>CM046868.1:35055106-35482606 GCA_025617745.1 Heliocidaris erythrogramma
TTTTTTTCTGCACCATTTTCCCAATTTTGATATGAGAAGTATTGTGAATTAATTACTTTAAGAAAAAAAATGATCATGCTTGTAAAAATGGCTGTCTTTAATAATTATGAGTTTTTGAGAGAAGGGAAGGAAAGAAATGTAAAACTCGCTTCTCACTTTGCAAACTTGTATACATGTGTCTTTTTGTCTTGGTGTTTTAATGATGAATAAATTCAATGGTGAATACATATCAAGACAATTTCGTTTTGTACATGGTTCATATTTTATAGAGTCTTAATTTTAAACAAATAGGTGGTACAAGATGTGAGAACAAAGAAGAAATTTTGAGAAAATTTGGATGATGATGATGACAATTTCGATGATGATTGGGATGAATTCATTCTGATGACGGATAGGGAGTGATGATGATGATGACGACGATGATTGGGATGAATTAATTCTGATGATGGATGGGGAGCGATTACACCAAAGTGGAAAATGCGAAGAATATGGGTCATGCAACAAGCAGAACAGAAAAAAAAAAGAGATGTCAATGACAGGAGAGAGAGAAAGAGAGAGAGAGAGGGGAGAGAGTGGAGCAGTCGAAGATGAATGAAGGAAGGAAGGGTAGAAGAATAGACGTAAGTCACTTACATGAAGAAAAGAAAGAATGCTCATTTGCACTATGCACTTGTAGTTTCAAAAGCAGGAAAATCATGAGGGGCTTTGTTTCCAAACGTCAGCTTTAACAAAATCAAAGCGGATGAACCATTTCTAAATTTGTATTTTATTTGGTACTCTATCTCTTGCACTCCATATTTTTTACTTCATCTGTCTCATCTGCATCTCTTTTACCACCTCTCCCTCTCCCTCCCTTTCTCTCTCCCTCCCTTCATTTTTCAGTGAAAAGATACAAATATAACTCCCCAGTATTAACTTAAAAAGTAAGCATTTACAAGTTGAACTAGCAACAAATGATATTTTCAATCTCTTCAACACATTGCCCAAATTTTAGCTAATACACAATAGACCAAGATTTGACATCGTTATTCTTGTATGGCATTACACACAATGTAACTGCCGCATTTATTTGATTAAATGCATTGGGGCACGGACACAATCACACTACTGTACAAATAGTCACCGCAATTTGTAAATTTGGGTAATCTTATGTAAATAGTACAAAAAAAGAAATACAAAAGAAAAATTTTGCACATTTTTTTTCCTTCACATCGCAGCACAAGCAACAATGATCATTCAAAGTGACATAAATTACTATTTTTACATGCACATTACTCAAGTAAATGCTTTTACTTGAATATTTAGAAGGGAACTTCACTACGATACACACATATATTTGGACATCCCTCAATGAATAAAATCAATTAGTATTCATATACTTGCATATGACAGTAGGCTACAAGCCAAAGGGACTTTACGTATATAGAGACTATTCTATCCCCCTATCAGCTGTAAGAGGGGAAACATTTTAAACATATTTGAGGAGGTTCAATGCAATTTGAAATCAGGAAAGTCTGAATTACAGTTTTTGTCTGGTCAATTCAAGCAAATGACTGCCCATGATTGACAACTGACCTTGTAGAAAAGATTTTTTTAAAAGTAGGTTACTCTGAAAAGTCTGCCTTCTTCTGCCTTACACCTTCAAATAAATAAACAAAATTGGAAGAACATAAATGTGAAGTCATTTTCTTTCATGACACAACAAACAAAAGAACAAACGTATGAGATGGGAAAAATACTGTGGTCGTAAAGCCAGTCAACATGACTATGCAGACTTTTCCAAATTGATCACTATTCCACCAGGTCTAATATTCCCTGTTAAAAGAGTTCTAGGTCTCCACAAGCCCTGTGCGCCAGTCCTAAATTGAATTCAGCCCTCAGCGGCAGTACCGTGTTTGTTCCCTAGCCTCCCTGTAGCCGACTGCTCAACCAACGAGCACTACTAGAGAGTTAGACTGGTGGAGATGCACGGCGGGGGCTAATTCTCAGCCTGTTTAATTTCTGCGAGTATCCAACTGGGCGGTTGCACTTTGATTCAATTTCCTGCAAGTGCCACTGCTAATGGGCCTCCACTGACAACAGGATAGTCACAACGCCTAATGTGCCAATTCATCGCCAGCTAGAGGCAGCTCAGCCTAATCAGGAGTAACAGAAAGAGGCACATGTCAAAACTGCCTTAATCGGGCCCGTCAAGTGCACTTCTTGCCAAACGCAAACCACATGCAACCGTGAAGTGATTAATAGAGGGAAGAAGTCTCAGCGAGGAGACATCGAGCGACACCCACCTAGATTTTTCACTTAATCAGCACTTTTGAGGACATTGCATGAAGTCTGAGAACAAAGCTGGTTGAAAGAAATGTTTCTGCATCCTCTGTCTTGTATGTCTCAAACAGAGCTTTGGAATGAATGGCTGAATGAAGTGCAACTTCTCAGTACTGACAAGTCTCTTTTGCGATTTATGGTTAGATAAAAATCAATCTGCCGAAAGGGCAAAAGTGATGCTAATCTAATATTAATCAGGCATTTAGAAGCATATCTCCTTCTACCAGAGTCCCGTTCTAAGAGCTCCACCAATAAGAAGATCTCCCAAAAGACCAAAGTGGGCGAGGGGGTGTCAGTATTTTGCTGTGTCATCAGAAAATCTTACATTTCCCCCTCTATTATTTCGAAATACAATTTCTCCAAATAAAATCCATTACAAACCTTTTAGGGAAAAATTATTCGACACTTTAGCAATCTGAACTATTATCTTTCCAATAAAACATATCTTTCCAATCAAGCTTTTGCCTACCATATTTAACCGGACTCCAGTGTGTTTTTTTCCATCTTCAGCTTATGTAAGTACAATCAACATTTAAATTAACCAAACACATGAAATTCAACATTAGGCCTACTGGATTTGATTTGGATCTTTGACATGGAAAGCTCAAACCATGTTACAATCCAACTCCCAGGAGACAATTAAGTATTGATACATATGTTAGAACTTCAATGCAAACAAACATTCTTATCGCTTCCATGAATGTAGTAACTCTTATCGGAATGAAACGCTGAACTCTCATGGCCCTTTGGGGAGTTGACTCCCAATGATTCGGAATGGTTGTCACTTCCCCCCGTCCCACTCTGACAAATAAAACCTGACAGCGGAGACAATATCTGGTCAGGAGAAATCTTCGACGATTCACAAAGAGACGAAGTAAACACATCAACTTTCTTGGCTCCGGTGCATTTCTTGATAGTCAGGAAACCATATTTCAATCTTTTTGGGAGGCCCAAGTCTACGGACGGGCTTGGCTGCCCTCATCTCAGGATCCGAAGTCTTTTCCACCGTGCCAGTTTCTTGGAAACACTATATCATATTTCATGCATGTCATCTTTACATAGTCCCTCGAGGAATAGAGGCCTCACGCAGACAGATCTTCAGGTGGTTTCTGAAGGACCACTATTTATCAGACTTATAATAATGCCTTCCCAAATTCATTTTCTCCCTCAAGAACAAAAGGACAATTGAATGAACTAACCTCCATCTTTACCAGTCTTGCCAAATAATAGAGAGGACCGTTTAAAGAAATTCATGTGACACTCACTTGTACTTTCAGCAACATACACTGAACATCAAAACTATTGATATTGTATTTGTGACAAATACTCCAAGCATTTTCTCTCACCCTCACTTCTATTTTCATCTCGGGTAAAATGGATTTTATATTAATGATTCTGAGGGTTATCCATTCAGCACTTTTGATAATATTTTTCACCCATTGAGCAGTACATGAAATAAAAACCTAGAATAAGTTTCAAAGAATAAATTGTAGAATGTTTTGTAGATCTTGATCAGTGTGTAAAGATCAAACTTTATCCGCGATAGTATTCTTTACTGCTGCATTCCTGGTTACTTTAAGACTATAAATAACATTGTGAGAGTGCATGGACTGCCTTGGAGTACTATAATAGAAAATTCTTCACAATCAAGCTTTCAGAGTGTGCATAAACTCTGCATATCCCTGTACATCCAACAGCCTTATTTAACCATTACAACAAAACAATGGAAGGAGGTTAGAAAATGGTATCTAAACATGCATCATCTGAAAAATGGAAATATTCACTTCGGTAATTAAATGCCCATGTGTAGGAAAATGCTGCCATTTGGACCATTTCCTTCAAGTAATAGATGACAAACGTCGGTGCTTGTACATAACTACTACATTGTAAGTACCTCACAAATGGCTTGGTTGTGAAGAACTTGACATCAATCACAATATTTACTGACAAGAACAAAAAACTTGATTATCTAGATGCTACCGTTAATTAACGTGGTCGACCCCTGCCTCTGCCCATAGGTTTGTATGGTCTATCATCTGACGGCGCTGATGACTTGGGGTTCTTGATGGTCTCGTCTACGGAGAGGATGAGACAGGCAGCCTCCGAGGCGGCCGTCAGGGCGTTGATCTTGACTATAGAGGGCTCCCACACGCAAGCCTCAAAGTTGTCTGCTACATCTTCGCTGTAGATGTCCACTCCATACCACGTACTACCTGCAAGTGAGAGCAAGATGAATATTAATAGTAGTGTTATTGATTCAAGATGGTGCAAAATCAAAGTGAAAAATACCATGTCTTCTGGCAAGAACAAAATAGGAGCAAAAATTTAGAAACCAAAAATGTGTCATCCTTCATCTGAAGAAAGATACTTTTGCAGTTTTATGCACAAGGCCAATGAAGAGTAGACCTTCGATTGCAGTCACATGACCAATCCTGAACAGAAGATTTCCAAAGAACACAATTTTTGTCATCTTCATAACCTCATAATATTTCATGATTTTCCTATAAATAAACAGATTTCCCACTTATAATTGGAGCTGCATGCTGGCATGGCTTAGTCTCACTTTCGAAAAAAAGACAGCTACATGTATTTAAATCTTCTATGTTCAGAATGAATCCAGTTTAGCACAACTGAGTTATGTCAAAAGATCAACCGTGTAATTCTCTATGCAATACCTTGTGCATGCTTCTGACGAAGCTTGTTGAGTACATTGGTAGCATCAAAGCCTGCATTATCACAGAGCTGTCTGGGGACGATCTCCAATGCCTTAGCATAGGCACCGATGAGGATCTGCTGCTTGCCAGCTATGGTCCGGGAATGATCCCTCAAGTACTTGCTAAGCTCCATCTCAATGGCACCTCCACCTAATCACAGTAAGAAGGAAATGCATGAATTGAAGGAAAGGTAATGCAGCAGGGCCCCGTTTCATAAAACTTATTATCACTAACAACTGCCACATTTCTACGACAAATTTGCTCTCAGCCAATCAGATGAAAGGATTTCAGTAGCTTATAACAGTAATTGCAACTTGTTATTGATAACAAGTTTTATGAAACTGAGCCCAGAACCTCCAACAAATACAGCATACCATAAACTTCGGCTTTTACACATGTATGAAACTTTCAAAAATTTTGCCAAGTGGTTGAGATTTGCAAAGGTTTCATGCTGCGAAATACTAGCATTTGAGAGAATCACAACATAAAACATTTTCCTTTCACAAAACTTTCTTGCCACAAAAAATTGTTATCACTAACAATTGTCCAAATTTTTAACATCATGAAAGCTTCTGGTATTACAGTAATTGTTCCCTGCATTTCTAATCAGAACCTAATGAAAATATATGGTTACACAAATGGTATTTGATAATGAGCATAAAACTCTGAATAGTAATGAAGGTAACGGTCATTTAGCGTAGGATCTGGTTGGTCACACATTAAGAAGGGTAGGAAAGGGAAAAATGAATGAAAAATTGGTGTGTGAGGTCAAGGAATGAGATACGAGCCCCGTCTTATGACCAGTTGATATTGATTAAAATCAATCGTAACTGGATACCAATCACAAGTCTGTACTAAAGTGATAGGAGTTAACAAGTTTGCAATTGATTGGAGGACTTGTAATCAATCTAGATCAATCAAAACTTTTCACGGGGCCGTGGTATCACTTTAAGGGTGATGGAATAAGCAAGGCTTATTTATGAGAGTGATTAGCCTGATGGTTCATATGTGGACATGCCTTCAGGTAGCACACCTTAGGAAAGGTGCAGCTACAATTTCAACAAACAATATCTCATTTCCATACATACAACTATGTTACCATTCCTAATATTCACCTTCTCAAATATTACCCCATAACTGCACAAAGAAAGCAAACCAGTTAAGTTGAAAATTAATCCTACAATACTTCTACAAAATTTAATGCATTAACCCCTTCTTGCTAAAACATTGCATCATATAAGTTACTAAAAATGAACCTACATGTTTTACAAGATTGTTATTGCCTACCTGCGACTACAGAATCGTTCTTGATAGCTCTCCTAACGATCATGATGGCATCATGGAGGGAACGTTCTGTCTCTTCAATGAACTGCTCAGCACCACCACGGAGGATGAGGGTACAGGTCTTGGCCTTGGGACAACCTGTGAAGAAGTTATACCTGTACAGGAGAACAAGATGAGTAACATCAAGAATGTCTCTATCTTGATAGATCTCCTAATGTAACTTGAAAGTGCAGAAGTATCCATCAACTTACATACACAGCCACAGTGACACATGAAAATACTGTCAATAGAGTACCGAAGTGTGACGTCATCAAATTTTGATTTTTGTATTTCAGTATTTTTAGGACCATATTTAGGTAGAGCATGATGGAAAACGTTCACACATCAAATTTGACATGAATCAGTTCATGGTGGCCCAAGGTATGGCTATATGAATATCTAATTAGCCCCATTGAAGTCAGTGTAAATTGGCCTGGTTCTTAACAGTTTAGAACCAGGCCAATTTAACACTGACTTCAATGGGGCTAAGGAGGTATTCATGCGGCCATATCTCGGGGCCCAATGAGCCAATTGCCATAAAATTTGGGCTCTGGATGTTTTTCACCATGTTCCTTTGAGATATGGTATAAAAAATGTCAAAATGAAAAAATAGCTTTTTGTGACGTCATCACTTCGGTACTCTATAAGGATATACTAATTTTTATTAACAATTTCACTTTCTCACTGATCATCTCTCTACTAAGTTTTGATATTCTGGGGAGCGTTTCATCAAGCGTTTTGTCAGTGATTTTTACCGACAACTGTTATAGGCTACTGAAATCCTTGCATCTGATTGGTTGAGAGCAAAATTGTCAGTAAAACTCACTGACAAAACGCTTGATGAAACGCTGATGTTTTATAACTGGTAAAACAAAACTCTTACTGAACAGCTCATTTACAAATGTATACTTCACTGGATGAATTTTAAATGGCGTTGAAGAGAGACATACTGAAGCTTTTCGTCTTGCACTCATCGGAGCATACCGCAAGAAAGACGAAAAGCTTCAGTATGTCTCTCTTCAACGCCATTTTCCGATTCTGTAGTACCTAACATCTTTTCAGATGCATTTTAAGGGATTCAGTATTTTTCTTTATTCAAATAAATAATACAACTGTCATCCAAGGCAATACATGTATATACCAGGTTTTGAATTTGGTAGTTCAACTAATTAATCTTTTATTTCTAAAATTCCAAATTACACAAAATAATTTCACCTGCAAAAACAATTCAATTAAACTTTATTAAATAAACAAATAAGGAAGTTACCTTGCTATGTTGAAATCTTGTTATGTCACGGGTTACAGAACAGTGCAATACTAGTTTTTACAGTGATCTTTAACAGAAAATGTCAGTCTCTAAAACTATGACCTTTGACATTTAGCCAAAAAGGGGTCAAAGGTCAACTCTCAAGAGACTGATAAACCAATGTCTGGTCCAAGAGAGCAAAGACGAACAGTCTAATGCAGGCCTCGGTACAACACTAGTCTGCTTACTCTGCCACATTAGAAACACCGAGAGAGATACAGATGAAAATCTCCTCAGCTGACTTTAGTGTGGCCAAACTTCGTAACATGCAACATTTATTACATGAAATTGAAGGCATTTTGAACTTATGCCTCGCTTCTTCTCAAGCCATTCCTCTCGATATACATGTACGCTCAGGTTGCCTCCCCAGACAAATGTGTGCAGGTAGACAATGGAAACAACGGGTATGCACAAGCAAGCGTGGATGCGCAGTATAATACCTCCATTTTAAGTGAAAAGAAAAAGGCTGTTATATTGCACACATGTGCACAATTAACAGTTTATTGAGTATCAAGCTTTTTAGCCAACAGGATACTCTCTGACAAATACTCTACTTATATTCTGGATTGTTTCCATGATGTCAAAACCTTACCTTTCACCACCAACCTGATTCTCCTCAAACTGATCACACGTTCCTAGGACATCGTCTGTCAGGCTCTGCACAGACGTCTGAATAGCGCCCCCACAGGCCTGCATGGTACGCTTGAGATCTTGGTCTACCACACGACCAGCACAGAACATATCCCTGATTCGAGAGAAAAAGGAAGAATAATATATGAATGATGTATTTTTGGATTACAAGCAAGAAGGGAACCATGCTAGACTCTAAAAGGTCATATTGTCTGCTCAGAGCCATAGCCTATTGAGAGAGATAGTTGTGACAAGCACACCTGTCTGAGATCAAAAGTCAATTTAAGGAGCTCAAACTTGTTTCCTCCCATGTACAATCTCTACTGGAAGCGGACTATTTGGAGCTCCATGAATTTGACATTTGAATGAGAGTGTCTCAACTATCTCTCACCTCCTAGCTATGCTCAGAGCTAGAAGGGAGTTGATTCAAATAACAGCGATGATCATCCAAGAAATATAAGTACCCTTCTAAAATCCAACAATATGCACAGAAAATGAATTTAAAATTAGAATATATAGAATATATGAATTATAACCTCCTTTCAAATCACTAAAGCATAATCTATAACTTTTAAAATACATTGGAAATTCATACATTTAACAATTTAGCATAGCAATTGTCAATCTCTAAAACTATGACCTTTGACATTCAGCCACAAATGGGTGAAAGGTCAACTCTCAAGAGACAGATAGACCAACGTCTGGTCCAAGAGAGCAGAGACTAGAACAGTCTACAGCAGGCCTTGGTAGAACTTTGGTCTGTTTACTATGCCACATTAGAAACACCGAGAGAGATACAGATATCAATCTCCTCAGCTGACTTTAATGTGGAAAGAAAAAGAAAAGATGGTTACATCTTTCTCATGGGATGACTTGATCCGATTCACATGACTTCTGGCTTTTCAAAACAAATAGTGCAATTAACAACATCCAAGAAAATTCCCAGAGCTGTATGAACCTGGACTCCAATGTAAAGAGATGCCACTTGTGATTGAAGCTTGCGCTCTAAGCCAAACAATTAAAATGTCACAACTGGAACATTGGTCTTGATTAGTTAACGCTGTCCAATTCCAGTCTGACCTTGCCTTGCAACTCGTTAAAATTCTCTTCGGCGATAGTTTCCAGTGAATACTTTTAGAAAGGGTGGAAGCTTGGAAGGCAATGATGTAATAAAGGAGGATGAGGTGTGTGCCTGGTGCTTTGACAACCATAGCTTCAGGTTTTATTTCAACAAAGATTAAGGGTTAAGGTTAGGGTGGCAACTGGGTTTGAAGTTGGGTTCACGGTTTGGGTAGGATAGTGACGGCAGAGCAATAATCGTTTCTACTTACCTATCGGCAAAGAACTGGGTGGCTACATCACCAATGGGCAGCTTGGAGAGTACTACTTTAGCCCCACTCTGGTGGATCTTCTCCAGTTTATCATATAAGATTGACCATTCAGCATCTACAATTGCTTGATAATCCTGACATGATAAAGATAAAAAATATTATTAATCCCATGAAGATACAAATAGGGTAGATCAATATAACACAACCGCAAATCAAATGTTCATTTAAAATCTAAAATCCCACCAAATAATAATTTTAGAAAGCAGAAAGAAGAATTACTGGTAATCAACACAATATGGTGCCCAAGTTGACAACACCTGAAATCAAGCAATATTGGTTGAAAGCCACAATACTGTGCTACAGATATCAAGCTGTATTTTGTTCTTATTGGCATTTATACACTTCTGTTATCTGTATTAGAAAATAATACTGGGGTACATCCAAAAGCTTACTGCATGTAAAAAGAAAAAGCAGAAAAAGCAGAAAAATCTTCAGGAACCCATGCTCAATATTCCATAACTAACAAGACTGTAAATCTTAATATAGACCAAACACCAAATAGGCCATTGCAAGTTTGATACCTTAGAAAAATGCTTCCTTATATCATTGAAGACACTTTGAGAGCTAGTGGTAATACTTACTTCAACACTCTCCACTCTGATTTCAGCATTCTCCTTTTCCGATTTGAGCTCAAGCTCGACGTTGAGGAGAGCAATCCTGGGTGTGGCGTACTTCTTAGGCTGCATCTCAAACCCAGCATAGGAGAAGGTCTTCTTGAAGGCCACACCTGCTACCAGTACTGAATCCTGAGGGAATGGGAGAGAGAAGAGAAATGGGAGGAAGTGAGAATCAATGAGGAACAGCAGGTGAGTGGTTCTACAATGCATAATCTAGAGACAATTGCTCAATTTATTTATTTATTTATTTATTAGTCTTTTTCAGTAGGGTAGCTCCATCCACTGTTTTCCGTGGAGGCCCTACAACACTAATCAAATTCCCCATTCAACCCTTGACCAAAAACTATACACGCTTAACCCTACACCTAACCTGAATCCCAAATACAATCCTAACTCTATATCTCTGATGAAACAAACCCAAAGCAAATGTTGCCAGAGCAGAAGAAGTCGGGTCACCAGAAAAGCAGATCCATCCTGCTTTGATGCAATCACGATACAGGGACATCTATGGTAAATAGATGAATCTTCCAAACTCTCAAATGAAAAAGAAGCACTTATCACATATCGATATTTTAGAAATATTTCATGCTAATATTAAATACTAGGAACAAAATGTCAGTCTCTAAAACTATGACCTTCGACATTCAGCCACCAAGGGGTCTAAGGTCAACTCTCAAGAGACGGATAGACCTATGTCTGGTCCAAGAGAGCAGAGACTAGAACAGTCTACTGCAGGCCTTGGTAGAACATTGGTCTGTTTACTGTTCCACATTAGAAACACCGAGAGAGATACAGATATCAATCTCCTCAGCTGACTTTAATGTGGCCAAACTCTTCTAAATATTTCCAGAGTATTGGAGAAAGCAGTAAGTATGAACTTTTCAAATAAAATTTTGATTTTGGATAATCATGAGGCTGAATATAAGTACTCAGTCAGCAAATGACACCAAGAATATGATCTTGGAAATCATAAAGATATAAACTGAAAATAGTTTCAATATATGAAGTCATCATTTCTCCTTGAGTATTTTCAAATATATTTACATTTCCTTGGATTTGAAGTAAGAAGTGTCTTTAAAATTTTACCCAACTAACCATGCTCTAGAATTATAGTCTTGCAAAAAATGAAATCATAGAATTTTATATGCTTAATCTCTAAAGAATTAGCATGTTATGCCAAACCAAAATTCTCTGTGGCAATATTATGTTTCTAGAACACAAACAGAATGTGCAGCCTGAGTAATCTAAACTTTAATCTAGTCCTCCAAAAATCCTACAAGCATACCTCTAGTGCTCCTCCTTGGACCTTCTTGATGCCAATCATGTCCATGGGCAGTAGGTCATCCAGACAGCTGACCGCTTCCACCACCATGTTGGCAAAGAAATCTTTCTGGCTAGCTACGAGTTTGGAACTTAGCGTTGTGGCAGCACACTTCCTTAGAAGACTCCTGTGTTCTCTGTTAAAACGAAAGATTGAACTTTGGTTACAATTTGCATTGTAAAATGTTCTTGGAGTACACTGCAAGTCTTGGTCAGAATTTTGAACAGTCAGTCATCAAGGGATTTTCAAGTATGAATAAAGTAATTCTACGTAATCATACAAATGCCAAATATAGGTACTGCCCATATCCGCTACACATCAGGATAAGCGTTAATGGGCTACCAATGCACATTTGTCCCTGGGCATCAAAAGGCTTGGACCAACAGCATGAGTGCCTTTAGCCAGCTTGTTACCAAATATTATCACCTTTGTCTGCCTTTGATACCAACATGTTCACAAGAAATAATAAGATCCTTTTGGGTGTAAGTAATTTGCATTTACAGTCATTGTGATAATGGAATATCAAATTATTTTGTACGAGATAGAGGAGGCCAAAGGTATTTATTCGAAAGGGATTAAAGATGGCTCTTTTTTTTTTATTACAGTGGCTCTTTATCAAACTTGAGGGGACAAATCGTCCTCACCCCATGTTTCATTATCTTAAAGGCATCATTTTAACTTTGGCAGATTCATGCTCTTATATGTCTACCTACTTTCTTGTTCATTACTGGGCTACTAGACTTATGGGGTGTTGCAAGAAAGTTGTGATTGATTGCAAGTTGCAACTGATCGGTACTGACCAATCAAAATCATTGTTGCAAGCGCATCTTCTTGAATGGGCAGACCCTGAGCCATTCAGAATGGTGGTTCTAATTTGCTTTACAATTTGCAATTGATTGCAACTTTCTTGCAACACCCCATTAATATGATAAAATGAAATCTTTGATATCAAGTCATCATTAATGTAGTCTGTACAACATGGGACAGCGACCTTGGGCCTGCTTTTCGAAACACAGACAGGTCAGGAACTTACTCCACATCCTCTTTGGGTACTCTGACTGCAATCCCCTTGATCTTGTCCACAGCTAACTGAGTGGCCTTCCTGTAGGCTCTGATGATTACCTGAGGGTGGACATTGTCTTCTACAAAGGTCTTCACCTGCTTTAGGAATTCAGCTGCTAGCAGGGTGACAGTGGTAGTTCCATCACCAACCTGTAGATGAACAAAAAGAGAATACACCATCTACAGTGCACTGTCCCTGAACATGGCAAACAAAGAAGTGGACAAAATATACAGCTTCTCATTGTACCTTTCACACTTGCTCTGGTAGACAAAAGAACATCTCTTCATTGCTATTATGTAAAATTATGTAGAACAGGTGTCACATGCATATTCACCTGTTCTACTTATTTTACATAATAGCAATGAAGGGATGTTCTTTTGTCTACCAGAACAATTGAGGATACAATGAGGAGCTGTATATTTTGTCCGCTCTCTTATGTCATCGTGTTCCTAGTGTGAATTTTATTAAAAAATACAAAATATTTACAGTAAAAAATTCAAATAATTGAGGCTTACTTCTGTCATTATCAAGTATTTTTGCACATTATAAATCAACTGCCTGGTGGACGAATGGAATATTAGCAATTCGAGTTGTCAACTACTAGACTCTTATCATCAGACCTTTTTATCAGATGCAATGGTTGGTCACATATTGGTAAACCAAAAGGCGTAGTATTCCACTCATCCAGTGTCCAACCAGTGTAAAAATATAAAATGTCATTTCAACTGAGCTACTCTTAGCCAACTTGGCAGTCAAGATCATGAACTTATTGGACTACAGCCCATTGTTCAAAACTCTTTTTTTACACTGCTTCTTTCTTTCTGTATGGGGGCTTTATAACTTAGTGGATACAGTTAACTTTGCAGAAGTCGAATCTGTTGGGACTACAAAAAAAAATTTGACTTAGGAAATGTAAATAACACGTTTTACATAGTTTGGTCAAAAAATTGATAAGACTTTGGAACTATGCAACGTTGAGTTATGCAAGGCTAACTGTGTATCACCTATAGCTCTCTCTATGTTGGAAGCCAGATAACTGCTGGCATACATACCTCAGCATCCTGTGACTTGGAGATCTCTACTAATGTCTTGGCTGCTGGATGAACGATGTCGAGCAGTTTGACTATCGTTGCTCCATCATTTGATATTGTTACCCGACCTGCATACATACAAACAAGCAGGGAACTTCATATAAAATCTTACATGATTGAAAATCAAGCTTTATTTTCAATTCTTACTTATAGTCAACAATCATTTCTCAAATATTGTGGCTCAAAGAATAAAATGACAGACTAACTTGTTTAATATCACCTAGAAAATACAATGTAATAAACCTATTAAAAATTTTGAAAAGAAGAATATGTTCCTTCATGTACTGCATAAAAGCATCACAGAGGATCCATTTCCCACAAAACTAGCAAATTCTAGTAAAACAACAATGAAATTGTACTGGTGATGCTTTTGTGAATCAGTGGATATATTCAAGATAGAATTAGCTAAGTTGCTGTGAGATTACTGAAGAATCACTTGTTCAACAATAATAATATTTCGCTTTTATATAGCGCCTAATACATCAGCGATGTCTCTAAGCGCTTTACAGGTATATTATTACCCTGGCTTGCCCGCACGCAATGTATGCATTCTCCACTCCCTGGGGAGTATTCCAGCAATGGGCCGTGGCGCTCACATTGCTAAGCAAACATTAATTTTCACATCCTACCAAGTACCCATTTAACACCTGGGTGGAGAGTGGCAAATGTAGATTAACGTCTTGCCAAAGGACGGTAGTGCTGCGGTGGGATTCGAACCCCGGACCTCGTGGTTCACAGTCCGGGGACTTATCCACTGATCCACAGCACCTCTACTATTTGAAGGCATGAGAGAGAAGAAAAAACTAAGAGGGAAAAAATATATATACAGTCAACCTCGCCTAAGTCGATCATGACGGGACTGAGTGAAATGTGTCGACATAGGCGATTTTCGACTTGTGCGGAAGTCGAAGAAAATCCAACTTACGCATGTATACATAACACGGACGCTGCGGTGCAGACTGTGGCTGGCGACCCGACAGTTTGATCAATTGGGAGTTATCACATAATGTACGATTTATATTGTGCCGACATCGAGAAAATAAGAACATAAATGTACATGTACTGTACCTTTCATGTACCCAGTATATTACTTCACACTCCCGTTACAATTTGGACAATAAAGAATAAAACGAGACACGTCCAGTGATTGATTTCAATGTATTAAATCCTCCCTCATATCCCTTTATATGCACATGGCCGCGAAGGCAATAAAACTGCAGGTACGGCATCCGGCCGGTGGGCCGGCGTGCAAACATGACTAACACATGACATTTTGTTCTTCACATTAGAGTGCGAAAGAGGACGCTGAGATCGTGCCAGCAAGTCAGGGAATTTTTGTAAACAGAATCGGCGTGTGGCAGTTTCGACAATGATTGATTTCACATCACCGTCTAGTTCGAGTTGTGCGGTGTAAATTTAATGTTTTTTCATGGTATTGTTCTGAGAATTTGATCGATTTAGGTGAGTATTCGACCTACAAAAATCGACTTGTACAAAGGATTAACACATGTAAGTCTATGAAGATAAATTGGGACTTTTTATTTTCATCGACTTGAGCGACTATTCGACACATGCGACATCGACTTAAGCGAGGTTGACTGTACAAAGATCTAGAGGCTCTACCCCAGGCAAAATATCAAAGAGGGCAGTGCAAATATGTCTGCTATTAATTTAAACCTCAAAACATATCCCAGTTGGTTTAAAAATACTCTTCATATTCAACAAGCATTTGTCTGTTATCTTTTTTCCATTTTCTTTATTAAAAAGAAACATAAAATATTATGCAAATGTTTTTAGTGTTGTACTATAGAACATGCCCACTTACCGTTCCCTTCTACGATGAGCTTGTCCATTCCCCTTGGGCCCAGGGTAGTGCGGACAGCATCTGCTACCACCTGGCAAGCATTGATGTTGCTTACAACCTGTGACCTTCCCTGAGAAGCTTCAGTCCCTTCCTTCAACACGATTATCTGTGGTTGCTGTTATGAAAGGTAATTTCACATCATGTTATGTTTCATGGAATCAAAAGTTCACTGTAGAAATTCAAGAAAGTGTCTCAAAATAACATTTAGTTTCTCTTTCTTATGACATTGTTCAGGCCATTCCATAATTCAGGTAACGGGCTGGAAATCTTGGGCACTGTATGGCAAAGACGTCAAGCCTGAATGTGTGCATGGTAAGCTCACAAAATCACGATAGCAGTCTTCCCTAACATATGGTGGATCTGAAAAATTGCATGAGTCACTGACATTTCCCACAAATTTCAGGACATTTCCTGGTCTACAGGTGCAGCGAAGGCTTTTTCGGCAAGTTAGGACAATATTCTATTTACCAGTAAATAGGGGTCTAGATATAGGGTCTATTCTATTTACCAGTAAATGGGGATCTGGGATCCTGCACCGCAGAAACACATCATTAAGCTAAAGTCGATACCCACTCATAGGCCCTTGCCTATGTGGGACCGTGTCCAACATTCACTGTTGCAGCAATCAAAACAGACAACATTGCTCTAAGCAAGATTTAATTTTCTTGAATTTGCTACATTACGTACTGATTCATAGATTCTTCAACTCTTACTCAGTTACTGTGCCACAAATTTGGGGATTCAGAATTGAAAGTGAAATTTTAAATAATTATTTTCTTCTCGTTTGCATTGCCACCTCGCCAACGACGCTCCCACAGCAGGCAACTCCAACTCATCACCTGCAGGACGCAGTACAGTGCAGAGTAGCATCATTCTTACCACGAACCACTTATACATGTACAAGCTTATCTGAAGATAACCTTGTACTCCAGACTAGCTTTTACTGGGGAATAGGCTTCAGTAGCTTTTGTGTGTATCAGCAGGCCCTTTTCCAGGCTAGATCATTCATACAGGAGAGGAAAATAATTATTTAAAATTTCACTTTCAAGTCTGAATCCCTACATTTGTGGCAAAGTAAGAGTTGAAGAGTCCCTGAATCAGGTAATCTAGCAAATTTAAGAAAATTAAATCTTGTTTAGAGTACAACAGACTCCGTAATCGGGTCAAAGCTGCCACTAGGCGGCTTCAGAAAAACTATGAAAGTAATATTGCAAAAGCTGTGAAAATAAATCCGAAAAAATTTTGAAAGTATGCCAGGACAAAGACTAAAATCAAGTCTGGAGTGGCACCTCTTGTGAAGTCTCTTTCTCTCTTTCATCTTCTTCTGAACTTACCGAGACTGATAATGAAAAAGCTGATATCCTACTTGATTATTTGAGCCTGTTGGTAATATTCCCAGTCCCCCTCAGCATAATATTTTTGAAGATTTTTGTGATATTGAAATTAATGAAGACAAAGTCCTGTCTCTGCTTTCAAAACTTGACATTTCAAGTCCCCGGGACCAGATGAGTTTCACCCTCGGGTGCTGCGTGAGATCGCGCCAGTCATAGCTGGTCCTTTGAGTGTCATTTTCCAAACTTCTTTGCGGAGAGGTGTAGTTCCATCAGACTGGAAATCAGCGAATGTTAGTGCTGTTTTCAAGAAAGGTGATAGATCGCTGCCATCGAACTATAGACCTATTAGTCTTACATGTATAGTGTGTAAGCTTTTGGAATCAATAATTCGTGATGAGATTCTGGATCATATGACTATAAACAAATTGTTTAGTGTCAAGCAGTATGGTTTCTTGCCTGGTCGTTCAACAATGCTCCAGCTGATAAACGTAGTTGATGAATGGTCTAGCACTCTGGAGGAAAATGGTTCAATTGATGTGATTTATTTAGATTTCATGAAGGCCTTCGATAAGGTGCCCCACCGTCGGCTGCTTGCCAAGATTAGAAGCTATGGCATGAGTTGGTGGTTAATTGGATTGAAGCATTTCTAGTTGGGAGAAGACAGCGTGTATGTGTGAATGGAGATTATTCCAGTTGGGGTCTTGTTGCAAGTGGAATTCCACAAGGTAGTGTTCTTGGGCCCGTGTTGTTTGTGTTGTATATAAATGATCTACCTGACACGATTTCTGAGAGTAGTGTATATATCTATTTGCTGATGACACAAAGATTTTCAAGTCCATAACAGATGAGAACGATTGTATTGGCCTTCAGAGGGATCTTGATAGGCTCAAATGCTGGTCTGACAAATGGCTGCTTAGATTCAACCCTAAGAAATGTAGTGTTCTCACCATTGGTAACCCCAAGTCTGCCCTGGCAAGTCCATATGTGTATAATATGACCAGTGATAATTCGCAAAGTGCCCTCAAGCAAGTGTCATCTGAGAGAGATTTGGGAGTGGTGATTGATGATAAGCTAAACTTTGAAGAACATTTACAAAGATCAATAAGGCAAACAGACTAATGAATTTAATCAGACGAACCTTTGTTTATTTAGATAAGGATAATTTTTCACTCTTGTACAAATCGCTTGTTCGTCCCCAAATAGAGTACGCTCATGCTGTGTGGAGCCCCACCTTATTAAAGAAACATATACATGCTTTGGAAAATGTCCAAAGAAGAGCAACTAGATTAGTCCCAGAGTTAAAGGGGCTGCCTTATGCACAAAGACTGAGGAAGTTGAATATCCCTACCTTAGCTTACAGGAGGGCTCGAGGCGATATGATTGAAACATATAAGATTTTTAATAAATACGATTCTGATGTAGGCCTAACCCCAAATCTTGAATTACAATCCAGAGATCAGACAAAAGGACATAGGCCTAGTAAATAATTGTTTATTCCTAGGACCAAAACTCAGAGATACAAAAATTCTTTCTATGTACGAATACGTAAACCATGGAATAATCTTTCCAACGACACCATTACTGCCCCAAGTAAGTGTGCACAGTTTTGAAGTAGCTTTGGATAGGTGCTGGAAAAATGAGCCCATTAAGTACGATTATGAATCGCCTGCACCAGCCATCTTGAAGAGGAAAAAGAACTTGGAACTGAATATAGAGGCGTAGTTAGGCACGCTCATCCAACACGAGAGGGCGCATTCTCCGTGTTCAGTTTTGCTGTACAAAAGTTGCGACACGCTAGATCGGTCACATGTCCATTCGCTATCATATCATGCACACCCCTTTCAAAGTTCCCATTCTAGGGGTAGTATATAAATCAATGGTTAAAAGAAATATGACGTCATTTTCCTTGCGACTTCAGCTTTACAATGCAAGTATTTTTCGCCGACGACGACATCATAATCCATACGAAAATTGCATCTGAATATGTCTATAAGTACCACTTTTGCTTCAATTTGTCCAATTTTGTGAATATAATTGAAGTATTAGACACATTACATCAAAAGTACATATTCTACTATAAAATTTAAATTGTAACGATTGATTTGATACCAAATTCGTGACGGTTCTTTCTGCCACTAACTGCCAAGACGGCTCGAAAAAAACCCTTGTCAGCCAGTTTCGCGGGGAATTTTCCAACATTGCACGCATATACAGCGGAGTTCGCGCGGGCAGATTTGGAGCGCCTGCGAGGGCATTTTTCTACATTGCAATGTGTAGTCCCGTATATTGACGAATTTGAACCGAATGCAACACGCGCATGCGCACTGATCAGCTGATCTCTCGGACATCAAAAATGCTGACGAATTTGCCCTGACTGCCCATTGGCGAGGTTGTCGCATATAAAAAATCATAACTATAGTTATATTAAATTTTACGTCTAGATCAATACATTTTCATGTTCTGTGACAAAATCTCATCAATTTAAGGTAAGTTTCACTAGATTTTCATGAGCATTAAAAAATATGTGAGCGTGCCTAGCGTAGTGCCTGCATTCACACATCAGCAAGCAATGGTCATATTGACCATTAGGATCGTATACATGTGTGTATACTGGGTATTGGGGATACAGATGTAATTTTGTTTGAAATGGAGGTTTTTGTGGGCAAACTGATACTTAGGTATCAGTCTATACATATGAATTTACAAGTTCGTTAAGACACAAAATGTAGAAAGTTATAAAAACTTACATTTACAGCCTTGTATTTGGTAGTTGTTACACAGACATCGATACGTATGACGACTGCTCTCAATATGTTGCGCACTAGTGAGGCCGCTCTACATGGTTACGCACCATAGATACGTACGCAGAATGTTACGCACACAAGCTATTCTACGAAGACCTGGAAGGGCCAAACTGACGACGTAAAAAAATAAAAAATATTACGTACGTACGTAATAATACTACGTACCTACGTATTAAATACTACGCACGTACGTGATAATTACTACGTACAGTACCAGTCAGAGATTTCAAGCTCACGTTAACACCACACAGAGCTAATCCCCCGCATCCGGCTGTCGGTAGCGTGAGTAACATGATCGGACACGGAACTGCAGCAGCGAGCCTTTGAACAGCGGGTAGTGATTCGCACACACACGAACGTTAAATGATTCGGTCCGCTGCTTCGTACCTCGGCTTACAAATGTAACAGGTGAAAAGGCGATGGTCACGTTGCATGCACGCGCGTTCCTCGATACATTGACAAAATTCCCGGATGTAAAATTGCACAAGTGCGTCTCGTTAAACGTGGATGTGCAATTCAGCCCGCCTTCTCGCTGGCGTGGGTCACGAGCAGAGTTTAAGTGCAGTGCAGTGGCGCCCGTCAGGATGGAGGAGAGCTGCGTCGGTTCAAGATGCCAGTAACATGTACCAATAATGGCATGGCTCGCTCAGATTATATTTGACTCAGCAGTGTGGCTCTGCAAATCGTTTTTAATTCATGACAATAATTTTTTTTCTCACTTAATTAGCCTGTCAAGTTTGATAATCATACTACATTTTCACGAGGAAGCATTTCTGTGCGTGCAGCATGGTCGCTTCTCTGATATGCTT
Source organism: Heliocidaris erythrogramma (assembly GCA_025617745.1). Taxonomy (NCBI): domain Eukaryota; kingdom Metazoa; phylum Echinodermata; class Echinoidea; order Camarodonta; family Echinometridae; genus Heliocidaris; species Heliocidaris erythrogramma. The sequence goes on from CM046868.1 coordinate 35,075,696, forward strand.
ACTTGTTTTAGTTCTATAAGAATCTAAAAGTATAGCTAGCTAGAATGAACGCAGCGAGATACTGTAAATAACGTTCTTATAAACAGCACCCCTAAGTTTTTGAATCCGCCGGTGGTGAAAAAACCCACCCCACATTTAACTCACTTGCTCTTTCATGCCAAACTACAGTTCATATTTTCTAACGGAAAATCAGTAACATGTACCAATAATGGCATGGCTCGCTCAGATTATATTTGACTCAGCAGTGTGGCTCTGCAATCGTTTTTAATTCATGACAATAATTTTTTTCTCACTTAATTATCCCGTTCTGCTACGGCTTCAAGTTTGATAATCACACTACATTTTCACTAGAAAGCATTTATGTGTATGCAGCATGGTCGCTTCTCTGATATGCTTGTTTTAATTCTTTAAGAAGCTACATCATCTACAGCTGAACTCGCCTCCGTGAAAATCCCCCCCCCCCCATATTAAACTCGCTTGCTCTTTCATGCCAAACTACAGTTCATACTTTCTAACGGAAAATTAGTTACGAAAAGAAAGGATTTAGTCAAGGATAAAAATAAAAAGCAACAGAAGTAAAATCCGCAAAGCAGTTCATTTCCCGTCATGATTGGTGATCTATACACACTCACACACACGCTTCATGTATTCAAGTGCATGACGCAATTCTTCGTACATTCACCCTTTTTTTTAAAACTCGGTCACGATCTTTTTTGGACAAAGCAGACGAAGCATTCTTGCCACATTTGAGACAATCGAAAAATGATGCATCATCTCTTTCATTATTTTTTTCTTTTTAGACGAGTTTAATTATTACATCTATGATATTCATGTCAATTTTATTTTATGTTTTGTATGAGAGAAAATGTTGACAATAAAACCTACTTGACTACATGTACACTGAATCTTCATAGTGACCTCGGCCTTGTGACCCTTGTCCATACAGTGATAGATTTCACACAGTCCGTGATCTTGCTGTCCGAGGTCCAGACAAGCCACGTTCCACATAAATTCAGGATCAGTCTTGCAGACTATAACATCCACGTGGTCTGGATGACCACGCCCACATGTCACTCTCACTGCACACCCATCATGTGCTTGGATTGGTTTGTAGCTTCAAAGTCCAAAGATCATTCTTCACCAGCCAATAGCAAACGAGAGTTTGCTGTTAGCTTAGGTCGCCCGTACATGTACTTGTATCTGTAATGTGACACCCAGCTTGGGTTCCAGCTGTCTGACAGGCTTTTTGATTTTTGCTCTGTATTAATTTGTAAACAAACTGCCATGCGATTTGATAAGGAATGTCATTGTTTTGGTTCTGCCACATGACTTGTTGGAGGAAAGCGATCGAGATATAAAAGAGAAAGATTGTTGGGAGATGTGCAGAGAGACTGAAAGAAAGATGAGAAGAAAAGAAAAGAAAATTATGGTATACGAAGTGAATCATGAATGATAATGTAAAGAGAATCAATTTTTTTCAACTGTTTGGTAAATCGGTAATAAGAGACAAGATTTGAGATAAAAAAACTGGATACGAAAAAGAATAAATGGAAAAATAATAGAATTAAAAAGGGAGAGAGAAAGGAGAGGACGTGAAGAGAGCAAAGATGGAGAGAGAGGAGAGGAAGGAGAGAAGAATAGACAGAACAAAAGACTTAGCAGGGAAGTGTTAGAGACACTTCCCTGGTTCTAGTATATCTCACGTGGAATAGATGAAATCGTAATTGGGATTTTCTAATTAAATTATAGAATATTGCTTTTTTCTCTGGTCTATTATATTTAACATTATTTCATGGAAAAAATGGACGTCACGGTCAACAACTTTTTTTTAATTGGCCTATTGGCGAGCACCGGACGACCAACCTGTCAGAGTGAAGGTCTGGAATTTGTCAGCAATAGTCTGTATCACAGACGCTTTAAACTGTTCTAGATTGAGTCAGCGTGGAGTACTTTTATCCATCTGCATGCCGTTAACAATTAATCTGTTATGAGATCATGATTTGATGCATTCTTGTTGTTAAAGATAGAAGACAAAATGAAGATGGATAAAAAGAGAAGAAAGAGAGGACAAGAATCATGCAAAGAGTAGTGAACGATCCCGCCCCCCCCCCCCCCCCCACTCGGAGGTAGAACGGACCGCATGCGTGTTCCCAAAATCTCCGGTAAAGGGGTATTTTGGGGGCGACAAAAAGGGCGTGTTTTTTTAATCTTTCACCCGGAGATTTCATTAAAAAGGGGGCGTTTCTCTCTCTCTCTCTTCGACACCTGAGAAATTTTTAAAAGGGGGGTTATGAAATATCTTGAAAAATTGATCAAATCCCAGGATCAAATTCCTGAAATTCCTGCTAGTTTTGATAACTCATTCAGCCAGGATTATTTCATTTTGAAAAGTAGAAACACTGGCCCCCATCTCTTCCAAGGTATTGTCATGACAGCTTACTTGGGAGAGGGGGGGGGGGGGGGGGTTGGTGTCTGTCCTGAGATATGGGGTTGGAATGAGAGCTCACCTGAGATAGGGGGTACATTGAGCAGTGTTCTAAATTTAGGGGGGTCTCCAAGGCAGGAAAAGCCCGCGATAGGGGGGGGGGTTCAGAAATTTTGGCAGCCCTGAGATAGGTGCTTTCAAAGGGAGGGAACAAGCATACGCGTACCCTAAATAATACTGAGTGGGGGAGGGGGGCGGGTGAAGGGTGATTAGCGGGCGTAAAGTTTACAAACTCATGCATATTCAAGGCGGATCCAGGATTGAGTAAAAGAGGGGGTACAAAATGAACGTTTGTGAAAAGGTAGACCCGTATTTTTTGGTCTCTCCAGCTTCTCGAAAAGTCGCTCAGTGGGGGGCGGGGGGACAAAATTGTTTTTCGCCAAACCTTCAAAAACCTTCAAAAATCGCTCACGATCTGACACAATTTCCTGAAAAAAAAACTTTGACAAAGAAGGAACATAGAACTGAAATCAGATTAATAGTGCATAGCGATAAATCCTCAATGATATCCTTCGTTATTCATGTGAAAGTGAAAAGCAAGGCAGTGGGAACCAAAGAATGTCTAGAGTGCGCGCGATCAACATTTCCATTCGTAAATTGGGCTTGTGACCTCAATTTGTTAATCACATGTCATGACACGCGCAAAAATATGTCAGCCATGCAGCCCACGGAGGTCTGTGCTTTTTTTTTTTTGACCTTTCACAACGCGACGGGCGAAATGGGCGAAATGTGTATGGAATAAACAGATCGAATTTCAAAAGGGAACCAATGTGTGTTAAAGAACGAAATTATGGTCGGGTAGAGAGAAAATGTTGGCTTGATATTTTTTTTAATGAAGATGATATTGATGACTATAATGATCATATCAGATGATCATGATGATGATCATGTGTGTTGATCATGTGTGTTAAACCCGGTGTTAAACTTAAATGATAAAGTTACGGTCGGGTAGGGAAGAACATTTGGCTTAATGATATTTTTTGATGCATTGAAGAAGATAATGGTTTTGACGATATGATTATCAAGATGATGATATAATTAGGATGATCATGATGAATTGATGATATTATTATATCGCTTTCTCTCTCTGCCCATCGTATTCACTCTGTTTATTTAATCCCTCTCCCTCGGTCTCTCTGCCCCTCCCCCTTCCCGTTTTTTTTTTACTCTCTATTTAATTCTTTATTTTCCCCCTCTCCACATCCCTCTCACTCTCTGAGTCTCTCTCTGTCCACTCGAGCTCTCTCTCTGCCCATCGTATTCACTCTCTATATTTCATTCTCCCCCTCCTCTCCCCTCTCTCTGCCCCTCCAGTCCCCTTCCCGTTTTTTTTTACTCTATATTTCCTTCATTTTCTATTTATCCCCTCGCCCTTTCAGATTTTTTTCTCTCTCTGCCCATCGTATTCACTCTCTATATTTCATTCTCCCCCTCCTCTCCCCTCTCTCTGCCCTTCCCCTTCCCGTTTTTTTTTTACTCTATATTTCCTTCATTTTCTATTTATCCCCTCGCCCTTTCAGATTTTCTCTCTCTCTCTGCCCATCGTATTCACTCTCTATATTTCATTCTCCCCCTCCTCTCCCCTCTCTCTGCCCCTCCCCTTCCCGTTTTTTTTTACTCTATATTTCCTTCATTTTCTATTTATCCGGCCTCGCCCTTTCAGATTTTCTCTCTCTCTCTGCCCATCGTATTCACTCTCTATATTTCATTCTCCCCCTCCTCTCCCCTCTCTCTGCCCCTCCCCTTCCCGTTTTTTTTTACTCTATATTTCCTTCATTTTCTATTTATCCCCTCGCCCTTTCAGATTTTCTCTCTCTCGCTGCCCATCATATTTAATCTCTATATTTCACCCTCTCTCCCCTCCCCTTTTACACCCCCAGTTCTCCTCTTCCTCTCTTCGTTTTCAATGTGTCGCACGCCTCTAGCTCTCATTTCATCCATTTTCCTTATCTTTTATCTTGTGGCGTACCAGGCGTTCCTTGTCAGGCGGGGTAAAAGCAAGCAATAATTATATACATAAATAATAATAGAGGTCAATAGTCACCATAATTTTCAAAAGCATTTTCCTGTCCAAAATGTTCTGCCTGGCAAACTAAAAGCTATTACAGTTGGGTGCTCTTATATTTTCTTTTCACTTTCAAATTGAATATAATTCATTCACTCTCTATAGTTTATTGATCTACTTTACATGTATTGTAAATGTATCTCATAGAACCCACTAAAAGAGTCATGTTCGGGATACATTCTGTTCTTTACAATACAAAAAAAATACACGATACACCCTCATTATATAACCAAGATGCCCAGGAAGTCAATTGAAAGAGAGTTGGGGATCAATAAAACTCTCCTCGTGGACAATACCAAGGTTCAGGCTCATTGTTCAGTGGCTATTGGCCGGGGGTACTCATGCGATGTAGTGCCTGGGCCGGGGGGATGCACGTTGTGCGGGCGATCAAAGAACAACAGACGTGCGCCGAACACGCTCGAACATTTTGGTGTACAATGGAATGTATAGTATGGGTACACTCGGATGAGGTCACTCGGGGGTCAACAAACGCAATCACTCGATCGAGAACTTGTTGCGTTTTGATTCCGCTGGTGACTTGGTGTAGAATTATTTTTTTCGCTTGTTTTTAATGAGCGATGTGGTATTGATCTGGGGTTTATCTTGAATTTCTACTTCTTAAAACTTTTTGTTTTCTAACAAAGTGAATCGTTTATTTATTCATGCTCTCCCTCGGTCTTTCTCTTTCTAAACAAGCTCCCATATTCTCCCCTCCCTCTCTCTCGAACTGCTTTGTCAGCTCCCCTCTCTTCTTGTTCTTTCCGTTATTTTCTACGCAGAAATTTTCAAACTTAGCTACATTGTAGATTAATAAAATTGCTCTCGGTCTCTCTTTGGCTAACTTAATTGGCTCTTCTTTGACATATCTCTCTCTCTCTCTCTTATCTTATGTTCCAGTTCATTTATCTTTCATTCAATATTTATTCCTTGTCTTTCTGTTTTAAAAAACTCAAGAACCTCATTTCATAAATATATAAGAACAAAATGAATGCTCTCAGTCTCTCTTTGTCTAATTTGGCTCTCTTCTTTGACATCTCTCTTTCTTTCTCTCTCTCTTTCTCTCTCTCTCTCTTCTGTATCATTCCCCGCTCTATTTCTAATTCAATATTTATTACTCTACGTATACACTGTAGGTACATGTAGCACCGATGTGAAAGAGCTTTTGTCAAAGACACTGCGTTCAACAGCTACTCCCTTTTACGCTATTTTATAAACTTTTCTTGTCACATTATAAAGGTTTTGGTATCAAAGGAAATCAATGAAAATCAATATATGTCACGATCAGAAGTTAAACTGCTATCAACGGCATTGTATACCGAAAATAAACTACATGTACATGTACACCAGTACCCCATTTCTTCGGTCATTTTCCACCATGACTTGCGTAGTCTGTACGTGCCTACTGTCTGAGCCGCGCAGCACGCGCGGAACGTGATTGCTACTACAATGTACGATAACACGTTCGATTCGCACCACAGAATGAGGCGATTTTCTACACCGTGATTCGCGGACGCAAACCTGTCATCGCATGGGCGATTGTTCTGAAAAAGCTGAGGGCAGCGTGATGAGCTGGAGCGTTCACGAGTTCCGGCTTAAGCTGTTCGAGCGCAACACAGCGTGACAACGTGAGCTTGAAATCTCTGACTGGTACTGTACGTACATATTATTATTACGTACGTACGTAATATTTTTTTTTTTTTTTACGTCGTCAGTTTGGCCCTTCCAGGTCTTCGTAGGAGATCGACGAACCGATCGCGCCGGTACCACTACGAGCGCTGAGGGCTCCCTTCATCATAATCGTGAAAAATACAAAATGGATGCTGACGGGACAGTCTCGATAGGAGTTATCGACAAAAAGTACCCAAAATTTCAGGAAACCCTCTTCAAAGGTCACAAAACAAACTGGTAAGTTTTAATCATCTATTATTCAACATAAGTATTTAGATTTAAGTAAACTGCAATAGGGTGCGCGGCCCGGTATTCGGTCATGTTCCAGAATTCGGTCACGCAGCTCTTTGAACAGCTGTGAAGAACTCATGAATAATTTTTGAGGCTCGAAACCTGTACATAACAGACACATAAACAAGGTACCTCTAATGTTGAAAGCAATTCAGGTCGGACGCCCTGGAAAAGATCTCCAAATACCCTCGAAACTGGTCAGTGTTACCCAAGTTTCCGCACTTCCGGGTTCCGTTAGCGCGTGAGTTAACACGCATAGCCATATGTAGACGCCTATGGTGAAATAACTATGTGTGCAGGTGCAATGAATTTAGTATGTGTGTGAAGAGGAGCTTCCGGTTCTTCCCTCTATCGCAGCGAATTTGCAAATGGCGATCTCAGCGATGAGCAAGAGCATATATACCTCACCCCTGCCAGTGAGATGGCGCTCTTCCAGTATTCGGTCAGGCAACATTGAGTGCCTTGCGCCAACGCGCTTTGTGTGCAACTTGTCGCTTTGCGCTTCGCCGACGCGCTTTGCGCTTTGCTGACGCGCTTTGCTCTTTTTAGAAATACATTTTGTGCATTATTTCTGACCCTAGAGCTTCGATTTGTGGATTTTAATGGATAAAAATTCTCATACATTTAAGTATGAATATATAGAAGCCACAGAAAATGCCTAAAAACGCAGAAATGTGACAAAAATGGTTATATAACTCTCCCGAGATGCAGCGCACTATCGCGTGACCGAATTGTGGGCGGCGCCGACCGAATACTGGGCGGAAAACTTCTCCTTCTTCTGTCGGCGATATTTTTTTGGGTAAGTTTCCATGTTTTAAATTATTTTGATAATTATTTAAAGGACAATTTTGCGGTTCTTTTGATGGTAGATTGTCAATTTAAAGAGATAGGTATTCATATTAGCGGCGATTTATTTTTAATTGACCGAATACCGGCGCGCGCACCCTATATGAGTTTCACTTAAATATAGCCAAAAATGCACAGTGATGCAGTTTAGGTATGGGATGTGTGTTGGCTGCATTCCTACACAGTCGGCAATGGCGTGTACCTATGAGTATGATGGGGAGCCCCATGTCTGCGCATCTAAGGTTTTGATCTGAAAATGAACAAGAATTTCTTTAATATTCCTCTAAAGCTTAATTTTATATTATTCCTGATATTCTAAAGAGTAAGTCTGCAAAAAATCTCATCAAAATTAGAGGAAGAACAATGCCATTTTCACAAGAAACGGTGGTCGTGTCATTTCAAATTGAAAAAAACAATGGTGCCCATGTCTGCGCACTCATTCATTTTACACGCAGTTCGGGAGTTTTGACGTGAAAGACAACATTTTAAGGCTTGTGAATAAAATGTCTGAAATAAAACCGTTTTTCATTATTTTGACTCGTTTTTTGCATGAATACCTATCGCTATGATAAAGATGAAAAGTTTGTGTTCGTTGCGTGTTTTGTTTTATTAGAATTGCGCAGTTACGCGTGTGCGCAGACATGGGCACTGCGCAGACTTGGGCACTCTAGCCATACCTATGAGTGCCTATGACATGAGTGACTGTAACTGAGTGTAAGACAAGACAAGACAAATTTTATTTTTAATCAAATTAATGAACAAAATTTAACTAGATCTAGACGGGCTTCAGTTTTTCAAGTTATAAAAGTCAGTATAAAGCTACTAAGCTCTTAACACGAAATTATACTAGGTCTACGACTACGGGCATGACGAGTACTAAATAACCTCGCACATATGAGCTGAATATCTTGTCTTCAGAAATACAGCACAAACATCAACATGTCGGACTAGACACAACAAATCGCATGAAAACATAGCAACACGTGAATAAATGCTACAAATAGTCATCTTCTACAAATTATACAACAATCATACGACAAAATAATGAAAATGAATATTGATAACAATGAAAATACCCCAAAAGTACAGTAAGAATTGTTCAATCTTACTCGATTTCCTCGGATTTTAAGTCACTTACCATCATCTTGGTAGCTCAGCAGAATGTTCTAGATGATAAACTGTTGCCAGTGACGATTATTTTCGCAAGATGGCGCTGTTACGTTTTTGCTCTGGATCGGGCTTTTTGGTTTATCGATGCCGATGGAGAATGCCCAGATCTGATTCGGACCACTTTTCATGACTGGCGAGACCCAAAAAATACGGGTCTACCTTTTGACAAATCTTCATTTGTGTGCCCCATCTTATACTCAATCCTGGATCCGCCCCTGAAAAGGCATCCCCCTTGAAAAAAGCTGGTGACGGCACTACATATGAATACAATCAATTAAATATACATTTGAATTATACCTTTAAGCTATTTATTTATCATTGGACTTCTAAATGCAATCGTTTGTTGGGAAGTAGTAACCCCCCCCCCTTTTTTTTTAATTCTTTTTTTTTTCCACAGTAGTTGAGATTTGTTTTCTTCTTTCCCGGCCCTCAAAAGACTGTTATGATTCCCTTTTTAAACAAAAATTTGTTACCATTGTTCGAAATGTTATTTTTGATTTTTGAAAATGCCGAATAAACAATGATAATATTAATGATAATAATAACAACAACAATAACAATAATAATAATAATAATAAAAGTAATAATAATATAATATAATAATAATAATAATAAAAATAATAATAATGAATATGATAATAATAATTGTAAAAAATCGAATGGCAGAAAGAGGGACAGAGAGAGAGAGAGAAAGGGGGGGGGGAGAAAGGGCGAGGGAGGTAAACAGTGTAATACGACCCCTACAACCCAATCCTTTCACTCATCTGTGTTTTGCTTTTTTTTTAAAGTGTTCTTTATTTATTTCTTTTCAGTGAAATCAACACGAACAAAGAATTTATATACATGTACGTGTAATTCACTTAAAATCTCAGCTTGCTTCATTTATACAGATATACAACTGAAAATATGCCTTAGATATAACTGTTTCGTTTATTTGTTTTTTTTTCACTGAAAAAAAAATCATAAAAGACAAAAAGGAGAAACAAAGAAAAAAACCCAGAGGATATGTGTGAGAGAGAGAGAGAGAGAGAGAGAAAGAGAGAAAGAAAGAGACAGATCGGGCTTTTTGGTTTATCGATGCCGATGGAGAATGCCCAGATCTGATTCGGACCACTTTTCATGACTGGCGAGACCCAAAAAATACGGGTCTACCTTTTGACAAATCTTCATTTGTGTGCCCCATCTTATACTCAATCCTGGATCCGCCCCTGAAAAGGCACCCCCCTTGAAAAAAGCTGGTGACGGCACTGCATATGAATACAATCAATTAAATATTAAACAAAGAAAAAAACCCAGAGGATATGTGTGAGAGAGAGAGAGAGAGAGAGAGAGAGAAAGAAAGAGACAGACACAGACACACCCTCACATCCCAACACAATACCCCACCCCTTCCACCCCCCCCCCCCCGCTTCCCCACACCAATCCCTGCGCCCCTCTCCGTACTCCGTGACTTGCAATAAGCATGATAATCTGCAGACCACCAATAGACCGCTTCTGTAATGTATACTAATTTATGCACATATGTTGGGCCCTTGAAAATGTACCCCCCCCCCCCCCATTTTTTGGTTCACTTGAACACCCCTCACAACATGTGGAACAACCCAACCCCTCTAAATGAGAGATAAGCCAGTGGTAGCTGCTGGGCTGGCATCACATTGTTTTGGCTGATGCTTCATACAACAGTCTACTGACTTCACTCTCAGTTCGTCTCTTTTTAGGTAAGAATTTAATTTTTTTATCATATATATTAATTTTGTTGCATAGTAACCAGTTCTTTTACTTGTAGTTGTATTGAGATACTGATTATAGTGATTGTTATTGTGTAAATGTCTGTTTGAGGACATATTACGAAGTTGTTTCTAATGTTGTAATTTCTTTGTTCATGTGGTTCAAGCCCTAAGACAAACGGGTTTGTCCTGATATTGTTCGTCAACTTTAGAATTTGGAGTTATATCTTTTATATAATACCTCTTATACATATACAGAAATATATTGATAATAGTCTTTTAATTGTTTAATAGACATCTCATTTATTATATAGTCTTTGAAAGTGAATAATATAATTGGAAATAGTTCACAAACTTTCTTATTATAACACATGTACTGAAACTTGCTATTTAATTGAACACACTAGGAGCATAGAGCAGTGTGTGTTAGGGGTAGAGGGAGTACCTGTGTGTAAAGGTGTGTGCGGAGACTAAGTTCTCCCTGTAGGGTTTGTTTATATAACAGTAAAGACTGTTCTTTCGGCTCTATTATATTGTTTCGTTTCTGGCGTTCTGCTCATTCATGCGAATTTACTCTGATGAGTGCATGTCGAAAAGCTTTAGTATATTATGTTCGTGTTCAACGCTATTGTAGTATATTATGTCCGTGTTCAACGCAATTTTCCGAGTAAAGACTCTGTACTCTGACTGAGTGTGTAGGGAGGAAGTGCCCATGGCTTGGAACAAATTTGTTATCAATGCAAAATAAGAGCAGCAGCTCAGATTTTGGAAAACATCCTCTGGGATAGTAGAATAGTGTATAATTATAGAGAAGCCATAATGTATTCTTCCATTAAATGGTAGAATAGAACATAATTATAGAATATGAGACTGTATAGATGATGTGTAGACCTCAGTGAAATAGTGTTGATATGATTTGAGAAATTAGTTCTATACAGCTTACAATTTACATCTAGTTTAGATTTCGATAATGTAATATTTGTAATTTTGAAACAATGATGATTACTTTTGTATAAAGAGTTGACTGAGTAAAGTTAAGTCATGGATTTAGTTTGTTGATAAGAAAGAGGATAATAATACAAACAGAGCAATTAAATGTGTTATTATCCTTACCCTGATTCCAGTTGTCACATGATAGATTAATATTGGTTATTATTCAGATGATTATAATTATTGTTACTAAGCCAAACTAGATTTCAGTATGTTTCGACTTTCAATATATATATATATATATATATTACCAAATACAGTGATATTGAGCTTGATATTATCAGGAACAAGATTTATAGATCGATTCCTTGTAGATATTAACAGTTGAAGAATTTATAAGGATTTGAAGTCAGATGCCAAAGCCAAAGTTTATTGTATACCAAAACCAAAGATGCCTGTTTGAAACTGTCATATATTGTACATTCAGTTCATTACATTGTAAATTCACATATTAGTTCAATGTTAAACTACATGTAGAATATTTGTAATAAAGATCACATTGTTTTAGCTGATGCTTCATACAACAGGCTACTGACTTCACTCTCATCTCGTCTCTTTTTAGAATAACTCCTGGAACCCCGTAACACTTATATTCTCTGAGCAATAGCAAAGACTTTAAACTCTTTGGCAATAGTGACGAGCTATTCCGTGAACCTGCATTTAATAAATGAGCATCAATGCTTGGAATCCAGTTTGCATAAAGTATTTGTTGCTATGTCCGGCGAGCCTCCGGCAAGCTTTCAGGTTGTCAAGAACAACCTTTGTTTGAAAGGTATGCATAAAATTTGCATACATTACCGAAGCGGTCCATTATGACATAACAAAAGCAATGTCCCTTGGGAGGGAACGAAGTACAATCCATCTTTGGTTCTTAATTAATTTATCCATTGCACTTCGCATCCAAAAGACTCCTCCTTTCATCCGAAATCTAAACTTCCCATTTATAAATGGGTCGGACTTACGATCTATAGTGCTATCTCTTTTTTCTTCAAATTGATTTCCTACCACTATTTCTCTCACTTTTTTTCTTTTAGGCGGTATATTTCTTTTCCTGCATTGAAATATCAAATATTTTATTAACAATTTTACATGATTCAATAAATACATCTTTCCCACATCGCCCAAAGGGTCACACCAAATAAAATTCTCTCCCAGTTTAATTTCTTTAAAATCGGCAAGTTCAGCACATTACCCATGGTTTCCCATAGTAACTGAATCTGTTCACATTCATGAAATACGTGACGATATGTTTCTTCTTCCCTATTGCAAAAGGAGCATAAACTACTTGGAGCCATCCCAAACCAATATAAATCATGTTTCGCGTAAATAATCCCATGTAACATTTGAATTAAAATTCCCTAAGCTTACTATTTAAAGAACATTTCCTTGGTCTAAGGAAAATGTTTTCAATGTCTCTAATAGACAAATCAAACAATTATTGTAATATATTTACTACAAGGAGGACTTCTAATTTACTGTTTGAGAACAGTTGCATAAATGTAATCTCTTCGAAACAATTTATGTGCGAGCAAAAATAAATTTCCTTTCCTTTCTAATTCCTTCTTTTTTATCTATTAAATGCATTTGCCTTTTTTCTTAAACATGTGTTTTACCTGCGATATATTCCATGAACTATAAGATCTTTATACTAGTAAAATATGCATCTGTTTTCAATTCACCAACTTTATCCACAATATGTTCCAATCTGACTATGCCTTTTGATTTAAATCTAGATACATGATAGAATGGAAAACCTCGAAAACATATACATGTACATATCTTTGTAGTTAAAAAATGGGGTCCGATCGCTAGTCATAAGGAGCGCTATTCATAAAAAAATTATTCATAAGGACTGCTATTCATAATAAGACATACAGTGTAAGGATCGCTATTCATAAGGGTAATTATTCATAAGGACCGCCATTCATAATAAGAAAAGAGGGTCGCTATTCATAATACCAAATCAGGGTCGTTAATCATAAGGGTCCCTATTCATAATACGAAAAGAGGGTCGCTATTCATAATCGAAGAAGAGGGTCGCTATTCATAATCAAAGAAGAGGGTCGCTATTCATAATTGAAGAAGAGGGTCGCTATTCATAATCGGAGAAGAGGGTCGCTATTCATAATCGAAGAAGAGGGTCCCTATTCCTCCTCCTGATCATATTATTTGATCATGTCATTTATTGAAGGTGAATTATTGCAGGGGGGGGGGGCTGATGATACAGGCCGATCCTACAGGCCATCCCCCTCCTAAATTAATTGTGGAATATATCACACATTGCTTTCTTTTCGTTCTTTTCGTTTTGTTCAAGAGGACCTTGCTCGCCGCGCCCCCATAATAAGGGCCTGTGTATCATATATTTTCTATCTTTGCTTTGAAGTAAATTCAATTCAGTCCAATTTATTCCCTTCTCCAGCAAAAACAATTCCTAGAAAATTAATGAAAATTAGACATAGAAACATATAAATTGTAAAACAATATGATACATTCTGCACAATTTGAGCTTTAGAACTAGCATTTAATTTATCATGTACATGATGTATACAATTAATTAATGTATAACTTTTCTTTAAACTTCAGCATCAACCTGACATTATTCCATCAGTGCCAATGGTATACTGTAAAGCATACAGCTTGTATGTAAACAACCATAGGACAAATAATAATAATATTCCGCTTTTATATAGCGCCTAATACATCGGCGATGTCTCTAAGCGCTATTACCCCGGTAATTGAATTCTGGCTTGCCCGCACAATGTATGTACATTCTCCACTCCCTGGGGAGTATTCCAGCAATGAGCTGTTGCGCTCACATTGCTAAGCAAACGACATTAACTTTCGCATCCTACCGGCTACCCATTTAACAGCTGGGTGGAGAGTGGCAAATGTAGATTAACGTCTTGCCAAAGGACGCTAGTGCTGCGGTGGGATTCGAACCCCGGACTTCGTGGTTCACAGTCCGGGGAATTATCCACTGATCCACAACACCTTTAAGTCCTCTCCGAGGGACTTTGGGTGAATGCCTTACCAAAGGACACGAGTGCATCCTGGTTTCGAACCCGGGTCCTTCAAAATTACAAAGCCACTGCTTGACCAGTGAGCTATCTGCCCCTTTCTGAGTGTGTGTGTGTGTGTGTAATTGGGTTTTTACAGACGTGTATCAATCAGATATGATTATTTACGTCTGGGACCGACCTTTAACGTCACCATCCGAAAGACGTGACTCAGTCTCGAACCTGGGTCCGCTGAATCAGTTTATAACTTCCACTGGTATAGCTGGATTACAGGCGCACGCCACAACGCCCAGTTAAATTATTGAGGATTATGGACATGGGTTTTGTAGAGGTGTCGTGGTCTAGCGGATACGTCACCGGACTGTGGATCACATGGTTCGCGGTTCGAGTCCAGCCGCGGCACTAACGTCCTTTGACAAGACATTAAAGGGATACGCCACCGGGCGGCCGTGGGGAAAGTCAGGATTGCGTAAGCCCCATTCACTCGTACACAAAGATGGTGCACACTTGTGTGCGGGCTTGACCGGGGGCTTGAAAGCCAATGACCAGGGATAATAATAAATAACATTGTGAAGCGCATTGAAGGAATGCTCCCTAAGGAGTGGAGATGGTGCACACTTGTGTGCGGGCTTGACCGGGGGGCTTGAAAGCCAATGACCAGGGATAATAATGAATAACAATGTGAAGCGCATTGAAGTATTCACATAATGCGCTATATAAATGTAATACATATATATTATTATTACTATTACAAGCGCGTCAGCTCTGACGTTTTGTAGCGAATTTGAGAGAAAGGTAAAGGCTCGTATCAAACACTTCTTTTTTGGCGGAAAGTTATAGGCATAGTTCGACGCCTAGTCTGGTTTACAAGTTTTCCCCTTCCCGCGCGAAGCGCGAAAGCCCTGACATTTTATAGCAAATTTGAGAGAAAGAAAATGTCTCGTGGCACCTACTTTAGGCGGAAAGGTAGTTCGACGTCGAGACTGCTTTTCAATTATCTAATTTTTTGCTTTGATTTGAATTTATTCTCATATTTCACAAAATAAGTAAAATATCAACACAATATAAGACAATACATTTGATTATAACAATACAGTGTGGCAAAGTAATTTCAGTATAGCAAAAAATGGCAGTAGATTGTAACAATGACAATAAATGAGTTCGAAATATGAAGGAACCTGCATAAAAAGCAGAGCTTGTAAAGTCTGCAGGTTCCTTTAAAATATTATGAAATCAGCAATCAAGGAGACGGAACACAAAAAATCAGACTACATTGGAAGAGCCAAAGGTAAGTGAAAAGAAATTGTGGGGTAAAGAATGAGAAGAAAAATGGAGAAGCTATAAGAATAAGAGAGAGAGAGGGGGGTAAGAAAAGAGAGAGAAAATTCAATACTAACGCAGTAACGTACTTTTAAAAAAAGATACAAGGGTAGAAAACAAGGCAAATAAATAATTCATATTTGTTCAGCCAGTGCGTCTTAACTGGGTCCATAACTGGACAAAAGAGAGCATTTTAATTTACATTTAAACGTATTTAAGGATAAACAGTTGATTATTTCGTTAGGAAGATGATTCCAAAACCTGGGTCCTTCTGCATGGACGCAACACTGCACTGTATGTAACAGGGGTGGTGCATGGAGGGGGGTCCTCCTTCCTAAGCAATGCTCTGACGTTTTATAGCAAATTTGAGAGAAAGATAAAGGCTCGTAGCAAAAAATTATTTTTAGGCGGAAAGTTATAGGCATAGTTCGACGCCCGGACTGGTATTCAAGCTTTCCCCTTTCCACACGAAGCGCGAAACCGATTTATAGCAAATTTGAGAATAAGATAGTGGCTCGTACATGTAGCACCTTCTTTTAGGCGAAATGTTAGTTGCACACCCGGACTGCTTTTCAATTACTGGAAGCAATACTGCACTGTATGTATCAGGGATGGGTGCAGGGAGGGGGGTTACTTCCCCCTTCCCGCGCGAAGCACGAAAACTTTGACGTTTTAGCAAATTTCGTAGCGCCTTTTTAGGCTTTTTTTCTCCCACATCCTCCGCTTTTTCGCTCTCGTATTTTTTTTAAGGGGCTGAATAGGGGGGGGGGGGAGGGTCATGCCCCCTTGCCCGCTTGGCTAAGCCAGAGGCTGTATTTGTTTCATCGCCCTCCTCATATTGCTTCGACACAGCCGTGGGGGTGTCTCCCATCCAATATATCATTTTGTTTGTTAATTTAATTCTTTCATATCTGAGTGTTTCATTGAACAATGAAAATCATATTCCAATATTTTACAAATAATCGTAACCTTAACCTCTTCTTCGATTATGAATAGCGACTCTCCTCCCCGATTATGAATAGCGACCCTCTTCTTTGATTATGTATAGTGACCCTCTTCGATTATGAATAGCGACCCTCTTCTTCGATTATGAGTAGCGACTCTTATGATTAACGACCCCGATTCAGTATTAGGCAAAAAAAAAAAAATTGTTGTATTGGCGTAACCCGCCCGACCCTAAAAATGTCGCCGACCCTAGGTTTTTTTGTTTTTTTTTACTATCGATATCGCGTATCGTGCTGCCTTTGCGATCGCGATCGTGATCGAAAACCCGGAAGTGCTGCGGACAGAACTAGCTGCGTGTATTATGTATTATACTGTCGTAAAAAAAAAAAAAAAAAAAAAAAAAAATCCCGACCGACCGACCCTATTTTTCAGAGACCCGTTACGCCAATACAACAATTTTTTTTTTGGCCTTATGAATAGCGACCGTCTATCTGTATTATGTATAGCGACCCTTATGACTTATTATGAATAGCGGTCCTTATGAGTAATGACCCTTTTTCTTCGATTATGAATAGCAACCCTCTTCTCCTATTATGAATAGCAATCCTTATGAATAATGGTCCTTATGAGTTTATGAATAGTGACCCCCTTTTCGCTTTGTGAATAGCGACACTACAGGTATAGGAAATTACACGTTATGAATAGCGGTCCTTATGACTAGCGAGGTTACCCCGTTGATTAAAGTTCAAAGAATTATGTGGGTAAAGAGGACCACCAAATGAAATGGAAAAAAAATCTTTTGATTATTGTAATCGGCATATAGGAGTGAAATTCGTTTTCTTCTGTAATTATGAAATAAAACAGCTCAAACTATCTTTACCACCATTTTATGTGGAACTGAGCTGTTTTATTTCATAATTACAGAAGAAAACGAATTTCACTCCTATATGCCGATTACAATAATCAAAAGATTTTTTTTCCATTTCATTTGGTGGTCCTCTTTCTTTGAACTTTAATCAACCATTCAAAATTCATCGTTTTAAGTCCACCTTTTTTCTAATCTAAAACATCGTCGTCCGTTTTATCTTGTCTCTTCCTCTCCATAAAGATGCACAAGTCATTTTTCAAGTTCATGAAATACCAGATGAGGAATTAGAGTATAAGTGACACAATAAACATTAATTTAGAGTATATAAACATTTTTTTACTATTGAATTTACCCAGTAAGGTTAAGTGTCTCTGTTAGTCTGTTTCCATCATGAAAGAGATTTTTAACATTTTACTTAGAATTTCCTTATTACTCTCTTTTCCCTGTATATCGAAAGTGAAAAATACTCCTACT
Organism: Heliocidaris erythrogramma; assembly: GCA_025617745.1. Taxonomy (NCBI): domain Eukaryota; kingdom Metazoa; phylum Echinodermata; class Echinoidea; order Camarodonta; family Echinometridae; genus Heliocidaris; species Heliocidaris erythrogramma. The sequence continues at coordinate 35,093,562 of CM046868.1, forward strand.
ATCGTTATAAATATTTCCAAAAGGGAAACCGTGTTTCCTGACCGTGCTGACTAGAACCATAACACACGTCTTTTATTTGTTCATTTTCAGTCCAGATACTCTTGCAAAATTTCAAATATTACTTCCAATCGCTTCATTGACTCAAGGCTGTCCATAGAGACCGCACTGAAAAAACACAGCATAATAATTATAATCAACATCAAAATTAATCATGCCACTCGGGTCCAAAGTCCACCGCTAAGTGCAATCTCATCGCCACATGCAAGGCATCACGCGGAAGAGAATTCTTATTTTGCAGGAAACAGTTCTGCTGAGAACACACAATTCCTAGGATTAGTACCAAAATACAAGGAAGATACAAGTTGTAATGCTTTACAAGACCGCGTAAGTAAAGGCTTATAAATAATTTAAAATAATTGATAATTTTCCTCACCTAAACATAATTTATAAAGGCTTTTGCTGATCTATTTTCAGCCAAGATTTATGATGCTTTCGTATACTCGGAAGGGGCATAACGGGGGAGGGGGGGGGGGTGAAAATATCACGTCTGTTTTACCTTTACCAAAATACACCCCCCCCCCCTCCCCCAGTCTTTACATCCATGGGGTTCTCAAGAAAGAAGGGGTCCTGTACTCCTGTAGAGTCGGTAACGGGTAGTTAATAGGGTAGGGATGATAGATTCGCGATGTATAGAACCATTGATGATTAATGATGGTGATGATAATGCATGATGATGATGATTATGCTGATGATTATCGTCTGGATACCGATACGTCATTGGTATATTCAATTTAATTTTACATGATCTTCATCGCGTCAATTTGTCGCATTGTGAAAATATTTTGATTGCACAAAGATTAAGGGTTAAAGAAGAAGAAGAAGTAGAATAAGAAGAAGAAAGAGAGAGAGAGAGAGAGAGGGGGTGGGGGGTGGGGCGGTGATTGAGTACATACATATCATTGTAGGTAAAGGAAATTTCCTAAACACACTTTCACGTTTGTTCGATGTTTTCGCGGTGACATATGTCTTTCCTTCCGTGCAGTACAGTCACTTAATATTATGCCTTTTGACTGCTTTTCAGGCGTTTAGGCCTTTGTAACAAGTTGTGTAAAGCTGCCTACGCTCAAACACCCTTCAACAAAATGTTATCTTTCACGGCCTACACTAAAATGGGAAACGATCCATGGACAAATCAAGTCGAAACGCTTAATAAACTGGACATAAGCATACAAATGGCTATTTAGGGAGGAAATAAGTCTTTCAATTCCAGAGTAATGATGACCGGAATCCCTTTCCATAACAGCAAAGATATTTGCAGCATCATTCTTTTTTTTTTCTTTGACCTTGTTGAAATCATTCAGTCCATGACAAGGCTGTAATAAACCAATCAATCCCAGTCTGACGATCACGAATATGGATCTTGATGTAAGCAGTCCAATCCCAAAGGTCCAGGTCCTTCCGAAGTATAGTCTAAACGACGAGGATCTTCACATCAAGGCAGTAGGTCTAGGACCCCACCAGCGTGTAACCATTCGGGCTCACGTCTTCACAGAATCGGGGAAACATCGGTTCGAATCTCATGCTCATTATAAGGCCGACAGTAGAGGAATCGTGGAAGGTAAGTACAGATAACTATCTTGGAAATTAAACAGAAGCATAAATTAGGGAACCAATAGTCTACGAGAATATTATATGAATATAAATCAATAAATGAAATATATATATATATTTTCGTCTACAAGATGACTTTCTTTGTTATTATCTGGAGAAAGTATTGGGTTGACTAGACTATATCATGATATAACCTAAATACTTGAAGCATAATAATTATATGAAAGGTGGGTCAAAGAATATCAAGCGGCGATGCGTTTGAAAACCGTTATAGTTCACTATCCCTGAACCGTTGCCATAACCCTCTATGTCCTCTTCATCTTTATTGATCTTGATAATTATCTCCCTGCCTGTTCTTCCTGTCACAACCCTTTACCTATTATACCTCGATCCCCTCTCCGACTATCATGTCTTCTCTTTTGTTTATTCCTCTTGTTTCTTTTGGTAATCTGTATTCAATTCATTCAGTTGAGAAGGCATCATCCCTTGGAGGTAGCTACCAAGGTATCGAACCCATGGGGTTGCTATGGAGCCTAGAACCAGCACCAGAGGTTGCTCACAAGAGACCTCGCCTGGTGAAGCGCAACATCCTCAAGCCTTTCGTCTACACATTCGAGCTGGTGGATGATGTCGAGAATAGAGTGATGCATTCAACGTCGGTCGAGAGGTGGTATCTAGCCAGCTATGTGGAACGACATCTGGTACAACACGGCTTTGCAGACGGCTGCTTGTATATTCCGAAAAAGAAGGGTATTGTACAAACAACTTTGCCATACTCTATCGTAACCCAGTGGGTTTTTCTTTTTTAATTCATGAGCTATCAGAGGCAAAAGTAGGCCCATATTGGTCTGTAACCCCTTTTTAAACATCGTCAGTTCGTTACTGTAATTAGACATTGTAATCACAAATTAATTCATCCGTTCGTTACCATGGTTACTGTAATTAGGAATTGTAAATAAAGTGTCCTAAAAAGTGTCGGAGTAAGTCACGAATGACTTTGGTCACCATTCAGCACGGATAATTCTTAAAACCCTCAGTCATCAGACGCTTAATCGTGTTACTAAAGATCAATGCAATCAACTTCAGAGTAAGCTATATATAAAGAGGAAGACCTATAGAAATAAAGCTTGAAAATGCTTGATTGCAAAACGCTAAATCATAAAGAGGCAACTAATGAGATATCATTACATGTATGTTGAAACTCACTGACATTAAAGTGACAGTAAACTGGAGCTCATAAATAGCGCCATCTTTCAACAGGATCTGATAAGTTTCTGTGCCTCTCATTTTCCCATCATGCCCCATTCTAGTTTGTAAAAGCTTAGAATGTACCTGAACACAATTTTCCACATTGCCAAGTCAAAAACAATAGTTTGGAATATAAAATTTTCCTATTATCCGAACAAGCTGTTTGTCAAAATTGAAAATAGCATGAAATTAATTTCAATGTATAATCTTAATTTTGCAATAACTGTAAGATGGCTCTGTTCAAGTTCTGCCAGTTTAATGCCACTTTAACCCGCTTCTATCAAAGGTTCTTCTGATCCCATGCCAGTGCTTCTTGATATCAGAGGTGGTGTTCCATTCCTGGTAGAAGATAGACCGTCACTGATGGCATCCCATGGGTTTGCTGTCTTCTCCGTCAATTATTTCCGTAAGATGATGGATGGTAGAATCGTCTTTCATGAAAAATGCAGATACTTCGATCTCCAGATTTTCCTGGTACGTGGTGTCGTCATTTTCTCCCTCATTATGTATTTGTATTTTATTCATCTTAATCATCTCCCTCTTCTCTATTTCTTTTTTTCTTTTGTATTTCTTACCTTCTTTCTTTTCTCAGAGACTTCTATTTATCTAATCCTCCACTACTTTTTCTTCTTTCCATATCTACCTTCTTCTTGTCTTAATTTTTTGTCTATCTCCTTCGTCCTCACTTTTTGAATGATAGTGATAATAATGATGACGGTTATGTTGATGATAATGATGGTATTGATAATATCGATAACAGCTACACAGCGCTAATATTTCTAACATTCTGCATCGTCACTGATAATCAAGTCTGTGGATTTCAAGCTTACTCATAGTGTTCCATTTATTTCCTTATACTGATCAAATTCATATATAACTTCAACCCCAGGCTAGGCCTGGATCCAACAATAAACAATAACTCTAAACCTGACCTAAAACCAGCTCACAAATCATGTCCTGGGGAGCGTTTCATCACGTGTTTTGTTAGTGATTTTTATCGACAACTGTTATAAGCTACTGAAATCCTTGCATCTGATTGGCTGAGAGCAAATGTGTCAGTAAAAATCACGGACAAAACGCTTGATGAAACGCTCCCCTGATACTATATAAATTATCTTGTTTGACGAAATAAAGCCCAGAGCAAACGACGGATCACCACAACTTTTTTTCTTTTTGCGTGACTCATGTTTGCTTATTTCTTATAGAGAACGAAAAATACTGAACTGGAATCAAACACAGACCAATCGACCCATAAGTCTAGTAGCACATCACCTAGGTCGATCTCCTCCTCTTCCTCTGAAATATATTTCGTTCTTTAAAAAACTTTTTAAAAACTTTTACTGCAATCAGTCAACGAGTTTGTAATTTTCATTTTTTCCTATAATTCAGTAAATAAAGGCTTCTTCATGTGCTTAAAACAACTATGAACATCGTGATATTTAGCCTTATAGTTATGAAGAAATTTTGCAAATGATGCAAACATATATGAATAAAAAAGGAGTTTTGCAGAACTAAAGTGGTATTTAAATTATTAAACAAAAACAGAACACGAGAATTAGCTTCATAATAAATAATTACTCTATTTTTATACTGCAAACTGCAATAGAAGTATAGAACAAAGATAATAATGTAATGCTTACTCTTATCTCTACAAATATATGTCACTTGATACATCATTAACTGTACTGTATGAGTTCACGACATTTGATATGTCATTAAGCCATCCTGCAAAGACATGCAAGCTAGCTTTCGATTTCGATCCGAATGATTTCATCATCACTATCATATCCGGAGCAAAGCAAAAACTAAGAATGGCTTATAGTTTTTGCTAACTATAGAGTAGACTCTAAAGTGCAAATTGTTTATAATGCGGTTTCGATGCTAAGTATATACCGTACTATTATAAAGTTTCATGAAGAAGTTACCAGACCACTCCTCGGTCTCATAAAGTTATGATGTTTATATATCTGTATTGATGTTCCATGTTTGTTTTATCATGCTTTCGGAGTATCACGCGGCTGCATACATATTTTGAAACGGCTGATCCGATATTATGTCATCTGACATATTTTCTAAGCATAATAATATAAGAAGGAAGAATATAGGAAGAGTAATTGAAAACAAAGAGAAAAAAAATAATTTCTATGAAACTTATGATTGTTTCAGTATTAAACAAAGAGGGGGCACTTGGGTATGTGTACATGAATCGAATGACGAAAAAGAGAAGAAGATATGAATATCAAGAGAGAAAGAAACGGAGTGGGAAGGCAACATAAAAGTTTAGACCGATGCCACCCCCATAACACCAGTACCCCCCCCCCCCCCCCATCAATGGCTGCAGCAACGCTACTGAAAAGCCACTGAAAAGCCACTAAATATACCGAAATTCGCTAATAATAGTGGTATAGTATATTATAGGTTGGTTTATAGATAACCATTTTTTTTCATAATTTCTCCCAGGATATCTTCGAGTTCATTGCAAACCATCCTCGTCTTGACAGCAGTCGAGTTGGCATTGTTTCTTCGTGTCTCGGAAGCGTGCTGGCACTGCAAGCTGCTGCTAGGCTGAAGAATATGATCCCTATAAGATGTGTGGCTGCCACTGGGTGTGTGGACCTACTCGGCTACGAGATAGGCCTCAGATTACCAAACGGAACGACGATAGATCCTTACCCGTAAGTCACCAGGAGCGTCGCTTGACAGTTTTGAATGGGAGCGCGGAGGGGTGGGGGCGCGGTGGGGTGGGGGCGCGGTTGTCGAACTAAATCTACTCACCAAGTTTAGTCCAAAATATTCCAACAAGCAAGCAAGCAAGCGAAAATATTATCGAAAATTTGTAGACAGAGGTTGAACAAATTTTCCAACAAGCAGGACAAAATTTGAATGTTCCCCCAGAACTTCATGATTTTTTTAAAATGTATTTCAAACTTTCTCTATATTTCTCTGGTTTCTCAACTAGCCAACGCAGGCTAGTAGTGGATGTTTTTTTTTTGATAATTTCTAACACAGAATTTTCCCGTCTCATTCGTATATAGGACTGGTGATCATTACGAAGTAGTTGAGGATAGCGATGGTGGATATGTATGGCAATTAGACGATTTCAACGCTTTCGATAATCTGCAGGGTGATTTCATAATACCGGTAAGAAGTGCATGTTGGCGATCATCTTAAGGTACGTTCATACGGGACTTGTGGTTTCGAAACGTTAAGTTAACGAAACAACGACTCACTAACCACGACGAGGGTTTACACGGGCCCGAAACAACGATGCTCGTTGTTCTGAAACTATATAAGCCGAGCGATCGTCGTTGTTAACACCGGAAGTAGATACTACCGATTGTGGGTACAGTATACACATACAGATCCTGTGTTCATAATTCGCGTGAAGGGTATGATCTGGAAGTTTAACAGATAGGTCATCGTTAACTACGAGCTTGCGAAACTTGAAGTTTATTCTGTTCACACGGTCCGAAACTGCGACGGAGGACCACCACTGCTCGTGGTTTCGGCGTTAACCACAAGCTCGCTTGTGGTTCTAGAACTACAAGTAAACTTACATTTTCGAAACTACGAGTCCGTTCATACGGTCTAAAACTGCAAGATAATTACAAGTTAACTTAAAGTTTTGAAACTGCAAGCGAAACTTAAAGTTTAACTCCCTTCGTGTGAACCTGACTAATATTATCGTTCAAATATTCTTTCAGTATTCTTCAAAGATCAGTTAGTATGATGTAGGTGGAGTCGTCACAAAAAATATTTTGTAGAGTACTTGATGGAAAATGTCTGGAGTTTACTGTCCCAAACAGGAAAATGAATTCTGACTATGAGTTATAAGAGTCAGTGATCATGATCATGAAAATGTATGTATAAATACAATTTGTTTTTAGAAGAAATTGACGGCATGTTGGACAAAGAGAAATGTATAAATGTATGTGCCCAATGTCGGCTGCTTTCACAGCATGGAGGACTCTTAATTGAAATTTACACATTTCCCAATACTTCCAACAGTATATGCACCCTCTACGAATCGTTTTAGAAGTTAACCTTGCATTGTGACTGTTCTTTACACATTTCCATCCATTGTGTATTGTGTTGCCTCCCACAACAAAAGGTGGAAGATATTTCCTGTCCATTGCTTCTCATCACGACTGGAGACGACCGGCATATACCGTCACACAAACGAATGACAGCCGTAAGTACTCTTAAACAAAATTAAATAAAGTTTTCACAATAATAGTTCATTTGATGCTTGTGATGACGTCAACTTTTTTACCTTTTGATAACAGCCTTTTCCAACTGTTATCATTATTAATTACGAACCATTAGTTGTAAAAATCATGATAAATGACAGGAGAGGCAGGATAAACTGGCTGACAATTTTGTAACCAAAATGATTGAAGGCTGTTAATTTTCACGACCAGCTTGTGAAGGAGAGAGGAAGGGGATGGTGCTTGCACATCAAGAAAAGCAAAATGGAAAATTTAAATTGGATCGTTTATGGTCTTTGACAACGAACATAATTAGGATAATCAAAATGAAAACACTACCTCGACGGTCCTGTGATCTAGATTGATTTCTTAATGAGTATTTTGTGATGTTTTTTTCCTCATAGATGAAAGAGCGGATAGAGAGGGTTGGTAAGGGTCATTTGTTAGACACGATTCATCTTGATGGTGCTGGTCATTACATTGATGCCCCATATCTCCCTCTATCTCGACAAAACAACTTGGACCCAAATCTTCCATATCGTAAGTCTATTCATCATATCCTTGGGGAAAATATATATTTAAAAAAATTAACTCAGGAATATGTAATTTGATAATAAATAAAAGCAAATTTTGTGGCAAAAGTGCTCAACCCTGACTAATTGCCAACTAAAACGAAGAAGAAGAAGAAGAAGAGCTAAAAAAAAAAGAAGAAGAAGAAGAAGAAGAAGAAGAAGAAGGTCCATGAGATTGAAGGAACCCCATATTGATTTATATGAATACAGAATTTGTGTGTAATTGCGGTTTTGCAGACGCGTATCATTATTCAGATAATTGTGATTATTTACGTATGGGAACCGACCTATAACGTCACCATCCGAATGACGTGAGTGACCCAGTTCTATCCGTGGTCCGTCAGAGTCAGTTTGTAGGCGAAGACAGCGAGCTGACCGTACCTCTAGACCAACTCATATTTCCTTATGAATAAAGAAAGTAATATGTATGTGTGTGTGTGTGAGTAATTGAGTTTTTGACAAACATCATCAATCAAATATGAATATTTACGTTTGGGACCGACGTTTAAGTCATCATCCAAAATACGTGACTGAGATTCGATCTGGTTCCGATCAGAGTCAGTTTGTAGGCGAATACAAAGAGCTGCCCTTAGACATTACCGCTAGACCAACTCACTCTCGTTTTATCTCTCCCATTAACTCTTTTAATTGATTCATGTTAATGAAAAAGTATTACAGCTTCTCTTTTGTTTCAAATCTGTCGTTTAGCTGTTTGTGGAATAAACGGAGGAGAACCACGACTTCATGCCTACGGGCTCAACAAGGCGTGGCGGAAGACGATCAACTGGTTCTGGGATCAACTCAACGTCACTGAAAAATACCGAGTAGATTGGCTAGATTCCAGTTCATCAACTCCAATTGTGTCATCGAGATTATAATAATTTTCCTCAAATATCATTATATATATATATATATGTATGGTCATGATGGTTAGGGTTAGGGTTACTGTGTGAGGATTGATGAGACAGAAGACAAAGGACGTAGCTGAACTTCAACTTTATTGGATCAAGCTTTCGACCTTCAGGCCTTCTTCAGGTTCTGAAGATGATAATACAAACATATAGCATATATACTTCAATGTACACACATATCATTGTGTGTTTTTAATTCCATTTAATAACAAAAATAATAAAAGACCGCTTACCGAAAGTGAAGTTTCGTTGAGGGTGACTAATTGGATTGAATTGAATTAGTCACCCTCAACGAAACTTCACTTTCGGTAAGCGGTCTTTTACATTAAATTTCTGTACAATATTTCTAAACTATGTTCTTATTATTCATTCATTGAGTTATTTGTAATAAACTTTAGCCATAAAGGTATATGCTTTTATCAATATGCAAATGTACATTTTGTTATTAAATGGAAACACACAATGATATGTGTGTATATTGAAGTATATGCTATATGTTTGTATTATCATCTTCAGAACCTGAAGAAGGCCGTGAAGGCCGAAAGCTTGATCCAATAAAGTTGAAGTTCAGCTACGTCCTTTGTCTCCTGTCTCATCAATCTTCACACTATACAATTTACCGAGACGCCGTCGAAATGTTAAAGTTGGGTATCTTCGCATATATATATATATATATATATATATGAAATGATACACTTGTGGATACACTATTATTTTTATTTTATTTATTTATTTATCTAAATGATCCTTTTTTTTCTTGAAACATATTTTACAAACCGATTACAACATAATAAACAAATATTAATACATTATCAAATAGAGTAATTGCATTGTATAATTAACGTAAATGAATTATAAAGAGGGATTGTCACATAAGCAAAGCTTGTTGACGTGACAATCCTTTCCCCCAAAAAGGAAATACTAAAGAAAGATATATATAGAAAGAAAACTGCTAGAAGCGTTTGTAATGCATTATGGCCAATTTTATTGTCTCTACTCAAATTTTCTACGGCTTCCTCCGTCTTCGGATATATATAATGACACACTGTGTGGATACACTTTCTTTATCTACGTCTACATCAATGCCAGTACGTGAAATATAAACATATTATATATAAATATATATGCTATGTTCATGCTTTTGCAGCTGATCGGGAGGGGAGTGTGTAGGTATCATAAGGACTTTATATTCATATTTTTTATTCTAATTCAAAAGGTCTGAAAAGGCAACCGGAAATGAAACTAATCGTAGACTTATTGACTGTCCATGGTATTTTGTGCTCTACTAAACATGTTTTCTTGGTTGAGTTCTGTAGAAATTTGTACGTGATTACAAGGAAAAAGATGATTTCACCAAACAATTGAATGATTTTATTTCATTATTTTGGTGTTATTATTCTTTACTTTGTATCTTGATTGTATTATGTGACACAAGGCCCTATGAAAAAGTAGTTTTTATGTTGTAGATAGATTTTTTTTGGTCAAAGTCAGTGCACAAAAAGAGTAGAGATTAAAAATAATTTGCTAATTGTAGAATAACTAGAAGTAGGGCATCTATTAGTAGGCTTCGATAAAGTTAGATGAATGCATTGCAAATCTTTACTTACTTAGATGTTGTCATGGTCAGCAATGGAGATCTTAATGGTTGGTGATTAATTACAAAGTTTGAATACCATCAATTTGTTGAAATTTGTTGAAACCCATTTTTATTATCTTGGCAAGAGATTTATTTCTTCTTATACTGTTTTTGTGTTTATAAAATTGAAAAAAGTTTACATGCATGATTTATATTGATCTATATTTTCGATGTAGAATGCTAGCTTTGGATCCACCCGATTTGATATATAGTAATCATGAGGTGTAAGAAGATCCGGTAATGAATAAACGACTAATTCAATGTTTAAAATCATGTTTCTTTAACGCTCTGTGTTTCTCGATATACGGAAAATTTATAAAACAGGTTCAAGAATGTAGCCATCCTGATTGGTCAAGTAACACCACGTGACCGTGCAAAAAAGGCACTAACGCGCGGCAAAAAGGTACTAATGCACGGCTGAGCTGCGCGTACCTCTGGTGCGTGCAAACTTAAAACGTAATGAAATCGCGTAGGTACATGCGCGCAATGAAACGCGCATGACTTTTGTTATCTGTGCTAATGTGATGTCATCCAGGAAAGCAAATGGCAGCCTCCATGACTGTGCGACTCTTGGCGTTTCTATGGGGTTCGTAACCATTTTTATACACTTCATAATCATTATTGCCGACCCGTTTTATAAAACTATTAATACATGGTTGTGAGTTCGTGCTTTAGTGCGATCCGGCAACACGCAGGTGTTTATCATGGTGTCCAACACATTCGGCTTGCGCCTTGTGCGTATAAGTACACCACGATAAAAACCTTTGTGTTGCCAGATCGCACCAACGCACTCCCAACCATGTATTATTATTAATAGTATACTAGTAGACGAATATATCTTGCATTCAAGACCTCGTGCCTTCAATACTTGGGATTGTCAAGGATTTTTTTCCTGTGGACGGTTCTTATAAAACTTGTTTCTCCCTTCAGAGGAAGACAATGAATTATTGATTTTCAACCAAATTTACCGATGAAAATTGATCATTTGTTTTATGCTCAACGCTCCCCCCCCCCCCCCCCCCCCCATTCTTGGCGACATTCAATTCCTGCGACACTTTTCTACATTTTCTGTCGATATTTTTTCTCCTCTCAAAACCATTGCTATTTGGGCTATTGTTTTAATAACAATTTATATAACGACCAAAGAAATTTGATATCATTTGACCATTTTAAGGTAATATGTTCATGTACATGTAAACATTTTCCAAACTAAATGAATAAAGTCCATGTTGAAAACCAGTCTCTTGTGTGAAATCTATTTTGTGAAACCTCTTTATTATAACAGGAGGGGAAAGTATGAAGTTGGCTATATGATAATGAAAACGATAGATGAGGTTTAAGAGAATAATTCCTGACTTTGATGTCATTATCATAATGTGCACATCTTCAAAATTCCTCCAAAAAGTCCCATATAATGTATATAAATATCTTACCGTGTTTTCAGAGAGGAAACCGAGATTTTTTTAATTTCTGCCACGCCCACCTCCCTCATTGGAATTTACCTGGTCTATCAGCTATCATTTGGGGAAAGAAGCAAGCAAATCTAGTAGTACCTCCCGAGGTTTCCGTTGAAACAATAGCGACGTTATATTGTGTCCCTATTATCTCTCAGAAGTGTGAACATGATATAGCTTGGGGTACATAAATTTAACCCCTGGCAACTTGCCCGTATACGAAAGATCGACAAGCCAGGTTTTGCATTTCACATTTGATTATTACCATACCGGATACCATAGAAAGACACGCAAGTGCTGGCCTCATCGACGCCCCGAAACTTTCTCTTGATTTTGTGGTGAAAGTGTAAGCAAATGAAAGAAATTTAAAATATTTCATGATGATTATACCTGTATACATAACTTGGCATCACGATTATGCCCATAACTTGCTAATAGATTACTGCAAATATTAATGTAACTACTTAATTAAGGTCTTGAGTTACGGTCAGTAGTTCACGGCTTTTCAACACGCTCCGGGCCGTAGAGGAGGAGTAGCACACTCCTCGCCCCGGATCTGGCCCGGCGACTTGGCCTGCGCGTTGCCTAGCCTTTTCCTGCAGAGAATTGACATGGTCAACTCGGGCATGCAGTGAGTTGGGGCTCGCGCTCGATCATTGCGTGAACTGAAGCCAATATATATAACTTTAAGTTACTAGACAAACAGCTTTGTCTTTTTAAGGCCTAGTCGTTTCATCCAATCAATTCCATGATGAGTCCATAACAGTCACAGTCCAGTGGATTTACCTAGCTATACTAGCTCCTTGGGCATGTTGGGCACACACGGAGAATAGGGACAGGTCTGCGCGCGCTGTATTCATTTGTCTGTTTGTGTGCAAGCAAATGTAGCCCAGCGGCAGCGGCGACGACGATCTTGCACCAGATTCAGCGATGACACATTTGCAAGTTTGACTCCATTTCTGGCCAAAATCGCTATGATTTTCATCAAACAACTACAAATATGAAAGCCAAGAGGACAATATCACTGCATTAATTACTTGATTTAAAATATATTTGGAAGTTGTTTGGAACTTGATTATGAACTTGTTACTAGGTATGTGAAATGCCTGTGCGCTTGCATCGCGAAAGTGGTTCCAAAACTGTGTTTCCGTTTTCTACCAGCTTTCGTGTTATGCTGTGAGGGGTACCCTGACAAAACCTTTTGGTGTGTCCGTATTTGCATGTCAATGTGCACAAAAAGGGTATCAACGAAGAGCTGAGACCACGAACTAGTGTGTGAAAAAAAAATTTTGTCAAAAGGATTTCCAGACGTTGTTCCACATGGGCCTGAACTACCGCGATAATTTTGAGTCATCATAATCATCATTATTTTTCATGAAGGTAAGAAATTTAATTGATTTCAATTATTTACAAATTCATTTTCATTCATATTTAACACATTAAAGAAGTTTAATGGAAATTTATCGTTGCGAAATAATTTTTTTACTTTGCGAAATTTTCCATGTCAGAACTATGTATACACGTTAGCTCACTCCACCGCGAAGCAGCGTCGGCTTCCGCCGGCAGCGGCGGCGGAGATCCGTGGGTTAACCCGTTGGCGTTAGCATGTGAATTTTGACGATGGATATACAAAAGTGATGAGATTTCGATGCTAAATTTCATTAATAGACAATTGTTTTTCTTCATCAAAATATTATGGCAATATCCCATATTAAGCCCTTAAGGTAATTATCAGAAATATGAAGTGTGTTAGTGAAATGCTGTTCTGTTTTTGTTGACAAATTCATGTTCTAATAAGCTGACCAGGGGTACCAAACTTTTCAGGATAGGATGAAGTTAGGTAATTTTTAAGGTCGTTTGGGATGTATATTGGTCACAACATTTTTATTTGCCGTATTGAATTACTGTACAATTCGCGGGACCAAAAAAAACCAGTGTTTTGCGATATGTAAAGTGCCCTAATTTCTTAAATATCCATCCAATTTGAATAATTCAAAAACTACTGCATTTCTCTTTTCTAGACCTTTCTGTTGATACCAAATTTGTCAAGAATTAATCAATTTGAAATTTTCATTTCACATACCTATTGTTACGTGTGTTCATTTTTGGCTGTCTCTGCCGATCCGCACTGTAACACATGGCATGCGCGCGCAGACCGGCCCCTATTCTCCGGGTTTGCCGCTCCTTGGCTTATCAATCTGGTACTGGGCCTACGGAGCTATACGAAGTTGTGGGGAGAGTGAATCGTGCACCGTTCTACACTGGGTGCGCAGTGCGCACCTACCTATGGTGCGCACACACGTACACACGGGTTTGTATAGCTCATGGTTTTACGGACAAAATAATTAAAAATTAGTGCTGAGTCTGCAGACTTCTCATCGACTCAGCTGCATGGAGAGAATTAGAGGTCATCTTTTGTCATGATAATGACAATTCTTACAGCAACATGTGTAAGGTAAGCTGGGTAGGATCTCACAAAAGGGTCCTTTCAGGGACCATCCCGATCGGGACCATCCCACGGCGGAAGGACTGCCAGTCCCTTCAGGGACCAAACCGTTTCACGAAGATGTGATTGGCATCGACTATAACGACAACGTGCACTATCGATAATATCGGTCATATCTTGTAGCCTTGATCATGAGCTTCTTCTTCTTCTTCTTCTTCCAGTCTGGTACAGACCGCCGCTGGCGTATTATCGTACCTTGTGCTTGTCGAGTGCCGAGTGTACAGTGCAAGTAAAAATTGCTCTACAATCAAACTATGTGCAGCTAAAAAACAGTCCTGAAGCTCAACGGAGCTTCACATGTTGCACCTTCTGCTTGAAGAGCTCCAAGGAGGTGCAGTTGACAACAGCAGGTGGCAGGGAATTCCACAGTCTGATAGCGTCTGGGTAGAACGTTGTTTGGTACAGGTGAGTTCTAGCAAAGGGAACCCTGAACTTATGTGGGTTCCCGCGGGTCTGTGGGCCAGCAACTGGGATGAAGTTGGTGACAGGGAGATCAACCAAACCATGAAGAATGCTGTAGACCATGTACACTTTCTGTTGCGCCCTCCTCTCTTGTAGACTTATCCAGTGAAGATGTTTCAGCATGGTGGCTACGCTGCTTGTGCGCCGATAGTCACCCAGGACAAAGCGGGCATATCGACGTTGAACCATTTCCACCTTTCTAATGTTCTCTTGGGTAGATGGGTCCCATACCGTTGCAGAATACTCCATCACAGGGCGTACCAAGGTCTTGTAGAGTAATGCCTTTGTCTTCGGAGGGCAGGCTCTCACGTTTCTCTGCAGGAAGCCTCGAACTGAGTTGGCTTTCTTGGTTGTCACATGTACATGGTGATTCCATTTCAGGTTACTCTGTATGTTGACACCCAAGTATTTTACAGAATCTGTTTCTTGTAGCTGCTCTCCGTGGATGAAGTAAGGAAAGGATGTCTGAGACATTTTCCTTTTGTTAGAGACATGCATGATGTGGCATTTCTGCGGGTGGAAGTGCATCAGCCAGTCTTTTTCCCATTCCTGGAGGTTGTCTAGGTCTTTTTGAAGGCTCTGGGCATCTTCCTCACTCTTCACCGTCCTGTACAGGATGCAGTCGTCTGCGAACAATCTTGCCGTGGACTTGGGTGATATGCAGTCAGGAAGATCGTTGATGAAGAGAAGGAAGAGAAGAGGTCCGACGACACTGCCTTGCGGAACGCCCGAGAGGACAGGAGAGGTGTGAGAAGTGCAACCATTGAGTAGAACCCTTTGAGAGCGACCAGTGAGGAAATCCTTAATCCAGTTATGGGCTTTACCACGGACTCCATAGTAGTGGATTTTATGCAAGAGTCTTCCATGCGGGACCTTATCAAAAGCCTTTGATAGGTCTAACAGAATAACATCAATCTGGTCCTTTGAGTCGACACTGCTAGTGAGATCTTGGATGGTGAGAAGGAGTTGAGATGTGCAGGATCTTCTCTTGCGGAAACCATGCTGAGCATCTGACAGAATGTGGTGATCATCAAGATGCTCATGGATGCTTGTGCAGACAATATGCTCCAGAGTCTTGCAGACGATTGATGTCAGCGACACAGGCCTGTAGTTGACCGCCTTGCATCTCTCACCCTTCTTGAAGATAGGGACAACATCTGCATTCTTCCAGTCCATGGGAACCACGCCCTGATGTAGTGAGGCCTGGAAGAGCATAGTCAACACTGGTGTTATCTCCAATGACAGCGCCTTGAGAAGTTGTGCAGGAAGTCTGTCTGGTCCGGTAGCCTTGTGGATCTCAAGAGCAGACAGTAGCTTGTGTACCCCAGCTGGGGAGATCACGATGTCATCCATACCAGGAAATGGACTGGGTCGCTTATCCTTCAATGTTGACATGTCTTCATCCCTGTTGAATACTGATGTAAACTGCTGATTCAGGATATCGGCCTTCTCTTTGCTGTCTGAGTGTGTCTTCCCATTGATGTCTTTCAGTGGAGATACTCCAGTGTTATCATTCCTCTTACTGTTGATAAAGCTCCAGAATCGTTTTGGGTTTGTAGTGGAGTCAGGGCTGATGATATTGCTGATGTACTCGTTGTACGCCTGCTTGCAGGTTGCCTGTGATGACCTCTTAAGCTGATGGTATTTGCTGAAATCCTGAGGTCTGCCAGATGCTCGAGCGCGATTGAAGGCCCGCTTTTTCCTTCTCGAGAGCCGTTTCACAGACCTTGTGACCCACGGTTGGCTGAAGCGACAAGATGTAGTTTTTGCTGGAACATGGGTGTCCATGATGTTCAGTAGACTGGTCTTGAAACAGTTCCACATCTCATGCACTGAGCTCTGTTCACTGTATGTGTTCAGGAACTGTTGTTGAAACAGGCGACAATCTTGTTTCATCTCCTTAAGGCTAGCCTTCTTCCACAGATACACTTTCCTCTTCACTGGCTTGCAACGCTTTGCAGTAACATCTGACTCAACCCCTACGATGTCATGATCCCCGAGGCCTGGGAGAAGGGTGCATTTGTTGATCAGTGTTGGCCTGTTGGTTAAGAAGAGATCAAGTAAGTTGTCTCCTCGTGTAGGGAAGGAAACCATCTGCTGTAGGTTGCAGTTCTGGACCATATCTAGGAACCGGTTGTTAACAGGAGCTGGGTTGTTATGTCCATTCACGCTCAAGTCTTCCCAGTTGATGTCTGGTAGGTTGAGGTCACCACCTATCCACAAGACGGACTTCCTATTCTGGGCGGATATCTCCTCGACCGTTGAGC
This sequence comes from Heliocidaris erythrogramma, assembly GCA_025617745.1. Taxonomy (NCBI): domain Eukaryota; kingdom Metazoa; phylum Echinodermata; class Echinoidea; order Camarodonta; family Echinometridae; genus Heliocidaris; species Heliocidaris erythrogramma. Next base: position 35,110,437 of record CM046868.1, read on the forward strand.
AGATATTGTCCATGTACTGTGCATCAGTGTTGGGAGGGCGATAAAGGGCTCCAACGATGAGGCTCAAGCCTTTACCAAATTGGAGCCTGATGAAGACATGCTCTCCTAAGGTTTGCACCTGAATGATGTCATACACCAGGTCACAACGTACAGCGAGTAGTACTCCTCCATAGCCATCTTCTCGATCTTTTCGCACAACGCTGAAGCTTGGTGGGAAAATCTCAGAGGTGGAAATTGAACTGCTTAGCCAGGTTTCTGTCCCTATGATGATGCTAGGATCTGTTGAGTCAATGAGCACCGCCAACTCTTCTTTCTTGTTTCTTACACTCTGGAAGTTAACATTGAGTACCTTCAAACTCCGCAACTTTTGTCGTTCCTTCTCTGCCCTCCTTTTCCTGAGACTTAGAGGGGAGGATGTGTGCTGCGGTGAGCCAAATGAAGAGCTGTTGCTGGTGTCAAGGCTGGTGTTGCTAGGTGTGATGTTGTCACTAAGTGAGTCCAATGTTTCAAAGGTGTTTGATGTTTCGAGTTGAGTCTGATCAAAAAGACTGCTAGAGAACTGTGGCATACCGCATTTCACACATTGCCACGAGACATTGGGTTCATGAAGGGCGTCATACACCTGCGTCGACATACCCATGCACTCAACATGGTACCACCCATCGCAATCATCGCAAGCTACACCACGTTGCTTCCAGGTTACTGCTCGAGAACATATCTGACATGGATATTTCGGAGTTCTTGGTCCTGGGTTTGACTCGATATCAGAAGCGACGGAGAGTAGAAGAAAAGTCAAATACAGCAGGGCGTGCTTCTTTCCATACTGTGGTGAAGAAACGGTACATCCTCTGGTTCTTCGGCTAGATGTACAGGCTGACCAGTAGAGACTTTCTTCAATCCATGAGCTGTGTGTAGATGTTGAAGGATTTCGAGGGTGCTGCAGTTGTGACAGGTCTTGAGCGATAAAATCCTGCTCTGCTCTGAAAGGCTTACGCATCGATCGGCTGTGATGGATGCTGATGATTGCAAATGCCAACATGAGCCAAAAGAAATAGTCTAAGGGACTTGACATACTGACAATTGATATCAGGCAGCTGGTAGCATGCAAGCATCTTTTACAGACTCAAAAATTACATCAAGAACATTATAAGAAGCACTAAAGTAAATCAAGACCTGTATTGCCCACCTTGCATAAAAACATCAGGGTCAATTGTGGAGCTAGACCATCTTCAAAAGTCCATGAGGCAAGATGGAGAAATGTCAAGATATCTGAAGACACACAACATGACGCAAGGGTGCAGGTATGGGACTGGCTTGCTCAAAGTTCCCAAAAAGGTCCATATCCAGGTGAGAATGCAATCAGTAAAAATCTATGCAATCCTGCACAAATAATCCATGAAACCCTATCCTAATGAGGCTTCAGGTGTTAAACAGCAACAAAAGTGAGTAAAATCACAAAATATTCCAGTAAAGTGTTAGGAAAATGAGATTTAAAGCAACAATACTATCCACTGTACACTCAGCGCTGACATTACACCTAATTTCACATTTAATCATTAAACGTTGGGATGTAAAAAGGCTAATTTCCGGCTGAAATGATGGGCGTATTTTTGTTTCTCTACCACATACGTATCCTCCTTCACATGAAGCTTGGTTTGGAAGAAAAACGGAGTAAAAGGCTCCACGCAATAAAGTAAAACTTAGTTTCATTTCTTTTTCCTCCAGAGGCATGATTATGTTTCAAAGGACACCATAGAATGCTATTAATAGCATCCAGAAAGTATTTCTAGAAGACCTTACAAATAAATGTTAAAATAGCAGATTTTCATGTATTCATGTGAATAATTTGAACTAGAATTGAAATTTGTATCATAAGAAAATGTAACTCTACCACAATATAACAAATTATGCCATAAGTGTGAAGAAAACAAATGTTACGGAGTGTTTAAAGTCTGGGTATACTAGAATAGTCCCGAAAGTATGAAAAACCGTTGTTAACAATATTATTTAATTTTTTTATCAGTTTTTGTATCCTATTAGTTGATGCATTATGTTTGTACGTGCACATAACAGAGATTTGTGGATAGTATTGCTATTATTCTAGAAGCCATGAAATGAGAACAAAACGTGATATTGATAAGCGATCTTACCCATACAGTTAGTACCGATCTAGCCTTTTGACAAGGCCCTCGTGACTTGGCTATTTTTCTCGGCAAATAAGCTAGTAGTGGCTGCATAACAAGACTAGCCGCCCAGCCCGGTGAATGTGCGATCGAGCGACGTGAGTCCGAGGGCCTTTTGGAACCTGGCCTGTATTTCTTATGTTATCGTTTGTTCTTAGCGAGGATCTGCTACCTTATAGGTAGGAGCCAATCAGCAAACGTATCTTTGCATGACGTCAGCATACATTTGGTATGCAAATTCGCCTTCATCTCGAGCTAGCGCGCCCCGTGTAAGCGCTAAGCTACTAGTACATCAATCATGGAAAGCAAGCCCCGCAGATACCGTTGTGATTGGTCGATAATCCTCGGTAGGCGTGTTAGCATACGAATGTCAACTCGTGAATAATTCATATCGGACGATGGAAATCCAGGTTCCAAAAGGCCTCGCGACTAAAGTCGCTCGATCGCGCGTTCACCCGGGCCGTGTTGATTCTTTTCGTCGCCGGCTAGTCTCATCTCAGGCACAGCATGACGAGGAAAATAGCCAAGTCACGAGGCCTTGTCAAAAGGCTAGTACCGATCCGACATAATACACTTAATTAAATTTATACAAGTAGCGTTCAGTAAATTGTCTATTACTTCCTTGCCGATGGTGGTGCCCTCTATGTGACGGAGGAAGGACATATCCAGAGGTGTCCCTGGCGAGACCTTACGCATTTTTCCGAAAGGACGTCCTGAATCCTATCCCCACTGCCGATTTTTTGTTGATAAGTGTTGATATTATTAATATATTTCTAATGTTAACATTCCATTTTTACCAGAACCACCGCGGCAAACACCGAGGGTGGTTTCCAAGGTCCAGTGTGCATGGGAATGTGTGTTTCTAATGTGTGTAATTTTTGTGTTGATAGTGTCCGTCACAGGCCCTACGGGATCCAATGTATAGCTCCGTAGGCCCAGTACCAGATTGATAAGCCAAGGAGCTTGTATAGCTAGATTTACCATCAATTACCCAAACAGTTGTTGTGGTTCAGTAACTTCAGTTTTTCCCAATCTTTTTCAAAATGTCAAAAATGGCAGTGAAATTAAAACTGATACTACAAACATCCTGTTTCCATGTATGATGTAAATATGTGTGGCTTATTGTTATGGCATCTTCAAATTTATAAAATTAATATTATTCTCATTGGAGATCAGGAAGGAAATTTTCTCTAAATTTACATTTTTCCAAGGCAGTCCATATACTAATTAAAAGCTGGCTTGTGATGACATTCAAAAAAGATATGACATGTTTGGAGTACCGACAAGTCACTTGTTGGGGAAGCTGATCTTTGAAAAGTCGGCTTTGTGAAACACTTTTTCTTTCTACTAATTGACCATTAGGTAATGCATAAGGCAATGATAATAATAGTATAATGATGATGATATTAATAATTATAATAATAGTGATAATAGTAAATTGGTAATAATGATAGTAGTCTATTCAAAATAAGTTGGTGAAGATACTGCTTTTAATTAAGGACTGGTATGTTATAGGTTTTTTTTTTTTTTTCGTGTTACTCCATATTTTCCAAGAGATCTGAGAATGAATTATCAAAATCACTCATGTATTTCAAGCTGAAACTGTTGCAGTGTTGAATTAGAAGAAAATGAAGTAATATTAATAATAATATCCCAGGCTTAATAAAATGAACTAACAAAAATCCTAAATACGATTTCTACTGGTTTTTGCCTCCATTGTATACAGGTACATGTAAGCATTGTGTGTTTTAAGTAGTATGTGTATGCATTGCACACTCTCAAGTTGATGAACCTTCTTTGTTAATTCGGCATGTACATTTGGCTTAACTATAGAATACCCTACCACATAGACTTATGTGCATAAACGACCAACACATAGGTTTAGGGTTGTGGTTAGGGTTATGTTTAAACTTAAAGTTAGGATTATGGTTAGAATTACGATTTACGTTAGCTAAAAAACTTAAGTCTTTGGATTTAGCTTCATTAGAGAAGCGTTGGTCAACTAATGGACATGTGGTCAACTTTTGTGGTGGGGTATTCTATAGTTGCTCCGTACATTTTTTATGGTAACATCTTTCGTAACCTGCAGAGTTTGTAAAGAAGAATGTCTGCTTCAGCTGTGATGGAGGTGGCGAAGTCACGCTTAGACCTGGACTCTCCAAGATGGGATCAGAGTACCTTCATGGGTCGTCTTAAACACTTCTTCAGTATTACAGACTGCAGGCTAGCTATCAAAACCAATAAACGACTAGATGAGGCAAAGGAACTGGTGCAAAACTACAAGTGAGTACCGGTAAATTCAAAATATTGGATGTGTCAGATGTGCTGTACATCTGGGATAATATTCTTAAAACAAGAAACTATATTAATTTAGGCAAGTACTTACAAGCACAACGTACAATATATACTTTTTATAGATGAGTCATACAAATATAGTGGATGAATTTTGAATCAAATTAGCAATAAAATTTGTCCAGTTTAGTGGTTATTGGTCAGATCATGGTGTAAACAAGCTCCTTTCAATTATGGTAACCAATGTAAGTTTGATTTTCATCCAAACAGAATATTTAGATCATATAAAAAAGAATATGCATTGAGCAGTGCGTACGATATATATGGACCAGTAATATAAGAACAAAATAAATCTCATTCAATGATGTGAAAAGAGAGAAACACTGTCAATAATTAATCTTGTACCATATCGATTTACCGCCAAATGTATGGTTGTACCAACTTATTATTCAATTAAATTCAAGTTTTATTTTTGTAACTGAAATTTTTATGACTAGCAGACATTCACTGATGGGTACTGAAGTATATGTAGTTGAGATTTAAATACATGATTGTATAATCAACGCTATTACGTTAATCTGAATTCCTTCATTCATCAGGCTTGGATTAGAGCCTCCGGGAACAACAGAGGAGCAGCTACGATACGCCCAGAGGCTCTACATGTCAGCTTTTCATCCAGACTCAGGGGAGAGGCAGAACATCATTGGTAGGATGTCCTTTCAGGTTCCTGGCGGTATGCTCATCACAGGTGCCATGTTGCAGTTCTATCAGTAAGAACCGTTACAGCCCTATGTTCAAACATGCCATTTCTTGCAATTGGAAAGCTCAAATGTTAAATGAATGGCAATGGGATTGCTTAGAGAATTTGGCCAATTATGTGTTTTCATCTTGCATAAATGCATTCTCTGGAATGTCTAGCATATTGGCCAAGAAAGTGTTTGAAAAATTGTGATTATTTTGGAGTATGATTTTGTTTTGCAGAGAGCCAGAAGGGTTTTAACTCTGAAATATGAGTTAATGCCCTTCTGGCTATCAGCAAATACGTTGTTTGTTGTAAGGAAACGGTCTTTATAGCTCAGGCATATTTTGGAAATGGTTTCTTATCATTCCTGTTCTGTCTTCACTGCATTGGTTGCCTGTTGAATCCCGCATTCTATTTAAATAATTATTGCTTGTTTTTCACTGTATTAATTGGATCTGCACCAGAGTACAATGTTAATTTGTTGATGCCTTATATTCCTCCCAGACGCTTAAGATCATCTGATTTCTAAATTGCTTGTTTCGAAAACTAAGAAATTGTGGGGGGATCGGTCATTTGCACATGCTGGGCCTTACCTCCCTATAGAAAAATTGCCCCAAGATATTCGTAATATTTCTGGTGAAGATTGCTTAAACAAATGCACTCAAAACTCATTTGTTGGAAAATGCTTTCCATTAGATTTACCTTTACACTTTCGTTCCATATTTTGTGTATTTTTGTGTACTTGTAAGTTTTTCTCTACATTGCGCCTCAAGCACATTAGTCATGTGGAGTTGGTGCATTACAAATATATATATTATATATATTATATATATTATTATTATTATTATTATTGATAGATGAATATATCGTTAGATAAGACATTAATATACGATAACCCATTCTTTTAATTCTCTTTTGATCTCTTCTTTTCACGTACAGAACTGTTCCTGCTGTGGTATTTTGGCAATGGGTGAACCAGTCTTTCAATGCTCTAGTCAACTACACAAACAGAAATGCAGCATCATCGATAACATCTTGGTATGTACCCGTTATGTCTTCAAATTTTTATTCAAGTGCAAGTTGATTAACATAACTGTATCCCCCGGCAGAATGCCGGAGGATACTTTGGATTCAGCAGCGTTCTGCCGCGGCGGCGGCGGCGGCGGCGGCGGCGTCACATTCTTGTGTGCACTCTAGCGGTCACATTTCTCAACGGATTTCTTTCAAACTTTGTATGGAGGTGTATCTTGGTAAAATCTAGACACCTATAATTTCTGGTGATGCTGCCTCCAGTGTTTCATCTTTTATAGGGTCAAAGGTCATATTTTGTTAGATGTCTTGTGTGCACGAAATCCGTTGAGAAAGGTGACCGCCAGAGCGCACACATTTCTTAACAGATTTTGTTCAAATTTTGCATGAAGGGGTCTCTTGGTGTAATCTAAAAACCTATAGTTTTTGGTGATGCTGCCACCAGGGTCCCGTCTTTTGTAGGGTCAAAGATCATACTTTGGAGAATGGTGTGAGTGCACTCTGTAGGCCACATTTCTTTATGGATTTATCTCAAATTTTGTAGGGAGATGTTAATTGGTATAATCTACCTTTAATCGTCCTTCATAGGGTCCATTATGGGGTCCTTTATAGGGTCAATTTGTCCATTTCTTGCACTTACTTCTGCATTCTTGACAGATTTCGTTCAAATTTTGTATGGAAGTGTATCTTGGTAAAGTCTACGCACCTATAGTTTTTGGTGATGCTGCCACCAGTATCTCGTCTTTTATAGGGTCAAAGGTCATACTTTGGAGGATGGCGTGAGTGCACTCTGCAGGCCACATTTCGTAATGGATTTCTTTCAAATTTTGTATGGAGATGTAACTTGATATAATCTACACAACTTTACTTTTTGGTGATGCTGCCCTCATTGTTCTGTCCTTTATAGGGTCAATGGTCACATGTCTTTTGTGCACTCTAACTTCCACATTTCTTGACGGATTTCTTTCAAATTGAATATGGAGATGTGTCTTAGTGAAATCTACACATCTTTAGTGTTTGCTGATACTGCCCCCAGTGTTCTGCTTTTTGTAGGGTCATATTTTGGTTGCATGCATTCTGGAGGACACATTTGTTGACTGATTTCTTTCAGATTTTGTATGGAGGTCCATTATAGACCTAGACCTAGACTCCAGACCTCTACAGTTTTTGGTGATGCTGCCCCCAGTGTTCCATCTTTCATAGGGTCAAAGGTCATATTTTAGTGGATATCTTGTGTGCACTCTGAGGTCACATTTCTTGACAGATTTCTTTCGAATTTTCTAGAGATGCATTATACTCTAATCTGCACACATTGTTTTGGTGATGCTGCTACTAGTGTTGACAGTAGTCCGGGCAATCTCATCCTTTTGTTTGAGGGAGGGGAGGTTCTTTGTCCCTCCTTCGAATTGCTGCCAGTGCCGGGGGATACATTCGTATTGCGGGGCAATGGACATTTTTAGTTCATTTTGAAACTACACGTCTAACTTTAAATCCTTTCTTTTTTTTTTGTAAAAAAGATATTGCTAGAACAATGATTTCCATTTACTAAACAATATATTTATCAATATATTTATAAATTTCAGGTTGATTTTTTCACAGTCTTTTTCAGATCACTTTTGTGAAAGTTGTTAAACCACGTTCCATTAAAGATATCAGGTATTATATGTTTTTGCATGTAAAGTGAATGTCAGCAGCTTTTTTTTTTTTATACACCCTCCTATGTCAAATTCATGATCGTAGATTGATGATGGACTGTCTCCATTCAGTGTACGGTATCATATTTCTTTGTACTTGTGTAATTTATTTCTTATTGGTATGAAATTCTTTCAAGTTTAAACACTTGAATGGTATCCCACATGTTTTCTTATCAAGAATAGTTTATTATCTTTATGTAATTTGATTTTTGGGAATGTTCTTAACCTTCTTCCACATGTATTTATTTTATAAACAGGCAAATTGGCACAGCCTATGTCACAGCTACAAGCAGTGCTTTGGTCACAGCAATAGGACTGAATGCGTTAACCAAAGTAAGTGGAATTGGAAAAGGAAATCAGAAAAGGAAGTTAGGTGGAGAAGTTCATATGGATATATTGTTTACCTGGTACTTTAGTAGCAAATAACGTAAATTGGAATGAAACTTTTTGAATATGTTCTTATTCAAAAAGGACTGAATGCATTGACCAAATTAAGTGGAATTGTGTGTAATAAGAGAAGGAAATAAAAAAAATATATTTCGAGAAATTCATATTGATATAATGTTTAATTGGACAGCAAAAGGGAAATTGGAATAAAACTTTTTGAAAATGTCATTAAATAATAAAAAAAAAATATATGTGCCAGATAATTTGATGTTCCATTCATGATTTCCAGTGAATTCTAGATTGAATATGTGATAGAAACTACCAATTAAGGCTATCGGTCTTCATGTCTGTGCTAAAGGGCAGCATATTGTGATTCCAGAGGTTCTAACACATCAGCGAACACTTGGCTGTTCTTTTGCTTCAAAAATGCATGTCCAGGATATACACTTCAGAAATTATTTTGCATCTCTTGTCTCTTGAATATGTCACTTCAAGAGGATAAAAACTTCACAGCAACTTAATTTACTGTCTGGCTATTTATTTATCAATTAAACTCAGAGATCTGATGAAAATGGGGTTCGATATGATTACATTCTTTTATTAAATTGTAGGCTGCACCTCCTCAGATAGCCAGATATATTCTCTTTGCTTATGTCTCTGCGGGATTACCCAGTACCCCTCTTAATAATAATAATAATCTCGTAATGTGCATATCACATCATGATGTAACATCCCTATTTGTTTCCAAAGAGCTCTGTATATTATTTGCCCTAGCTTTAGCTCCACCAGCCAATCAGCACAGTGCATTTGAAGTAACAAATCCTGCCAGGTACCCATTTAACCTGTTGATGACTGAATTATCTCATTCCCATAGGCGTAATACAGGAACAATCCGGTTCCCGTAAGCAATGGGTTAACACCTTGGTGGAGAGGGAAAGAGGGTGACAACTGTGGATAAAATGCCTTGTCTAAGGACATATGCACATGACAGAGCTTGGAACCCTCAACCTTTTGACTGAGGGTAAAGTGAATTAACCACCATGCTCTCTTGTTACCTCAAATCACAAATGCCATGGACTGCATTCATGGTACGCCTGCCTAAAGTACTGACAGTGTGTTAACATGATTAATGTTCTTTGTACCTTTCAGACGGCACCTCCTCTAATAGCCAGGTATGTTCCCTTCGCTGCTGTAGCTGCAGCAAACTGTGTGAACGTTCCCATGATGAGGCAACAAGAACTCCTCAATGGCATCGTGATCTACGACGATAAGGGCAACGAGGTCGGAAAATCACGGGTAAGTTTGAACTAAGTTTGGTTATGCCAGAACTAATGCCCTTATTTTTTACTTTTAGTATTGTGGCAATTTATTGGTGTTTTTGAAACGGCAGGTCGAATTTTCCTTTGGAACTTGTTTCGAAGAAGATGTTGTGTCTATTATGGTCATGTGGTTATAAAGGGTTTCTTGTGTCCCTTAACTTTTACTGTGCCAAGGGGTTTAGCTCTCTTCAAAATTTTACCAAACTGTGATCAATGCTTACTTTTCAAATGTCTGCACTTCATTAACCATCTATCATTTCATAAAATATTTTGTACAAAACTTGTAGGAAATATATTACCATTTCTTATGATACCAAGCAGTATTACTTTACCCAACTTTACGCCTAAGAATTATTGAAAATTACATTTGAGTTTCTTTTTTGTCTATTATTTTTTTTGTTTCTTATTTGTTCACTATTGTTTAATGTTGAAATAAGGTAATATCTTTTTAAAAACCTGCAATTTTCTCTGAAAATTTCTATGGTAGCATATAATTATAATCATATATTTAGATTGCTTGAGTTATGCTCAAAGTTTTGATATACATTGACCACAATATACCTTTCCTGTGGTTGAGCAATTGGTGAATGAAAATGACAAGTCTATCTGTCACATATGTAACATCGGCATTGAAAGTGTTAACTCATGAGATTAGATTTAATTTGACATACATGTAAGTGTGTAACAAACATCTTCCATAGACTCCGTCTCAAATTATTTTAGGTTTAGTATTAATGTGAAGATAACATTTAACAAATTCATAATGACGAAGCTTTTCGACCTGCACTCATCGGGCACTACGCAGGAATGAGAGAATACAAGCTTTTCGACCTGCACTCATCGGGTCACAACGCAGGAATGAGAGAATACAAGAAAGATTTTTCTTGCATTCTCTCATTCCTGCGTTGTGACCCGATCAGTGCAGGTCGAAAAGCTTCGTCACTATGAATTTGTTAAATGTTATCTTCAAGTTTTGTAGTACCAATCGTCTGTTAGTATTAATGTGTTTTTAAATATGTAAGGTTTGACTGTGTAAGTATGGTTTTTGCTAATATCCCTGTAACTGTTGGTTTCTATTTCATCTATACTTTCACAAGTAATACCTATTGACATCCGTCTTGTTCTCAACAGAAAGCAGCAGTAAAAGGCATTTCTCAGGTAGTCTTTTCAAGAATTTTCATGGCTGCTCCTGGCATGTGTAAGAATACTTTTTTCTTGTTTCAGTTTATTATAGCAATTAATATAGGTCTTGTTAAGTTTAGTTGTAACTAGCTGACATACCTCAAACATAAAGAACACTCTTATTTTAAGTCATTAAAAGCCTCCGTTCAATGGGTTATGTGATAACGATTGTTTTCCCTATTTTTGTATTGGTTATTTATAGTTGATACCAAGCTGAAAATGTTTGGGCAAGTCCATCTGTCCCCTTTAGTATTTGCTACTACTATATTTTGATCAATACATCTTTATCAAAAATGGGACGGAATCATAAGAGAGCAATAATTTTTGATCATACCTTGCAGATATTGCTTGTGCACTCTTACATTTTAAATACATTTTTGATGAGTTTGGCAATAACTCAGTAGCATTTTGTGGGGAAATGGCAGGACTCTATTTGCTACCAAATTTCTATTGTCTCTGAAGATATGACGTTTTAGATCATAGTTAGAACTCCAAAAGGTTATTGTATGCCTTAAAACACCTTTTTAATTTATTAGTTTTCATACAAACATGTACTGTAAACGTGGAATATTTCGCGGTGCGGAAATTTTCGCGCATTTCGCACAGCATGAAACGTGCGCGAAAATAAAAACATGCGAATATTTGTGTATGTATTCTTTTGCCCATGAGCCTAGCGTGTCGGCGAAATTAAAAACACGCGAAGTTCACTTTACTCGGCCGAACGCGAAAAATTAATCACGCGAAAATATCCACTTTTACAGTAATTTAACGTTTCTCCTACCTTTAGGTGTGCTACCAGTAATCATGGAACGCTTAATAAAATATCCCTGGTTCAACAGAGTGCCAGTATTACATGCTCCATTTCAAGTCTTGGGTGTTGGATGTTTGTAAGTCATTCTTCTTCCTTGCTTTCTTCCATCATCCTATACAGATAATAAATTGATTGATACCAGAAGGGCTCCTGGTATTTTAATTTGTCATTTCTTTTATGGATCAGCAAAAATAAAACAAGTTTTGTCATTGATTTCCTGTTAAAGGTAATGTAGCTTTAATAGTGAAATGCAGTTGTGCGAAAAGACGCGTCAGGAACGCAAACAGCAAAATTGCAAAAGTGAATAAAAAAGTTGTATTTTGACATTTGTAATGACAGTTTTGGTTATGTTAAGCCTAACCAAGGCAGTAAAGATAATTTAATCCGCCCCATGGCTTAGTGATATGTTTCTAATTAATGATGATTTTCAAAAATATGCATTTTGCGTTCCAGGCATGTCTTTTTGCGCCACTTCTTTTTGCTAAGGTACCTAAAACCATGATTTTGCAAAATGGATTTAAAGGTGTTGTCTAATATATTTTTTTTAGAATACTGTTATGCAAATCTGAGTGTTTTAGGCAGCAAGACAAATCCAGAAAATATATTTAATTTCTCATAAAAGTAGAATTTGATGATTATCGTACATTTTTTTTTACATCAAAAAGCAATATGCAAATGAATCTAGCCGTATCTCTGAATTAAATGTATATCCATTGTGAAGTTCTAATTCTAGGAGAAGAATCTTGTCTGAATTCTAAAGAATTGATTGTCATGATTATAGAATACATATTTCAAAACAATGAAAAAATAGATTTGCAATAAGTTATGACAAATTTTGATTTTTTTTCCCCCCCTTGCAGCCTGGTCTTCATGACACCATGTGCATGTGCCTTGTTTCCTCAAAGGAGGTAAGTTGGATTTTTAGTTCTTACCAAACGATTTTTGTTTTCATACAGTCTGTTCAATGAATTTAGAAAAAAAAATCCAGATTCTTAAAATTATCAGTCTGCCCCTTTATACAAGTAGTTGGGTACATTGTAGGTTTGACTGTAGGTATAACTCTCATAACACTACGAACACGATGACAAAGAGAGCGGACAAAATATACAGCTCCTCATTGTACCCTCCACAATTGCTCCAGTAGACAAAAGAACATCCCTTCATTACTATTATGTGAAATAAGTAGAATATGTGAATATGCATGTGACACCTGTTCTACATATTTGTACATAATAGCAATGACGGGATGTTCTTTTGTCTATCAGAGCAATTGTGGAAGGTACAATGAGGAGCTGTATATTTTGTCCGCTTCTTTGTTCGCCATGTTCATAGTGTAAGTTCATTAATGTGACTATTTCACATCATTACATGTATTTACTTGTTGTAGGGGGGAAATAATTTATTTAATAAACCAATTCATTTTCTTTCCCTCGTATCTGTCTGTTTCCTTATGACTTTCTCTCTCTCTCTCACGATCCCCCCCTCTCTCTCTCTCATATCACATCTCTTGTACTATCAATTTTTCCACTCTTTCATCCTCTATAATTCCTTTCTCTTTCATCCTCTATAATTCCTTTCTGTCTGTCTCTGTCTGTCTGCCTGTCTCTCTCTGTATCATACCTTATCATATCCTCCCTCTTGTGCAATCCACCTCTCCACTATCTTTCACTCTCTCACTGTCTATCTCTTTCTAATTGTCTCACCATTTCTCTCTCTTTTTCTCTCTCTCTCTCTCTCTCTCTCCTCTTTATCCACAATCTCTCTCTGTAGCTCCATTTCTGTATCCAAGCTGGAACCTGACACCAGGAAAGCTATACAAGACAAATATGGCGACTCACTGCCCTATGTCTTCTACAACAAGGGACTGTGATTCAAGCAACCATGTTAATTAGTCAAATTTGATATAATTCACAGATTATATATTTTTTGAAAATCCTTTAATCAATTGTTGTGATCTCTTGGAATATACTATTTCTCCTTGTGTTTTTTTTATAGTGAGTGCACAATTTCACGCATTCCATGTGATTTTACAATTGATTAAGCAAAGGATGTGTGTTGCACAAATCTACTTCAAGGTACAATATGTGTGGTCACAATTTATATTATTGTGTACTGAGATATCTGCATGGGCACGGCCAAGGTATTTGGTCATTTGAAATCGCATATATTATAATAATAATGATAATTAGTAATAATAATAATAGTAATAATATGTCTTGTTTACCCAGGGTAGCTTCATCAGTATTATATACTGTTCTCCCTGAGGGCCCTGCAACCCTATTATTACACCTGGAAAAATTACTATTGCATAATGACTGAATGACAATGTCTTTGATGCGACCATGATAAGGAGGCGCTCAAGCTTATGAAGGAATTTCTTCCTACATTATCAAGTATAGTGGAAAATTAATATATTTTTGATCGAAAGCATGATTTTCCTCTATATTTGGTCTTATCCTTTGCTACAGTAGGGCTATCAGCTTGATAGGATCATCAGGTATACTAAATAATTTGTCATATATTCAGTAACATACAATATACATGTATATTTTACTTGCCTGCATAAGAACACAGCTCCATTTATTCAGAAGAATAGAAGAATATGCCATGATATGCCATCGAGTCATACTGCTCTGACTTATACACATAGCAAATCTTCCAGGCACAAACTTTGTCTAATGTGGATGTCATGCTCATTCTATGTTTGTCTAAACTTACATTTGTAAGTCACAAAGTTACAATCTGCTTTTTCAAAATACTGAGACTGGAAAAATTATTTTTGCATAATGACTAAATGACAATGTCTTTGATGGGTTGTCATGCTCACGATATGCATATGCTGTTCCATATTAAATGAATAATAATGATGATAAATATATGAAGATTGGACAGTATTGCGTAATTGAACAGGCAGCATGGATTTAGAAAATGAATCCAACAAATATAATAACTAATACCAAGTGATATTATTTCATGAGCCATGCAGCATATTGCGTACAAGTATTGAGTATAGAATATTTTTAGTTGGCACTATATTCTATGAAGAGACATGGATTGAATAGTTATTAGAGTTAAATGATTCATATTAAAGACAACTCACACTATTGCTCTGCATGTGACTCTCTTGAGATTTAAAGCTAATGGTACTTAGCCTGTAACTGTCCGATAATATGCAGGCATTACCTTGAATCATAAGTTCTACCGGTATATCATTGCTTGATTTTTTGCTTCTTTAACTTTATATCCAAAAAGAACAAATGTATCAAATTATATTTTGCTATTTTTAATGATAAAGACTTCACTTACAGCAATGGAAAAATAGTAGAATGCGTACTGGGAGACTATAGGAGTAAATGGGAGACTAAAATTTCAACACCTAGGTCTACAATATATACTCCCCCTCCCCCCCCCCCCCCAAAAAAAAAAAGGAAAAGAAAAGAGTGATTCGTGCATATTTGTCACACTGTTCTAGGTATTCTCAGAGGACGATATATTTTGATTTGTCTACTTAGTATTGGACAATAAGTCGCTAAGTTCACTGTTTTTAAAAAATCAATTTTACATTGTGCCATGCCCTCATATAAAGGCATATTTTCCACTGATCATATTATTTGAGGTCATTTGTTTGGATTTGTATCATGTTGCTGTTATCCCTTCAGGACAGTAATTACTTACTGGCTAAATTTATCATATTTTGTTCATCAAATTGGCAACAATAATATTTTTCTTTTAGTGCTACATGGTTATAATAAGTTTTAATGTCTTTGAAAACAATATACATGGTTAGGAATTTTATCCAAAAAAATGAAAAATGCCAATTTTGATATAAAACAATGATTTTGATTTCTCAATTTGTTGCCAATAAGTCCAAGTCCACCCTAACAAAAAGTTGATTTGAATAAATAGAGAAAAATCCAACAAGCATAACACTGAAAATTTCATCAAAATAGGATGTAAAATAAGAAAGTTATGGTATTTTAAAGTTTCGCTTAATTTCGCAAAACAGTTATATGCACATGCTGCTCAGTATGCAAATGAGGGAACCAGTGACGTCACCCACTCACTATTTCTTTTGTATTTTATTACATGAAATACGAAATATTTTAATTTTTCCTTGTTATAATGTGAAACAAGGTTTGATTCCTCGCTGAACATGTGTAATTGCCATTGTTGCAACCTATACACAATTCAATGAGAGCTTCCTAATTGTGAAATCTGCAGAAATTAAAATATTCTATATTTCACATAATAAAATACAAAAGAAATAGTGAGTGGGTGACGTCACTGGTTCCCTCATTTGCATACTGAGCAGGATGTGCATATAACTGTTTTGTGAAATTAAGCGAAACTTTAAAATACCATAACTTTCTTATTTTACATCCTATTTTGATGAAATTTTCAGTGTTATGCTTGTTGGATTTTACTCTATTTATTCAAATCAACTTTTTGTTAGGGTGGACTTGGCCTTTAAGGATTTGAAAGCTTATTCCTGTTCATAAAATTCCTGGCATAAAACGCAATATAGTCATGCAACAAAAATGGACATAGTGTGTGCAGAAAGTTTTGCCCTTTCTACTCATGCATCTAGTATATTTTTTAGAGCTTTGAATCAAAAGTTCTTAAGCCAAACCACAAAATGTGGTCAATTGTCTCGAAAGGGCTATTTCATACCTGTGTGTGCTATAAGAAGAGGTTTGGTTTTAAAACTGAGACAATTCCTCAGTTTTCTGGAATGCAAAAATCTCATCAACTGTCCAAGAACACTTCAATTTGTTTTATGATGTTTGTAGTTTTAGGGCACAATTTTTCTGTAAACAGTATTGATACGACTTATTTGATTACAGTGTGTTGACAATATTTTCACTGCCTATTTTACCCTGCATTCATGTTTTAATTGAAAATAGTATTGATATGTTATGAATATATTATGACAGATCTACCATCAGTACTACTGATTCAGCATTACATGCCCACTGGCTGTAGGACATTTCTAAGAACTAATCTAGGATTAAATGATGAATATATAAATTTATGATATGTGTGATGTAGGTAGAATGGAGATGTTGACCATGCCTAGCTTCTGGGCCCTCTTGCATGAAAAGATGGGTTTAATCGCAACTCAAGAAATTGTATGCAAGTCCAAATCATGCGATCCTGATTGGTTGAAAATCAAGTTGCGTTTATTTTTTTATGTGCCACTCTGTACATGTACATTTCATTAGCCATTTCATGACAAGAATTATCTAAGGGCTAAATTGATCACATTTTTTTTTCCTTTTAGTCGTACATGGTTCTAATAAGATGTAATGTCTTTGAAAACAATATACATGGTTAGGAACTTTGTTGAAAAGTTAAAAAAAGTCAAATTTTTATGAAAAAAACAATGATTTTGAAACAGCACTTAAAGGATTTTAGAGCTTATTCTCCTTTTTAAAATTCCTGGCATCAAACGCAATATGGTCATGCAGCCAAAAATGGACAGTGTGTGTGCGGAGAAATTTTTGCTCTTTCTACTCATGCATCTTAGATATTTTTTAGAGCCCTGAATCAGAAGTTATCGAGCCAAACCACAAAATGTGGTCAATTGTCTCTGTAGAGAAGTGGCAAGGAAATGTACATGTACACACGAGTCACAATTTCTGATGTCCCATAATTTGTACTTTTGGAATCGTCCGAATGAACCAAGAGACATTATGTGACCGAACACAAATTGTGAAGATATGATGGTATACATGTACATGTAGTATATATAGATAATATCAACTGCATTGGGAGAGTATACTGTACTATGTAGAGTAAAAGAGATACATACATATTGTTTTATCATAGTCTTCCTTTGAATGCGTTTTTGCTGGTCGTATACGACTATGCGCTTTCCATGCACTTTTTCATTTTCCTCCTGGACCCTGTTTCATAAAACTTCTTATACGAGTAACAAAAACCATATTTCTCTAACAGCCAATCAATCAAATGCAAGCATTGCAGAAGTGTATGTCAAAATTGTTATTGACAAAGAAGTTTTATGAAACGGTGCCCTGGTCAAAATTATGTTTCTACATGTAGCAGAGTTCAAGCTGGGTTATCAAATTAGGGCAAGATGGAATTTAAGCAACAGAAATATTTATGAAATTATTTGGAGATACATGTCTAATTATCTTGCCAGATGAACAGTTAATACCGGTATTTGAATCTCCAGTTCAGTGGTTTTCCAAATTATTTTTTTTAATGAGATTTTTTTTTTGTATTGCACTATTGAACGTTGGTTCTGGGGCAAGTATGTTTTGAAGATGTGTGGCCTCCATGCTTATTTGTTTCCATGGTAATTCAGAGCTTGAAGCAGTAATTCAAAGGCCCCACCCCCTCTTCCATTGATGACTACAGTGTACATGTAGGCATGTACATACAGGTACATACAGGTACATGTTGGCATGAAATAATGTAGACATTGAGGGTCAGTGAAAAATACCAATACATGCAAAGTGGGCAAATATCAGTGACTTAATGTAGGCTAAATGTCAATTAGTTTGCTTGATCTGATTACTGGAGTCATTTGGCCAGAAGCCATGTCTGTGTTCAAATGGTGTATGTAAGGGTGAATTTTAGCCATAAATGGGCTCGATTGTGTGTGGGTACTGAAAGATGATAATTCTAAAATGTTAAGAATTAATTTCCAATGCAAAGTGAAACGTTGCTTTTTGTTGTGATTATTTCTTACATGCGTACTGTGTGTTTGGTTATGCAGACATAATAGTAATTGAATATTTAGAACAAAGAGAGAGGGAGAGAGAGATAGAGATAGCAAGAGAGAAAAGTGGAGAAAAAGAGAGCACTTAAAAACAATCATTATGTAGCAGTCTAAGAAACACAAAATAACAACATACATCACACTATTTTTTTTTCTCACTTCTCTTCTTTTTCAATTGTAAGCTGCATGATGATTTTTTGTCATTTTGATTTCAAAGCAACAAGGGCTTAACAACTAAAATTAACCTTAATAAACATGCAAGGCAGGAATATTGCTAGCAATCATCAGTTTAAATATAATGAACACAAAGATATATGAATTTCCTAATCAACATGCAATGTCATCGAGAGGTGTTCTCATTTGCACACAATAGTAATATTAATATTAAAGACAAAAGAATTTGGAAAAAAGTTCACATCAATGTAGGGAGACCACTTACACACAATTTAGCTGCATGGTTTTTTTTTTTCATTTCACTGCCACTTTTGTCTAGAAGTGCTAAATTTTTACTTCTTACGACGACGATTAACAGGGAATTACTTTCATTTAAAAGTACCAGATTGTCTTCACTGTATCCACAAAACCGTTCCCAATTTTGGATTTTGATTATAAAGCAATTTCATGATAATTTCTTATTAGTATATATTTGCTTCTTTTTTTACCTCATATTATTAAAATGATGAATAGATTGGCAAGTTTTGTTGGATAAGGAAAGATAAAAACGTTCTTGCCCTTGTACTCTATTTGGGATGATTATCAGTATGTAGTCGCATAATCTTATCAATAAAATTATTCCCAGTCATGATCCATGTATATCATACATGTTCTATCAAAGATGGACATTCATAAAAGAATTATTCATAAATGGCATGAGAGTATTCAAATGACAAAAAACTGAGATTGCCAATAAGTGACAAAAATTAATAGTGCCATACAGTTGTACATGTACATTATGAACAAGTCATGTCTTTCTTACAATCATCAATGGATAATGCATTATTCAGACACCGACATTAAAAGCAAAAGCAACACATCAAGTTACGATCAAAATTCATCTTTCATTAATTTCTCTTTAACCCTTTCAGGACAGGAATTATATAAGAGCTAAATTGATCACATTTTGTTCTTCAAATTGGCAACAATAATATTTTTCCTTTCGTGCTACATGATTCTTATAAAGTGTAAGGTCTTTGAAAAGTTCTATGGTAATGAATTTTGTAGAAAAGTTGAAAAAATTGCCAATTTCAATATAAACATCTTATTGTGTTGCCAAGTTAAAGGATTTTAAAACTTACGCTTGTATTAAAAATTCCTGCCATCAAACACAATATGGTCATGCAACAAAATTGGACAGTGTGTGCAGAATTTTTGCTCCTTCTACTCTGCATCTGGTATATTTTCAGAGCTCTGAATGAAAAGTGGAGCCAAAGCAAAAAATGTGCTCAGTTGTCTTGAAAGGGTTAAATGATTGTGCAATGCCAAGCCAAGATGAAGATTGTAAATGACATTGCAAAACTGCCAAGGCTGAAAGGACATGACCTCATCTTACAAAGGGTTTGAGATTGATCCATATTGATTACAACTTAACATCTGTTACATGTATACGTTATTGCCTTTCATTTCATACTTGTCATGTAACGACTCCAAATTTCATGAGATATTGAAGTGTGACGTCATACCGGCCAAATTGTCAAGGTTGCTGGTTCCAAACAATTTTGTGCTAAACATTAGCGTGGTGATCACACCAGCGCCAAACACTGAATTTGCCCTGCTCCAGCCCGTTGCTTGAATGACTTCGCAGTGAACCTCATGCGCGGGCTCTATTGTTTGGAACCAGTATCCTGGACGACGAGCGAATATGACGTCAGCACTTCATGTATGATGTAAACTTCAAATTTCATGTTCAATTCATTGAAACTCTTCACAAAAGATACAGTGAACTGCAACTTTGCTGTTCATTAAAGGGCATGCAAATGACTTGGATCAATCTCAACTCTTTATAAGATGGGAGCCAGAAACAATTACATGTACATGGGAGAAAAGCAAATTAATGTCCAATCAGGTTGGTAAACATTGCTTTCAGTTCTAGTTAACAATCAAACTTCATGAGGATATTGACACAAAGTCTTAAGATTAACAAGAATTTACTTTTAGGACTAAACAAACATGTATATCTTATCCACATCTAATTTAATCCACTGCAGCACTTATATCATCAAGATTTCCAGGCACATGACCTTAGCTTTTGAAGAGTAAAGAAAATAGAAGTAGCTTATCTTTTTATTAACACCACTGTGCCCAATATTTCAATGATTTTTGCAGACAATGCATATTTCATTGCAATGACAAAGTGACTATAACAGTAAATAATAGAATGAAAATATGTCAAAAATAGATAATACTGAATTTGATGCCTGTATGAATGAACATGTAGCGTAACAATGTACAATGTGATAAACAATTACCCATTACGATAACTCTAGCGCTATGTTCCCTGAAAATAAACAACCACAAGAAAGCTGACTTTCCAGCCAATCTGAAAAAGATTATGAAGTTTGAAGTGCATTATCTGATTTATTTTCATTTTTAGTCCAATATCCGAAAATGTCCATATGAATAGAAACTAAACCAATCCTCTCTTAAATACTCCCATTGCATTATCACTAAGATTTTTCTCCTGAATATTGATATCTTCATTGATCATTTAGTTCTAATTTCATACTTCAACCTTGCTTTCCCTATTAAGAACAAACTCTTTTAACAGTATATTTTTC
The DNA here is from genome assembly GCA_025617745.1 of Heliocidaris erythrogramma. Taxonomy (NCBI): domain Eukaryota; kingdom Metazoa; phylum Echinodermata; class Echinoidea; order Camarodonta; family Echinometridae; genus Heliocidaris; species Heliocidaris erythrogramma. The sequence goes on from CM046868.1 coordinate 35,131,595, forward strand.
AGTGATTTTCATTCTCGTTCTCCACATTATAAATACATTAAATACCAGAAATACAGAAAAGAACAAGAAAACTACAAAAAACATTGGTGCAACTATACATTCAAAAAGACTTAATTTCACTTTCTACTCCTTAATGAAAATTCTAGATAAGTAACTACTGTATAAATACCATGAGTACATTCCTGTATATATATTTTACAAATTTCTGACCTTTATTTACAATTTCATTCCCAAAAAAAATTATTCTTAAATGCAGAACCAAATTAAAATTGGGACAAAATAGAAAGAAAAAAAAAAGCTTTCTAATAAAGCATAAACCAATGCAACTATTTCTGACAAAATAAAAGAATGCATAACTGGAGAAGATACTAAAGTGCATGTGAATGACATTTGAACTGGTTTATGAGTTGGTTAAACTGCATTCCGCTGCCTTGGTATCTGCATGAACAGGGCAGTATTGTCATTTGTCACATTTTCCTCCTTAAATTGGCAACATGCAACATCTCTTTTACTTGATAATCCCTACATTTTATTTTCCTAACACTCAGATAAAAAATAATACTCTGCACAGCAAAGATATATGCACCTGGAATTACTACCTTCACAACAATTTGTGCGCTAAAAATCAGCAAAAATTATGCAAAGATAAAAAATAAAGTTGCTTTGAATAAAATGGAAATGCATGAAGAAAATTGCACTAGACCATATTAAATTGCGCACAGGCATGAAAGGAAAACATATTTGACAAATTTGCATTATCCTTGCACTAAAAAACCCCCAATAACATCATTTGATGTACATCCCCATACAAGCATTAAATTACTGAAATAATAATGATAATAATTAAAAATCATTAAATGCTAATGCAAAGAAAAAATGAAGGAAATTTGACTTTTGAAACAAAGTAAAAAAGAGAACATGCAAGTACAATGCTGCTGATGATTATATACAAATATATAGTCTGATAGTATATTTGATATAAATATAGCAAATTAATAAATTGCTCACACTCTTCTTCAGAGAAATACTAATCTCATCTCCTCACTATAAGTCTTTCCTTTTCATTTTTTTCCTAAACAGGGCATATCCATAACTTGCACAATATCAATGACAAATTCCACATAGCTAATAAATTAGCATAATTATGTATTTGGAAATTGTAACATTGAATTCATCATCTGTTAGGGAGAATATCTAATATTGAAATCAAAAGTAAATTTATAACGATGTTCTGTTTCATATTCTGTACATGCGCAGTTCCATTAATTTCTATTTTTATGGTTCTTGATAAAGAAATGGATCTTTTTCATAGAGAAGGTGTATAAAAACATGTGTCTAATACTATACTTAGGTTACAGGTATAGTGAAATGTTTTCTTCCCCCCACCCCCAAAAAATGAATTTTTGAACTTTTTAGTACAGACAAATTTGGAGAGGTGCTCAAAAGGTACATCACAGAGTTGCAAATTTGCATTCAACTGATAAACAGATTTTAAAATTCATTACTTTCTCATCTATTATCGGGATTTTCCTCAAACATTCACTGATCTGCTTTTCTCTCCCAGAGTGAGCTTTCCCTTTTAATAGCTACATGTATATCGCATGCAATGATCATAATTCAATATGAAATTCATAGGGTTCAATGTATGAACATTTAGAATTACCAGTATATCATAATATCAATGTCATCATTGTATGTACAGCAAGGGAGGCAGTAATGTAGGATACAAGCAAATGAATATATAATCTTGAACAGTCCGATTTTGATATATGACAAGGAATTTGGTGAATAAAAAAACAAACAGACTTTAAGATGGTTACCGATAAAGGCAAATCTCATCTCCTCCACGTTGGCAAATTTTTGAATATATGATGACATAGAAATGAGGCACTCGGTGCAGTTTTGTTGAGATTCAGTATTGGGAAATTTAACCCAAGTCAACCAAAAAATAGGTTAAATTACAACCCAATCAATCCTTTCTGACCATGGTGGCCGACAGGTTATTAAGTTCTATAAGAAGGGGGGGGGATGGGATGTTCGAGCCCTTTATTCCATCTCATGGTTCAATATAAACAGTATATTTTCAAAGGGATGGAATAAAGCTCATTCATATATGCCTGCCGTAAACAGCCAGTTTACCGCGGGGGGGGGGGGGGGGGGTGGGTCAAGTATATGGCACTTTACATTTGCGTATCTTATAACACACAGCAAAGTGAGCATGCGTAGGACCTTTGTTGCAAGTAACCATGTTTTTCATCCTCACGTACCATTCATTTGTCCATGAAAATAAACCTGCCGCGGTAAACAGTGGTGTAGGGAAAAGAAAGGAGGGTGATGTGTTATAACTGAATCCACTTCTCTGGGAGTTCTCTCTTATGCTATAAGATGGCACTTTGAATTTATCAGAAAAATATGGACATATCAAGAATTTTGTCCTTTAAAAACAACAACAACAATAAATTGGTTTACTGACATACTCATACCTCCAAAGAGGGTGGATGGGTATGGGAATATGTTAAATACACTCAATGAAAAACTTCTGAGGGAACAAGTTAATTCCTTTTGTCTCCATTTGGCATCAGCTTGGTCACATGACTGTCACATGTCCAAAAATCCTCATAGCCAAGTTTGTGAAGGTAGAGAGCCCTCTACTGTTCAGTCTCAACTTGACCTGGGAGCCGCAATTTTGAAACCAATGAAAACCCTGTGAGAGGAAATGAAACAGGAAGGTCATGTTAAGTTTGCTGTATCAGCAAAAGAGACAAAGATAGAGAGAGAGAGAGAGAGAGGGAGAGACAGAGACAGAGAGAGAACAAAAGAGAGAGAGAGAAAGAGAGAGAGAGAGGGGGGATAAAGGAGAGATTGAAACGCACACAAAACACCCACACCTACGCACACACACCCGAATCCACAAACATCCATCAACCTTGGTAATAAGACGATTTGTGTGAAAGCAGAAAATTAAGAAAAACAGGATGGTGAAAGTTTGAAAGAAATTGGACAAGAATAATAAAGTTTAATTTATGGATGTTTGAAAAATGAGATCACTGAATTTATGCGAATCTCAAATTGGCTATTTGGTGAGTCAATTGTGACGTGACAACTCTCCCATTTGTCATTAATTTGTGTTTTTTCCTGAGCGCCTGCTCCCTTGGGGCAGTATTAAAAATATATTGTAGATAGCAGATTGTTATACATATAGGTCCTCCTAACAGAAGATTGCAATGCGTTAAACATTTTGACAAAATTACATTTTAGTCATTTTGTGTGTTGGAGCAAATGGGGAGTTGTCCACCACTACATCACAGTGACAATACCGATTTGGCCAATTTTAAATTCTTATATGTAGAGTGATTATAACTTTCTTATTCGAGGGATCGACAATTTGATGTGACACCTACAATAGATATGAATGAGATTTGTACAGTTATTTTGGTTCTCTCTGCTCATAAACATCATAATGACTGGTTAAAGAGCAAGTCCAGCCCGATTCCAAGTTGCTTGTTATAAAGAATAAAAATCGCACAAACAGAGCAGAGAGAGTTTCAGGAAAATCGGACACACAAAGACTTCTATGTTGTAAATAAATCACATTCTATACGGGGCCAAATTGAAACTCAATGTGACTGGATTTGCTCTCTGCTATCTACAACAACAATCTACAACGACATCATCTAAGACGACTTATACCTACCCCATGCCTAGAGCAAAGAGATTTGTCAGAAGGAGGGATGGAATGAAGACAGATAATATTTCAGCTGAGAAGAAATTACTGCGCATGGCCTTGGTCTTGCGGATGCTCAGCCTCGTCTTGTCGGGATGTTTGAAACGAAACTCCCTAAAAAATTTGAGAGGGAGAAGAAGAGAAGAGAGAAAGTGTTAAATATTCTGAATATGGGCTCTGACAAAAAGATCTTGTATCATAACTTCATTGTAAACATTTCCAGCCTTGTCTTCTCTGGATGTCTGAAACAAAGCTCCACAAAATAACAAAAATAACAAAATAACAAAATATCATAATAACAGAAAAGAGAGAGAGAGAGAGAGAGTTCAAAATTCTAATTGTGGGCTCTGCCACAAAGATCTTGCATCACCACCAACTCACTTCACTGTAAATATCTCAGGGATTGGTGTGCTTCTGAGCACGTAACTTTTAACAGTCAGTCGAAAATGTCATGGACATCATGACAAGAGAACCTACATGTACATGTACATGTCTTTCCAAGAAAACATCCACTGTAAAACCACAAACTTTTGCAACTAGAACTTTGGCAAATTGTTCATGATTGCTGTTAGCAGTAAGAAAACTTTGGCAAATTTGCTCAAATTCAATGATGTGATTCAATGATTTTGTGACATGAAAGTCTGCTCACTTTCTGAGTTTCTAGCATGCTAATAAGCTTCTGGGATATATTCAATGTAGTTTTACAGAATCGACGAACTCAGTCTTTGATTAAGGGACCTGGACTTACTTTGGTGGGAGGGGTTCCGGCCTGCTGGACCAGTCCCAAATCCAGTTCTCCTCTCTCCCTTTGGCTCCTTCACCTTGTCCCATCAGGACTGGTACTCCCTGCTGGGTGCCAGAAAAAGAATCAGAGGTTAGCAATCTTTAAGAGATGCTGATGATGATGATTGATGATGAAGTTTGATGATGAAGTTTGATGATGATGGTGATGATGATGAAGATGATGATGATGATGATGGTGATGATGGTGATGATGGTGATGATGATGATGATGATGATGATAATGATGATGATATTGATGATGATGATTACAATGTATGATAATAATGATGATGACGATGATAATCTTGATGATGATGACGATGATGATAATCTTGATAATGATGATGATGATGATGATAATCTTGATGATAACATCTTATTTACCACATTAAATTAACAAATAAGTTTATGATTTACATGTAACTGGCTTGTAACCATGATTTTCCATAAAAATGGAAAATCAATACATTTACATCTACCGCTGCTAGGTTTTACATTAAATAAAATGTATACAGTGTTAATATTTGTATTTAAAAAAGCATTATAAAGGAAAACTTCAAACATGTCAAAGAAAATCAACATCTTTGAAGATATAAAACCTGACTAAATTATTTGTCCCAAACATACCTGTCTTTCTCCTGACCCATTACTGTACACAGAGCCTGGTGCGCTGGGGTTAGAACTCAGGACTGGGCTGTGAGGACCTTTAGGGCTGTTTGGAAAATAATAAAACAAAGACAAAGACAAGAATAAAGGAAAAGGACACTACATGTAAGTCTTTTGCACATATTTACTCCAGGGTATCTTGATTTTGCCCATTTCAGGTTTCTGAGATCTACAATGTTCAAATTACAAGATTTGCACTCTGTTATAGCGGTAATGGCTCTGGTTCAGTCTGGTTCTTACATGTATACAGGCATAATAAATTCTCATAACCTTATTTGAAGTTTGTATCTATCTACCTATGTTCCATAGCTTGGAAGCCATTGGGGGCGACAATGTGATGTATCTTGTGAGACAGGTTTTCATAACTTTCTGTCTACAGCTGTTCTAGTTACAGTAGCTGCTCACAAGCAATTCCTGTTCACCGATGATGTTATCAATCAGCAGCGCCCTTTCCCCTGCCTCAAGTGCAAAAAGACGTAGTCTTAACAGGTATACATGTACATCTATTTTCATTGAATGGGAGAAAACTAAAACAGATATACGTCTCTATTTAGTGACATCGGGAGAACTCATTCTTCCTGTACTAAAAAATCCTTCCTTGTACATGTACCCTGTTTAAGATAAACTACAATGAAAACCTGTATCTCCAGGCTGAGGCTAGATAGAAATAGATTTGGGGGAAGACAGAGAAACAGAAACACAGAAATATCACTTATAGGAAATATACATATCTACATGTAACTGTACCTACAGTATGTACATGTAGGTAAGGGCATGAGCAAAGAAGTGGAAGTAACAAGAGGAAGAGAAATAATCTTTAAAGGGAAATCCAACCTTAATAGCAAGTTGCTTTGAAAGACAGAGGAAACATCAGAGAAGCAGATTGGTAAAAGTTTGAACAAAATCTGGACAAGCAATAAGAAAGTAATGAATTTTTGAAAGTTGTAATCACTATACATATGGGAATATCAAATTGGCCGAATAGGTAATGTAATGTGATGTAGCTGTGGACAACTCCCTCATTCGCTCCAACACACAAAACGACTAAAATGCCACTTTTTTTTCAAAATGTATTACTCAGGAGGATCCTTTTCTTTCACAAGGACCTATAACAATATGCTATCTCCAATATATTTTGAGTACTGCCCCAAGGGTAAAAGCGCCTGAAAGAAAAGCGCAAATTAATGATATTTTGTGTACGACAAACGGGAGAGTTGTCCACGAAAATGTCACAACCAACTCACCAAATTGCCAATTTGAGATTCGCATAGATGTAGTGATCTCATTTTTCAAACATCCATAACTTTCTTAGTCCTTGTCCGATTTCCTTCAAATTTTCACTGTCCTGTTTTTCTTATTTTTCTGCTTTCACACAAATCATCTTATTACCAAGGTTGGATTGCCCTTTAAGAAAAGTTAAAAAAAGCAGGAAGGAACAGTTGGCCTTTACGACATGGCAGAAATATAAAGTACAGTATGTAGAATTTGGCATTTTTCTTGGTATCCCTTAATATACATAACTCATCTCTTAATATACATCATATTAATATGTGAAATGTTCTACATGCTTGAAAAATGGAACTACATGTCTAAAAAAATATCACATCGCTCATGAATAGAAAAAAGTATTTAGGACATACAACATACATGTACATGTAGCTCCACAAATATATACACAAGTCCATGTACATGTACATGCATGTACAATGCAAGTGGCACAATGGCAGTCCAACTATTGAGGGGGCACTGCTGTCGGGGAGGGGGCACTGATCTTACTGGGAAGGTGGACTGCCAGAAAAAAAGGCTGCGGAGAGGAGGGTATGCAAGGGGGTTGTACCACTGTTTTCATGTTTCCTTTCCCCCTCTCCTAGTTTTTACTTTTTTCCCCCGCCAATACAATGTACTGTAGGGAGGGGGTACCCCCTGAAGCTACATGTACACCACTGTACAATACACAAAGCAGATAATTCTCTCAAGTCCTATCAAAATCCACAATTACTCTGTAATTTAATGCCTGATTGAAAGCTCCCACACTCCACTATCTTGTTTCACATCAAAGTACACATTCAATACAATTGAATCTCACAAGCACTGTATGTATACAATATACTCAAAACAAATGTTCTAATTATACACTAAAGGAAAAAAGAAACTTATAAAAGTTCAAGAGATCACCAAATTAAATTCTCTGCATGGAAATGTACCAAATTTGGATATAATGTTGATTCAATGCATGGCTTTAAATGACAGTCAATAACAAAAAGTTTTCTTCAATGCCACAAAAGAAATGTGCACTGAAGCAAAGGACTCTCTAATCCCCAAGTCACAAAGACAAACTGCAGCCTTGTACACCATATGCATGTCAATGAATGAAACAAAAGAATTTCAAAAGGGATTTGCAAGTTCATATCCAAACAGATTAATAGCCAGTATGTCCACCTCTAGCTTGCTGGCAAGCTGTACACCGTCTTCGCATGCTTCCGATCAGATTCGCGATGGTAGCCTGGGGAACATTGTTCCATTCCTCTTGCAGTGCTGCAATGAGCGTCTCCCTATTGATGGGTTGATTGTCACGCCTTGACACACGTCGACCAAGCTCTTCCCAGAGATGTTCAATTGGGGAAAGGTCTGGTGAACGGGCGAACCATGGCAGAACATCAATATCCTCTTGCTCGAGGGGTGCAAATCCCTTTTGAAATTCTTTTGTTTCATTCATTGACATGCATATGGTGTACAAGACTGCAGTTTATCTTTGTGACTTTGGGATTAGAGAGTCCTTTGTTTCAGTGCACATTTCTTTTGTGGCATTGAAGAAAACTTTTTGTTATTGACTGTCATTTAAAGCCATGCATTGAATCAACATTATATCCAAATTTGGTACATTTCCATGCAGAGAATTTAATTTGGTGATCTCTTGAACTTTTATAAGTTTCTTTTTTCCTTTAGTGTACAATGTGCATGTATACAAAATTTCATGATACAAAAAGTCTGCATACAGCTTCCATGAAATAAGGAGGAGAGAACTGGGTTAATTGAGGTAAGAAGTTGAACTGGAAGACCTGATCTTCACCTCTCTCCTCCAGCTCATTAAATTAACAGTCCCCTCAAGGACAATACACTTGGAGAATCAATAGAGTCATGCAGGATTTTCGGTATGTCTGGCGTTCCTGCACGTAGGCATGCTCAGAGATTACCAAGTTCAAATTGGTTGGGTGCAATTGAGGTAAACTAGAGGTTAATATTTCAGTCTTGTATTAAAGCAGGATTACACGATTAGCCTATCAGTACATGTATTATCATCATGCAAAATTGTAAAATTACAAATGTTGTAAATTTCATATTTTGACAAACTTTCCAGACTAGACACTTCAACATCAACATATTCTTTTGAGGCAAGTTTCCTCCAATCCCCACAGGTGTAGCCAGGGGGACACAAGGGGGCCATGACCCCCACTGTTCTTCTGCTCAGAAAAAAAGGTCATCCACACAACTTAGGGTTCAAGCCTTATAACCCTACCCCTACCCTTGTTTGTGTTTGTGTGTGTTTGTGTGTGTGTGTTTAACTGACATGACTGTGATTTTGTTTGTCACCCCCCCCCCCCCCCCCCCCCATCTGTGCCCCCTCCCCTCATTCAACAAGTCTAGCTATGCCAGTGCTAATCCCATCACCTCAATATTATCCTCTGGGGGTGTTTCATCAAGTGTCTTGTCAGTGATTTTTACCGACATATTTGCTCTCAGCCAATCAGATGCAAGGATTTCAGTAGCTTATAACAGTTATTGCAACTTGTCATTGATGACAAGTTTTATGAAACAGGGCCCAGATAGATACATGTAGGAACTGAGTCGAAGCTTGTTTGTTATTTATTTTACAAAGTCCAACTTTCAAGGTAGCTTGACCTTTGAATGGGGGACAACACCCCTACTAAAAAAAATTGGTTGCCTAATCCACTATTTTTTGTTGTTGAGAACCTTACTTATCCTTGTCTCTCAAAGTTTCTTTTACTGAGATTACTGTGAAATTGTTTTCTTAAATGTTAGCACTTTGAATGTACGTGTTCTCTGATCCCAGCACATTATGTTCTAGCAATGAGGGCTCCTGAGTATTGCGTTTCAAAATCAAATTTTGCAAGTACCAATGGTAATCTTTACTTTCAAAAATTTATAACTTTCTTTTTCGTTCATTTTCCCTCAAACTTCACTAATCTGTTTCCACTCAGGACAAATTTTCTTGGAAGGATTTCCATTTTAAAATGAAACTTACGGCCTTCTCACTTTAAAGATTGACTGGATCGATGAAGACCCACACAGAGTGGTTCCAGAACAGGCATGACACAGACATAGTTTCCTTGCTTAAAGGGCCCCTGCCATCCAAATGCAAGTTGATGCCTGTTGGTGTGCAGTCCTACATACAACTCATATTTTGATATTTAAGCTTCTAAATATGTTTCATAGATTTCTTTAAAAAAATATTTTCTAAAACCTGCTAAGCTCTCCCCACTTAAAAAAATCCTCCAGATCACTTTCCCCCTGTTACATCATCTGTCAATCATCAGTGAGCGAATAGCGATTTTGCAAGTGAAAGTGGTATTTAACTTTGTCAAAGCTGACACCTGTTACAATACAACATACAATACCAACATAGGAGTTGCTATGTCAGACATGCTGTAGCATCAGCAGGAAAACAAAGGCAATGAGGAGGTATTGTATACTATTATGAGTGTGTGCTGAGCTGGGGGACCACTGTCTATTGTATTGTAGAATAGATAGTGGTATATAATTTCCCCAAGCTCAGCACATGCTCATAATAGAATTGCATATATGCTTTCATACCATACCTCCTCATTGCCTTTGTTTTAATAATAACTAGAGAATTGTCTATTATAACGTGTGTGTCTATGGCAAAATGCACAAGTTTGAACTTAGGACATTTTCGTCCTGAAAGCGAACATTTGACGATTTGGATCGTAGTCTTTTTTGTGCATAATTTTCTGCTCTATCATCTGAATCCACTTTCAAGTCTCTAGCACCCTGCAAACTAAAGTTAGAGGCCCCGTTTCAAGGTCGGGAAAGGGCATTTTTCTCAAAAAAATCACTAAATGAAGCCTGGATGATGTCATAATGACATCATGAACTTGAAATTTTCACTGTAAACACGCGTTTAACAAAATGACCTTGACTGGAATGACATTGTGTCAAATATGGTTCATTTTTGATGACTCTTATGAAGATATGATTGACAATGTGATTTCACAAAATGGTGCCTGGATGACCTCATGACCTTGAAAAAATTTCTGGCACTTGACCTTGATAGTCCTGATGACTGACTGAAATTTGATGAAAATTGAGTGACCCGATTTTGAGTAATCTTTGTCACAAGAAAGTGGGAGAAAAATAAAAATAAATAGTAACTAGAATTTAATTCGTCATGAGGACGAATTAGGTGGTCTGTCTTTCAATTTGTACGATGATTGTAATCAGGATGATCATAATAATGGGGAAATACTAAACTGAAGATAGGATGTCAAGAATGCCATGAATGGAAATGCTTCTTGAGGACAGGAATGTAGCAAAATGTGTAACGGTCATTGAAAAATGATTATGGTGATGATTATGATGATGAAGATGATATAATGATAATGGTTATGATTATGATATAATGATGATGGTGATGATATAATAATAGCGATGATGATCATGACGGTGATGATAATAATGATGATGATACAGGATACTTGGGAGATTAACCCCATAGTTCTAATACACGACAGGGAATCAAAATTTCCATAGGGTTGTACACAAACTACTGCACACTACTTTCCAATAGACATAACACGTAAAATAAGGCATTTTATTACATAGTTTGTGATTGTTTATGCTTTAATAGTCCAAGAGGATGGTAAAATGAAAGGCAAAAAGAAGCAAAAAAAAAAAAAAATTTAATGGACCCACCGGGGATCGAACCTGGGTCACCTGAATGGGAGGCAAGTGCTTTGACCAATATACCAAAATATTTCCCATAGAGATAACACGTAAACGAAAAACGGGATTCTCAAATCACATTTTGTACTTAAAAATTGGGCATGATCCCGACATGGTGATGGTGACTAATCTTGTAGAGAATTGTCTCAGCTATAACATATCAAAATTTGGAAGAAAATCGGCCACCTATTACTGAAATATTATCAAATGAATTAAAAAATGATGACATCATTTTTTTCAAAATCATATTTTGAGTTCATATATACAAATATGATGACGTCAGAACATGCGATCGGCAAAAATTCTGCATGAATTCAAATCTACAACTCACAGGCTTTCAGAATATGTAAAGAAATTTGGGGGTATCCCCGCATTCTGAGGAGCTATAGCGAATTCTAGATAGGCATGTTTTTACCACTTTTTACATTAGAATGCCCATTGACGTGCGCACGAAATTGAAAGTTTGACGCGCGCGTGTGGCATTATGGAAGGTCGAGAATGACTGTAAATAGTTGGAAATTGTCAAGAATAATGTCAGGAAGACAAACCATGCGAAAAAACGGCGTTTTTACGTTCTGTACGCGCTGCGCGCGCGCATAACGCGCGCACGGACGCGCACGGACAGAAAATTTTGAAATGCTTAAAATGTCCTGAACCGTACTCTAATTTGATTAAAAAGTGATTTTGAGCATTTCTAAATTTTGACGCGCGCGCGGATTTTGATGACATTTTATGTTGACCCTTGACCTGAAGTTCATGTGTGTCAAATATGGTTCATTTTTGATGACTCGTTATGAAGATATGATTGATAATGTGATTTCACAAAATGGCGCCTGGATGACGTCACGATGACCTGATGACCTTGATAATGATAGGGGCACTTGATCTGCTATGGCCTGATAATTGACGAAAATTTGAAGAAAATTGATCGAGTTGATTTTGAGAATTCACGGTCACAAGAAATGGGGAGAAAAATAAAAATAAAGAATAAATAATAAAGAAAATTCTGATGAAATTAAGAGGTGATCTGTCTATACATGTAACAGACCACCTAATAATAATAATAATAATAACAAAAGAAACGATATATACATGTACATGTACATGTATACATGTATACACATGTACAGCCCTGGAAAAAATTATTAGACCAAGCTCCAATTATAGGGGTGATGCATTACGCATACAAACAATAAAAAATGACATTTTCATTGTACATCCTTGAACAGATAAAGAAATTGTAACTTGTGGTATTTTGTTTCCTTTTTACCACAGATATAACATCATAAGTCTTGGTCTGTTAATTTTTTCCATGGCTGTTGATGACAGCTTGCCAGACTGGTGATATCGAAAGTTTCCATTTCGGTATCACCAGCCTGGTAAATATGTTCTCCTTTAATGTATTCGAACTTACATACGTTCGCTGCCCAGTTTTTCTGTTCAGACCCATTTCGAATAATAACGTAATAGAATAACTAATTAGGAAATCTCATCAACCACTATGGACAAAATTAATAGACCAAGACTGATGATGTTATTTCTGTGGTAAGAAAAAACAACAAGCTAGAATTTCTATGATATGTTATTCATTCAATGAGGTTCAATGAAAATGTAACCTTTGTTCGTTTGTAAGCGTCACTTATTACCCCTATAATTGGAGCTCGGTCTAATAATTTTTTCCAGGGCTGTACAGTATTACACATATAGAGAGAGAGAGAGAGAGAGAGAAATTCATTTGTGTCTAAATGTTCACAAACATAATTTTCTGTAGACAAGACAAGCACTGCATCAATTTTCTTCTTCTTTTTTTTTAAAGGGGCAACTGCAGGTAACATGCAATATTTTATCAAAACACAAACTTGAACAAGTGCATATACATCAAAATATTGGAAGTATTCCAACTTCATTGAATCATACTAAAGTTCTGACCTATGAACCTTCTACATGTACGTGGATTAGTCACTGATAACTTTGGGACCTTGGGATATTCATTACATGACACATGTCTGTTTACACATACACAATGTTGCAAGTTTCAAACCTATATAAACAAAAACAAACAAAATAACAAAACATGAGATGAGAAAGGGTACCATACAGGAAAAACAGTGGAATCATATGAATGTCTTTGGAATCGTACTAAAAGTAAACTAAAAGGCAATACTGTTGACTTCTTTTCACATTTTGATGTACATGTACATGTATACATGTGAACACATTTTGTTTAACAAAATTGAAAGTACAGTATATCATTTAAAAATAGTTAAAGATAAAGTAGAGTTCTGGTTAAGCAATTACATGGTCTGTATGAAACAGATTCTATTCCTTCAACAAGTAAGAAAATGAAAATTTATGACATTTCCTGTACACAGCAAATGGGAGAGGACCTCGCAAGATACATCACAGAAATTTATGCCAATATGTGTTTGTTTGATTACAACATTAAAAATTCATAAGTTTCTTATTTGTTATCGGATTTTGCTTAAACTTTCACAAACCTGTTTCTCTCATTTTTCTGCTTTTATTCAAATCAACCACAAAGGAACCTGAATAATAATGACACCCTCCCTACGAAATCCACTTTTCTTTTCTCCCTTGAGCAATCTTTAAATACAGGGGTGGCTATAGTATTTTTGGATTAAATAATTAAACAATTTTTTAAAATACAGCTAATTGTGCATCTGATTTTTCAAGCTACATCAAATTCATATTTTGAAAGCTACATGTACATGTAACTCTTTTTCTATCAGCAAGCAACTACGCAATTGATTTAAAGAAAATAAAAATAAAAAGATAATCTCTTCCTCTCCCCATGTCCTTCTATAGCATTGTACAATTATATGAAGTGTAAAAATAACTTTTCATGTTAAAGTCACAGATAAATAGTTAAATATAAATGTAGGTCTAAAAAAAATTCAGGCTCTAAATTAAAAACAGGCCTCAAACTTGGCGAACGGCATTCGATCCTGAGCCAATTATCACAGGATGAAACAGGATTACCAGATTGACACATTGCAGTTTGTTTAAAAGAAGTTGTCTATGAACAAACAAAGTTAGAATTACAAGTGTGTGACAGCTACATGCACATGTAATTTTGAAATATTTTTTTGTAACACAGTTCATTCTATTGATCACATCAAATTATCCATTCACAACAGGCAAATTTGTGGAATTACAAAACTGTACATGTAACCCTACATACTTGAGTGTCTACAGTATGTAAATGTACAATAGTCACCCTAATTCTCTTATAGATTTAAGCAATTTCTTTTGGCCTTTTTGCCTCTGCGAAGATTCTGCTAGGATCGAAAGCTCAGGCCCCTTTTGACTCCCAATTTCTTCTGAAGCAGGATCAAGAATATAACCTTTCACAGATATTCATATGATGTACAACCTAAGATCATTGCATACGTAATGGATTCATTATGTATAATGCATGCAAACCAGTGCACGATAAGCTGTTTTGATGACTTCAAAGCAATCCTTAATTTATTGTATAAACTGTAGGCATATTACCAATTTCTGATTGTATTTGGAGATGAATACACTGAAAAGGAAGTACATGTTAATAATCTGATTTTATTCTCACAATCATTTAGTTGCGTTTTTTGTTGTTGAATACATGTCAGTATAAATAGTATAAGAACATGATCCCTACAAATGGAAGTGAATAGTATTATCTCAATGATATTTTAGACATTATCTACATGTATGACTGTTTATGAGTATACCAAATGAAAAGATTATGAATGATTTATATTTTCAAAAGCATGCAATGTTATACTGCACAGTTTTTTTTTGTTTTTGTTTTTGTTTTTGTTTTTGTTTTTTTTTTTTTGGGGGGGGGGGTCCCAATGGACATTTTCAGGACCTGTATACATGACCCCCATTGTTACATTTAAAACAAATTTGGGGATCCAGACTTAGAATTAGGGCACCTGTTAGAGTTGAGTCTGGTTACAGCTTAGCACGCAAGCTCAATCACTTTCTTTTCTTCTTCTCCTTCTTCTCCACCACCACCACCATCATCGTCATCATCACATCTAACACAATCACCATTTAATAATACCAAACATACCAAACATCATTTTACATCTTTTTCTGGGGTCTGTATGAATGAGCCTCATCAGTGGCGGATGGGGGAGGCACTTCCGGCCCGTATCCCCCTTTTGAAAGAAAAGTGTACAGTGTGCCCCCTCTTTTTTAAATTGTGCCCCCCTCCCTTGAAACTGATAACCTTTTTTTTTTGCATGTCAGAGAATTTTTGAAGACCTGTGTGCACCCCTCCCCCTTTTACAAAATCCTGGATCTGCCCCTCGGCCCCATTATCTAATATGGCCGTCTGACACCATCATTATTCATTCCTTAGTCATACCAACAAGAGCGACACCAGACTGACAACAGACTGAATAGAATTTACATTAAACCCAATGACTAGGAAACAGTCGGTTTGGAGTCGGTGTGGAGTTGGGTTTGGCGGTGTGACTCAGGTATCACTAGACATCATCAACTTAAAAACAAAACAAAAACAAAAGGAATCTTTGATACCAACCTCCCTCCCTGTGATCCTTCCCTGGATGTGGATCTGCTTTCCCTCTGTGCCTCCATCAACAGTTTCTCCATATTGGTACCAAACTGAATGCCCCCATGTCTACCGTTCCCTGACCCTGTGCTGTATGGGGTGCTGGACCCTCCATTACCACCTCCGGATCCAAGGCTGAGGAGGGGTTCATTTATGCCCCCCTGTTGGGCATACTGGAGCTCCACCCATGACTCTATAGTAATACATACACAGAAAAATCAAAGGAGAAAAGTTAACAAGACACTCTGTCTTGAACAGCAACTTCACATTTCTTTCTTTTCTTTCCTTTTTTTTTTTTTAGGTTAATGTGAAACTTTTACTTATTAGTATTGGATGAAGGGAAAGTCCACCCTGGTATTTAGTTGATTTGAATAAAAGCATAAAAATGAGAGAAACAGATCAGTAAAATTTTGAGCAAAATCCGATAAGAGAAAGTTACATGTATGAATTTTGAAGTTGTAATCAATCAAACACAAATTGGCAACTCTGTGACGTATCTTGTGAGCTCCTCTCCCAACTGCTTAGTACAGCAAATTTCCTAAATTTCATTTCTTAGTATCATTATTAAGGAATAGATTCGTTTCACACAGATTTTGTGTAAAAACATATGAGCAATGATTATATCTAAGGTGCGTGTATGTTTGAATATTTTCTTTAGAGAAAATGGAAATTAATGATTTTTGTTGTACTGGGCAAATGGGAGAGGAGCTTGCAAGATACGTTGAGAGTCGCCAATTTGTGTTTGATTGATTACAACTTCAAAAATTCATAACTTTCTTATTACTTATTTTGCCCAAACCTTCACTTATCTGTTTCTTTCATTTTACTGCTTCTTTTAAAACCAACTTGTAATAAGGGTGGACTTTCCTTTAAATAAACATGAACCATAAATATCAATAGATAATACAACATGTAAGATTCTTGACTTTGACAAAATTACATGTATGAAATTGTAAAATACTGTTCAAATGCCAATTTTTGTTTAATCCATAAATCAATACCTTGCTATAAACCAAAAAGTAAGTCTAATAATTACCATGTACCGGTACTTAAAAATGTTACAAATATTTTATTGCTTTATTATAAGAGACTTCCATTTTCCACGATGCAAATGAATTTTTCCAAGGACATGTACTCATCTGTGATACATGTACACATACATGTTGTATTTGTACTGTACATACTGTACTATTGAACACATATATAACAGCTTCTAATCTGCAAACAAACATCATGTTACTGACATTGAAATACATTGAACAATGACAGGAAATTGCCTACCAAACAGAAAAACATAATAATCAACTTTGATAGTCTAGGGTACAGCAGGTCTGTGTGTACATTTTCTGCCACTGTGGTACACTGTCGTACACTGTGGAACTCTAATCGAGTCCTGGGAAAACCTTTTTCTTAATTTTACATCAGTTAGATAATAAGAGTGCTAAAATGATTTGTAGTACATTCTCAAACTATTTTAACAGTCTTTATGTCATTTAGGACAGGGTGCTTTTCAAAGTTCTTCAACTCACCAATGATTGAATTAGATTTACATGTAAGTCTCATTTCCTTGACAAAATGCAAGTTTTTACAGAAAGAGTTTCATATGTACCCCCTGCCCCGGGGGAGGGGGGGGGGGTCACTCACCACATTATGTGCTACCCACGCTCGTCCACAAAAAACGTCGAAAAGGGTCTGTTTTCAGGCTTAAGGCGTCGTCGACGTCTTCCTTAAAAAAGGGGTGTTTTTCAACTTCAATCGCCGTTTAGAGTACCATTTCACAAATTTCAAATTTGACATTTAGGGTACAAAATGAATTGTTGTGATAATCAGTTTAGAGTACCATTTCACAAATTTCAAATTCGACATTTAGGGTACAAAATCAAGATCAAGGAAACAGGTCTCCTACTTATTTGAGTAAACGATAATCAAAGAAATCATAGTCTTTCTGTGACAAAAGAAATGTGAGTAAATCATGTTTATCTGTTCAAACTGTAGAAGTCTTATTTTGTTGCTTGCCTGTTTAATTGGGGTTATTTATTTCAAATGCCATTAAGGGTATTGTACTTGGTACCTTGATAATTTATACGCCACTTAGGGTATTTTTGGATGGAGTGATGAGCGTGTTGACGCCATTTAGGGTATGTTTTTCTGATGTGACGCCGTATAGAGGTGCAAATTAGACCTCGCGCGATACGCCATTAAGGGTCCAATTTTGAAGTGTGTGGACGCGCGTGGGTAGCACATAATGTGGTGAGTGACCCTCCTGGGCCCCCTGCTAACCCTAACCCTAATCCTGATCCTAACCCTATGGTTCATGTACATCATTCTGGACCATCTCCATATTTCTTTTTCAATTTTAGTAGGGGTACATACATGTATGATATGGAACTCGAGCCGTTTTTCCAAGGCAATGACTACTCAAGGAACCATTACTATGTGGGGCTGTGTCAATTTAGACGGCGGTCACGACCTCTAACTTGAAGAGTTAAAAACACCAATATAATCAGCAAAATTTTGAGAAAATACTTCCTTCTACATTTTAGGATGATAGAATATCTGATTTCATGCTAGATTCTTCAATGGAATCTTTATCATCTTGATCAAGTGAAATTTTCAGCTGTTCATGGCCGGCATTCTTGCTCATTTCCAGCACACATATGTGCTACAGATCACGCAATTGCTATGCCTATGGCTATGGGAGGCAATTCCTCGGGGTACGAAGGTACAGAGTGCGAGGTTATCTCCAATAACCTTGCATAAGTGTGTGTGAGTGACCCTAACCCTATGGTTCATGTACATCATTCTACATCATCTCCATATTTCTTTTTCAATTTTAGTGGGGACCCGTACCAGTAGTCAGTACATACATGTATGATGTGGAACTCAAGCCATTTTTACAATACAACATGATACAAGGCAATGACCTAACTTTTACACTTCACTTGATTTGAATTACTACCCTGACTACCGGTACTTAGCTGATCTATCTATATTTTTACAGATTCAGTGCAGTGAACTTCATTAATTTTTTTTTTTTGTTACGTTTAATTAAATACAAGGCTACATACAAATGATACATGAATTGTAACATAACATACACTTTCTTGCCGGCAGCCGAGTATAAGTATAACAAAGGAATGAAACTAAGCTCCTTCTTCTTCTTCTTGATAAGTACAGTCCACCATCAGCAATGTTTGAATATATTTAATAGTACGATTCAGTGAGCACGGTAAATGCACAAAGCCATTCATGATTAAGCTTCAGAATCAGAGTTCAGATTGAGGTGCGTGTCTTGTAATTTGTATACATGACTGTACTTTGTAGAGGAGGCCATGTACAAAAGTACGCTACGCCGCACAGGCCGCGGCGGCCGGGTAGGCGCACAACAAACAATCCAGTTGATACTTGTTCAACGGAAGGAGCAAAATAAAATCAAATTTACGAAATAGTAATATTAAATAAACGGTTTTAAATGATCATACCATTAAGAGAGTCACCATGGTCACTCCTAGGGGTGGAAGTCATCTTAGTAGCGTCGTTTCTCTTTGAAATATGCGCTGTGTTTTGGTCGGTTTCTTTATCCAGCTGCAAAACTCATACGATTATTGTTTACGTGTGACGTTTCGTGTTTTGCTTCCGTATTGTGACGGGGAGCATGACCTAGTATTTACGAGGGTAAAAGATATTCATTACTTGTAGAGCAAACTATAGTTTATTGGGGGAAAATATATTCATATTTTTGCGAAGTCAAACAAATATTCATTATTTGTAAAATGAGATCATCATACTTCATGTCTTTTCTCCACATCGCCGGACAGAACGTTCTCGTTGAGAATCATATGACACAGTTATTCCAAGTATCAGAGACCCCTCTTGTAGGATTGTCAATAGATGACGCACGTGCAAGTAAAGGTCGCGAAACGGTACGGCGGCCCCAAAAGATGAGTCGAGACCATGGCCAAGACACCCGGACGCAGGGGCGTCGATCCGTTTTTCGGATGGGGGGGGGGGGGGGGATGATAGCTTAACGTAATGATGTTCATTTCGCACATTTTTTAAACACCTCTTAATTAGAGAATTTGCGCGCTTATTGAAATCTGATCGTATTTACCTTTTCTATTTCATTGTTTGGAAGGTTTAATTTCCCGAGTTTTGCATAATTTTCCCTTATTTTATTTTACACCTCCGGATTTATTGGGGGGGGGGGCAAAACTATATGTCCCCCATGTTTTTTTTTGGGAGGGTGGGAAACTGCCCCCTGCCCGGACAACTACTCTCGGACAACCATCCTTGGACAACAACGCCCACTTAATTATTCCAGGAGAGATGTATGAGGGTATTTAAGGCTATATTCTAAGGGGGCACAAAAGTCTTGTATGTGAGGGGGGAAAGGGAAAGGGCGGGGGGGGGGGGGGTCGAACACGCAGTTTTCATTGTTGGTGCCTGTTTACACCCGCTCTCAGAAGCGAAAAAAAAATCATATTACTTTTGTGTGAGTGAGCCATTATGCTCTGTAAAAAAAGAAAAGAAAACGGGGGCCAGGGGAAAGGGCATGCGCCGAATATGCTCTTCTTCGTTCTGCGCCTGAAAACTGAGGGGGGGGGGGGGGGGGTGAGCGGCTGGTATATATAAAGTATATATATATATATATATATATATATATATAGGTATGTATATATTGCTACATGGTAACTTAGCAGGACATGCAACAATACGATTGATTCCGTCATAATAGCGCCCCCTATACATTAGCAGGACATTTCGAACATTAAGTGGACATTTGAACAGAGAAAATGGACTAAAAATTTCCTGCTAATGTACCATGTAGATCAATTATATATATATATATATATAAGAAGAAGAAGAAAGAACTTGAAAACAATTAAGTGGTTCGCCATATATGTATCCAACTGTTTATTTTTCCTGTTCATTTTTGCTGACAAACAGTTGGATACATATGGCGAACCACTTGATTGTTTTCATTTTTTTTTAAATTCTTCTTCTTGTTCTTATTACCCAACACGTGGAACTTTTTAATATATATATATATATATATATATATATATATATATAGGTATGTATAAAGTCCACAAAAGAGCCTTATACATATAGCCTATAGCTCATAAAAATCAAAGAGGCTTCAGAATAATCCATTCCCCTAGTGATATCAGCACAATAGTGAGGCAGTGGAGCGGGGGTAGGAGGGGCAAAATGTCCTAAATTATACAAGATTGAGCAGTGCCCCTAAATTATAAATGGAACGAGGACAATTTTTTTTCCAAAATTTTTCAAAAGCTCACTCGCTACGCTCGCTCGCATTTCATATTATCTTCTTATAATTTTAAGAAAATTTCTGTATATAATTCAACACCCGTGGCCGTTGCCTTCAGCGTTAGAAATAAATCTTAAATATTTTTCTTGCTCGCTTCGCTCGCTCGCAAATGAATAATCAGACCACTACACTCAACTGCAAATTACTTTTTTTTTTAAATAATTTTTATCTAGAACCATGTTAAGATAGAAACAATAGCGTGTCGAAAATGATCCTCAATATGTATTGATCAGAATGTACCGGTATACTAATGTCTCAAAGTGGTATTTTCCGCCTTGTTTCCACCTTTTGTAGGTGCCCCTTTTTGTTGACCCCCCCCCCCACTTTGAAAGAGGCTCCGCCGCCCCTGATGATGATATCGTATACGTTAGGCTGTTTTCCCGGGGTAACCTTGCTAGTCATATAAGGACCGCTATTCATAATGACCACTTATTCATAAGGACTGCTATCCGATAATGAATAGCGGTTTTGTATGAATATCGGTCCTTATGAATAGCGAGCGGACCACGTCCCCCCCCCAATCCGAAAAACGGATCGACGCCCCTTTCAAGTTGGTGGTTATGTATGAAATAATAAAATGGAATACTGCCTCTGTCGTTCAATCATTCGATATTGCTCTTTCATTCAGCATAATTATCGAACGAGGCAAAAGGAAAAATATACCCAAAGTCAGAACAACCAAAGGAAAATTTCATAATATAGTTCTTTATGGAAAGATCTACCATTAATTTTGCTATGCGGACAAAGTCACCCACACCTTTTTCATTGAATATTTGGTTTATAAATAAAATTGGCAGTAAAGAGACTGAATAGCCATGCAGTGGCAGATTTCTTGGAGGGCACCGTTCCGGCCCGTGCCCCTTTTGGAAACAAACGGTACATTGTGCCCCCCTTTTTTGTTCTCAGAGAATTTCGAAAGACAAAAAGACCCCAAACCCAAATATGATGTGATGACTTTGTATATATATGTTTTTGTGGTGGGGGAGGGGATGGCTTGTCATAAGATTTTCTGAGATTTGTGCCCACCTTTGACAAAATCCTGGATCCGCCCTTGCTTACATCAGTCAAAACACAATATATCAGTACAAATCACATAGGAACTACAAGACATACAAAATAGAATGTAGAAGCCATTAAGAAGTCATTATAACAAGTTACAGTACTTAATATTATTGCTGTTATTCGGAACTTTTGAGGGCCGGAGTGATTCCCACAGGAAAAAAAAAATAAATGGGGACTTGAAATTCGCGAGGGGCGAGAGCGACGGAAACTTTATGCTCCCTCATGCAGTTATACTGCCTTCCCGAGAGAGCCTGAACAGGGGAACAGGGAAGGCTTGCGAAATCCTGGCTGGGAGAAGTTTCGGACGATGATAAGTATTCATCCCAGTTTCTGTGTGGCAAGCATATACCAGTAGGCCATGTCCCTGTACATCCGCTAAAAAATGAAAACATGGAATAAAATAATAAACGACTCTTCCAATCATTCTAAAGCATTTATTTCAAAGGAAAAATTTTCTCGCGTACTCGGTCACAATGCGGCCTCGCAATACAATAGGTAGCCGTTTGAAGCAACTGACTGTCTAAAAAGTATAGAACTAAGACCCGATTTACACCAAAAGGGCCTCCAATTTAGGCCGGCCCGAGGCCCGCAATTTTTTGCGTTTACACCGAATATTGGGCCGGCATTTTAAGGCCTCCTTTCACAAACTCACCGCACGTGTCGCCCAACATGTAAACAAAACATTTTTTTTCTTTCTTTCGCGCGCGCGATTTGTTGTCTTTTCATACTCTCCGACTCCGTGTCGTCCGTGGTTGCTGTGTTTACAACGTCGTTTTGTTTGTTGTTACGAAACAGCGTCGCATTGCGCGCAAAATTCCGGGGCCCGAGGCCTCCTTTCCATTTACACCAAAAAAAAAAAAAAGGCCGGCCCAAGGCAATTAAATCTAAAATATCTTCAAACACACAATACAAATAAATAGTTTATGCATTATTATAAAGAAGTATAACCTGTCCCAACAATTTCAATCAAAAAGCATTTAAATGAGGCACGTTTTGCTCGTTCACGTCGCTCCATCGCAAATATCCATGAGTCTTTTTACTTTTGCTGACAATATCGTAGATAAAGAAAAGCTTATACGTACGAGGCGGGCCGCAGGGGGCTGGAGCCTCATTGAGGCCTGGACGGCATCCGCGTCCATGAAAACGAGTAAAAATGGTTGTTTTTTCAACACCAGGGGGGGGGGAGGGGGAGATAAAGCGTATATAAAGATAAAGCGTATAAAACAAGCGTATAAAACATAGGAGATAAAGCGTATAAAACAGCATTTGCAAAGGTTCAACTTGCGTTTTTTAGGGTTAAAAATTGAAATATTTGCCACTTGGTCGCTTTGCTCCCTCGCTAACTCGCACGGGGGGGGGGGGGGGGGGGGTAACTTCATTTTTTGCCCCAGGCTCCATAATCCCGAGATACGCCACTGGCTTCGCTCCCTCGCCGGTCATCCCCCCCCCCGGCCCCCTCCGTCGTGAACACGGATCGACACCCCTGGTACAGACCATTTTCTTGTCATCATTCAACATTATAGTTCTGCCATAATTATAGGAGTGCATAATTCCTAACGTGTAATTTGCCCAGGAGCTCAGCATGTTTTCTTTTATTTCATCATTAATTGAGTATACTGTATATGATTCTTATAGTGTACAAAATTATGATCATGTGTTTCAATTAATTACAATGTACATAAATTGTATATCACAACTCCAAGAAATATAAACATCCAAAAAGGCTTAGGGTAATATTGTTCATAAAATATATATTATTCCATCTTGTCAATTTGGTTTTTGGTGACTGAACCATGGATGTATAGTGTTGAAGTTTGTGTGCATACGGTGTTTCAAATCATCAAGTTCTGCAAGTGTTTACATGAATATCCTCATGGCCCATGTTTATCATTGAATTTGAATGAGTGTTTTTTTTGTACCCCCTCACTATATTTTCATTTGTTCCTGTTGTGAAAGGTCCTAATACTAGCTTTATAAACCAGCAAAATAATCGGCATCTGAAAATCTTCCCGTGGATATTTTTTCATTAATCCAAAGAGTTTCTTTTCTATTCTTTCAATAAAAACATCATTCTGTAAGCCTGTGTTCCAAAGTAAATATTTGCCTTTAACTCTTCCTTTTTAACAAAATAAGGACCAAGAAGAACCCGGATCCTCGAATAGGGTGTACAATACTTTGCAAAATCTAACTGAGGATCTAAAAATCTGAAAATTGTCGCGGGTTTCCCTGAATATAGGGTATCCGTCAATATCTTCCACTAAAATCCTCGTTTAGGGTCACGGACGCGGATGCCGCGGGATGCCGTCCAGGCCTCAATGAGACATACCCCCGGGCTGCAGCCCTCCGAATTTTTAAAAGTAGGCCTATATTCGTGCCATCTCGTATTCGGGCATCATTGTCCCGGGGGTAGTTGTCGAATATCCCGGGGGTAGTTTTCCCTTTCCTGGGCGTAGTATAGTGTCCCGGGGGGTATAGTTGTCCCGGGTGGTAATTGTCATGGGGGTAGTTGTCCAGGGGGTAGTTGTCCGGGGGTAGTTGTCCGGGGTAGTTTTCCAGGGGTGTCCTACAATCTGCTAAGAGCAGCTAAAAGTACTGTATGGGGTCTACCGTCTAGGACTTCTTCTTCTTCTTCTTGATTTGTTTTTGTTTGGCAATCAGTCATAATTGACTATTTTTGCCACACACTATGCATAATTATGTAGACCTATATACGTAACATTTTTTTTTCTCCTTTTAATATCGGTATTTTTTAACGAGAAAAAAACAACAAAACAAAACAAAAAACAACAAACAAAACCACATGCACACTTATACAGTCAAAAGGTATAACATTTTATCTTTAGACTAGTTTACATGACCTTGTTTTTTCTCTTTTGTTGTTGTTGTTCTTTCAATGCAAGACCTAGAGAAAGGGGGAATTATGAAAAAAAGAATGAAGCCAAACTTCAAATGATACACAAATAAATTTTAACAAAAGGTTAATTTGGACAACAAAGAAACAGTCAAAGCAAGAAGAGCTCCCTCCCACACCCGTACCCCCGTACCGCAGTGCGGGGGTACGGCTGTCCCGTTGATGGGTCACATGGGGACACATGGACCCACCAACATCATTCTGTTGGACAACAGACCATGCAGTCTACACTTCAGACCCTGCAGGGTTGTGCATCGTCGACGCTAGGTATATAATTAATAGGGCGGTTAGGCCGAGGCTAGCGAGGCTGCGGTGCCTTTCCGGACTAAGGCCGGCGCGGGCAGCGCAGGCGGGTGGGCCCATGGGTCGGCCGCTCCGCTGCGCGCTGCGCCCTGGAGCTCGGAGGTCCTATTAAGTATTAGGTATACAGTACAGCATCGTATACATGGTACAAACCCCCGAGGTTGATTGTCAATGTCATTATTATTTCATGTAATCGTGAGCAAATAGTTTGATCTGAAATTCGTTATCTTAATTCTTATATGGAAACATGACGTCTAACGGGATATCTCAGCGTGCCGAGAACATAATGTCTTTTGAATTCGCTTTGAAAAGAATATTTGAGAAAACGTCCAGCAATCCATTCCATGATGAAGAAAACAAGGGGGTAAGCATGTATTGTCAATTTGCTATTTCTTTGTTTCTTTTTGTTTGTTTGTTTGTTTGTTTCTTTTTTCTTTGTTTGTTTGTTTCTTTTTTCTTTGTTTTTTTTTTTTCTTCTTCTCCGCCCTGTCACTGTCAGCCTTTTTCTGTTTTTCTCTATTTCTCTGCCACCACCATCACCATCATCATCATCATCACAACCACAACCACAACCACCACCACCATCACAACCACCATGACCTGATGACCACCCCATCACAATAAATACCGTCATTAACTATAAAATCGTTATTATTCATGTCATTACCACCATGGCACCACACCACGAATAGGTCTAGTGGTCATATCCAATGTACTAGGTTATGATTATATTATAACCTCGTACTCCTCTTCTTCCATTACAGGTATGTTGAAACTAAGTTTCACCTAACTCACACTATTTTACCTCACCATAAGTAAATTATTTACTCCAGAGGGGTTACTATAGTATAGGTATTGAAGCTAGGTCTAGCTGGTAAATTATTAATTTTTCAAAATTAATGATTACTAAGACAAATCTTACCACCTTCCAAAGCGAAGTCATCTCTACTGTCAGAGCATTGTCGGTGGTGTGGTGGCCGTGATAGGAAATCGGACGGGAAAAAATACTGCCGACACAACCACCTCTGCATGCTACTGTCATCACCACCATCGCCACTACCACAGCACCACCTCCACAACCACTGTCACCACCACAACACCGCCATCACCCATCACTCTGACACCACCACCACCACCACCACCAACACCACCACCTACCCCACCACCACCATCATCACCACAACCACCACCACCACCACCACCACCCCCACCACCACTCCCACCACCACTCCCACTATCACCACTCCCACTATCACCACCACTGCAACTACCACCATCACCACCACTGCAAAATGGCACCACCATGGCACCATCTACCATCCACAGCTCCACAACACCACCACCTCCCCCTCCCCCTCCCCCTCCCCCTCCCCCTCCCCCTCCCCCTCCCCCTCCCCCTCCCCCTCCCCCTTTCCCAATTTACCACCAGTAATTAATGCGGAAAGACTTCATTTTGCGACAGCCACCCAAAAAATTGAAAGGAATATTCCACTCTGCTCTTCCTTTCTCTATCTCTCCTTTCATTCCCCTTCCTTCATCTCTATCAATGTTGTTAATTGTTAGTCATCAATCAAGTCAAGAATTTTAGGTATTTACTAACCTTTTTTGTCTTGTCCGCTGTGGGAATCGAACCCGGTACCTCATGATCTGCAGACCAGCATCGTATCAATCGCGCCACAAAGGCGAGTTGGTAGCCGACTGTATTTCTGGTTTTCAATTTATGTTAAAATAACCCTAAACGGAGTTAACCTAACCCTAACCGTAATATAACAATAAACCCTAAATCCCAACCCTATATATAGAGATCTAAAATAGGAAACTGAATATATTTAGCTTCCTATTTTAGACCTCTTACTTGATATTTTTTTAATTTTGGAAAGGAAGTCTTCCCATTAATGCTGTCACTTGCTGTATAAATTCACTGTTGCATACAAATGTTAGAATTGATACTGCTTAAAGGAGAATTATCCCCACGAGACTTTTATCATTGACCTAAAACAGAATTCTAAACAGTTTCTGATAAAGTAAAAACATTGTATATTCGAGAATCGAGAGGATGGGAATTGTCGATTGAATCCTCCGATTTTTATTGTTCTCGAGAGTAAAGCAGCGTCGCCATGTTCCCGGTGCGATCGGGCTGTGTGACGTAGGGCATGGAGTTGGCCGTAGCGCATTGTAATTGGCTCGCAATAGTTCACCAACATTATTTTAAAAAGAGTTTATTATTATTAATAATAACATAAATTACGCAAGAGTTTCATAATTAAATTAAATAACTCAATTTATATTATCTACGTAACTATCACATTTGAAAAACATTAGAGTAAAATAATCATCGAAAGTAAAACGTGTTCCAGGACACACTAGCTTGATTATACGATTCGCCCGGGCATAAGCTTAGCCCGCAGATCTACGTGATAATCGTCCTCCGTGAAATGATCACTGCAGATCACATCATTTTTCCGATCAAGTTTGAAGTCTTTTCCTTGGAATTTTTCCACGTTCAATTAATATGGTCACCCAACGCTTGAACAATTGCTGACATTTCTGCAGGTCTGGGAACCGATGGAATGATTTCCCTATCGTTTTCTTGGAAGAGTTACAACGGCCGACCGCTTGGCAATACACCATGTTTACCGTGTGTATATGCAGCGCGCGCTTCATGCAAGCTAGCTACTAGCTAGTGAGTTCTCCATCCCCTACGTCATCACGTGCAAGGTTTTATGGGAAATTTAGAGAAAATGGACGCCGCCAGTAGGAGCAGACGACGTTGTAATCATCGTAAAAAGTGGTCTCTATTTTCTGCTCTTACAACGGCATCAGTTGGTCTAAAACGGTGATTTTTATATCAAATTAAATGTTATTTTATTCACTTTGACCCTATTTACATTTAAAAGCCTGGGGATAATTCTCCTTTAATTGCTATTCAACTTTAATTATAGTTCAAGACATGGTCAAAATCGCAATGTTGGTGATTTAGTAAATAGGGCCTGTAACATAAAGAGATACAATCAATCTTACGATTAATTGTAACTCTTCAGTACATGGTTTGCCATAGACGATTGATATCAATCGTAAGATTGATTGGATCTCTTTATGTTACAGGCCCCAGGTTGTATAATTTATCAAACTTTGTGATTTTTTAATTCTCATATATCCCTATTACCTTTTTGATATTCACTGCCAAAAGCGGAATTAGTCTGGACTAAGTAAGGAACAATATATCGGCATCACGTCCTGCTAGCGTTCATACTTACAACCGTAAAACTGCATCGCATCTTCTACATGTATGTAAATTAAAGACTTAAAGACTTTGTGTTTATACACCAAAAATGAAATGAAATGAAATGGAAAGAAGAAAGAAGAAAAAGGACGAAAAGAGTGATCGAGATCATGAAAGTTCTGAACAGGTCACAGAAGTTTGTTCTGAAAAGACTCAACTGTTTGTATTCCTCTGTGGAGTAGTTCTGAAAGAGAGTTTCCGAACTGTATGGTAATCTTCCTTATGTTGTTTGTTTTTTCTTCTTTCTATTTCTTTTCTTTCTATCTTTCCTTATTTTATTCTTTGTTTTTATCCTTCTATATTCTTTTCTTTCTATCTTCCCTATGTTATTCTGTGTTTTTCTTGCTATCTTTCCTTATGTTATTCTTTGTTTTATCCTTCTATCATTTCCTTTTTTCCACTTCCGTATGTTATTCTTTGTGTTTCCTTCTCTCTTCTTTTCCTAACTTAATTCCTTATTGGAGAACACAAATCAGCCTCTGATTTTGTCAGACTTTGATGCTGAATATACCTGTACAGAAATAGACCATAGTGTGATTGTTTAGTACTGTGTGTGCATGCCTAATAAGTTTTTGAGTCCTAAAGTACAAAGCATCAGGGCCCTGTTTATAAATTTTTAAAATCAATAACAAGTTGCAATAACTGTATAAGCTACTGAAATCCTTGCATCTGATTGGCTGAGACCAAATTTGTCATAGAAATGTAGCAGTTGTTACTGATAACTAGTTTTATGAAACAGGGCCCAGGAGGAATTTTTAATTATACAATTCAGAAGGGTGTATTGGCCTTTAAATGCAAATAACAGAATGTTGGAGCTTTAGGATCTTTGGGTTTCAAAATATTCCTGTGTTTAGTTTCACTGTCGTTTTGTTGTAAAAGTGGCTTACATGTAGGGCTGGTCACATGCCAACGATTTGATATTCCTAACGAATACCGGTAGTAGCGATCATAAAACCGGTCTGTGCAGAAGATGTATTGGATCCAAGAAAAATCGGTGTTGAAAAAATGAAGGCTCATTACCCTTGTGGTGAGCACCATACATGTACATTGTTTTCATGGAAAATGTTTTATCATTATCGTTATCAGCTTGTTGATACTTGATATGTGACCATCCCTTTTCATAATATTTTCACTAACTCTGTCTTTCCTTTTGTTGTAGGGTATCATTAATCTTGCAACAGCACATAATGAATCAGTCAAGGACATCATCACTGAGAAGGTAAAATCAGTGGCAGATCTACATATGGGGAAAACCGGCCCATGCCCCCTCTTTTGAAACCCAACTGGCATACCTTAAGTACACAATGAAACAAAACGTCCACCTTCATTGTGTACTTTTCCGGCTCTGTGCCCCCTCTTTTACAAAATCCTGGATCCCCCTGGGTAAAATACTTACTAGTATTCTATTTGATTTATTATTTGATGTATGGTTCAATTTTAACTTCATGTATATATTCAGGGAATCATCTCTGACAAGCCTACGTGGCTTTTTATGATTCCCCCACTCCTTATCTGCAATCAGTTATGAAATATGTATTGTATATATTTTGATGTATTTTAAGAGAGTGAATAAATGAAATGAAATGTAATGTGGGGGGGGGGGGGGGGGGGGCTCTAGACCAACCATTTTTCCTTGGTATAAAGAACTCTCATTTTTATCGATCATAGAGAATAACATAAGAGAATGCTGATGTCATCTTTATGTTTTCTATTGCTGTAATGTATGTATGAAGTTCTCCAAGAAAATATGATTCACTTAAATCTCCATTACAGAATGTGAGTGACAGTTGCACATATTCTGTGAATATGTTATTCTGCATAGCATACTGCGCATCATGTATGCTTAGAATGTGTGTATGTGTTCAGAACAGCAATTATGGAAAACCGACCATTGCTGCCTTTTATTGTAGGTGAAACCCTCCTCAGTTTGTGCATGAGAACGGTAAATTAATTTTTGTTAGTTTTTTAAATATATATTCTGCTGGTCTAAACAACCCCCTACTGCATGATAAGTGATTCAGAATGCCAGTTTCTCTAAAGATGGAATTCCATTATCAGAACCAAAGATTAGCTTTAATGTTGCCATTTGTTCATCTGGCTTGTAATTATAGTTCAACCAGCAGGAATTACAGAAATGGGACTCGTCAATGATGCCCTATGTCCCTGAACGAGGAGGCCTTCTTCGTCTCCGCACAGCAATAGCTGACTTCTTGTCCAGTCAGGTCAGCGCTGCAGAACCTATTGATCCAGAGAAGGTACGTTGTGCTTCTTTCAATATGCACATGTACTCACATTCTGGCACCAGAGACACTGTCGTATTGTGCACAAAATCACTCGAATTGTCCTTTTCCTCTTTCTATTTTATGACAAATCATAATTTCATAATTGAGACAGATCTGTTCTATTAAGAGTTGAGGAAAGTGATTTGTTTTAGTAATTTCAGGTACAAAAGAAATAGAGTTCTTGAGGAGAGAGCTGTCATCCTATGAAACCATTCATTCATGAAAGAATGGCCAACTTATAGAATTCTCATGCATTAGTGCTCTTGATTTCAAAAGTCCATAACTTTCTTATCCCTATTTCCAATGTATTTTCTCAGGCTTGAACTTATCCGTGTCTCTGATTTTTAAGCTTTCACTTGAGTCAACATTCAATTTTATCCAGTTTTAATCGCCCTTCAGTAATTCATAACATGTGTGCATTACTCTTCACTATATATTACAGAGAGATTATTGAAAAAAGGAAGAATGTATCATAAAGTTGGATTTAAATTTGAGTCTTATTGATTAATGAATTACTTTGGTGTTGCTCATAAACTTATTTTCATATCCTTAGATGATCGTCATGAATGGAGTAACGTCTATACTGAACGCTATGGCATTTGTACTGTGCAACCCAGGGGGTAAGTATTCACTTTGCCCTAGCATTCTTAGTGATACCCTTCTCAATCGTACTGTCTTTACTCATTTTTCTCAGGTTTTTTGTTATTTTTCTTTTTCTGACAAGTCTGGAAGACATTTTGGTTGTTCACTTTCGAGACAATTGACCATAGTTTGTGGTTTGCCTCAGTGATTTTTTATTCTGAGCTCTAAAAATTATACCAGATGCATGAGTAGAAAGAGCAAAAATTTCTGCACACACTATGTCCATTTTTGTCCATTTTCGTTGCTTGACTATATTGCGTTTGATGCTAGGAATGTAAAAAACTAGATAAAAATTTATAAGCTTTAAAATCCTTAAACTGGCAACACATTGAGAGGTTAAAAATCATTGTTTTTATGAAAATTGACAATTTTTTTCAACTTTTTGACATTATTAACCATCTATATTTTTTCAAAGATATTACACCTTATTAGAACCATGAAGTACAAAAAGAAAAATATTATTGTTGCCAATTTGAAAAACAAAACATGATCACTTTAGCTCTTACAGAATTCCTGTCCTGAAAGGGTTAAGAATGCTCAGGCTGTAACATCTGGGTTTTTTTCATTAAAAAAAATAAAAAATTAACACATGATTTTGAATACCACCTACATTGCCTCCCTCTTAAAAAAATATTTTTATATTGGTTTAAAGAAAAAAGATATTGGGGTGAGGGAGGAGGGCAAAGTCCTATACATGTATTCAAACACTCCTTACTGAAAAGTGAAAGCATCCTATTGGTGCTTTGTTAGAATAATCATGTCCGTATTGTGTCATATGTTTAGGGTTTGAGGGGTTAGAAAAAGGTAATCCTTAATCTAAATTTTTCCCTTAACGTAGCCCTAAACCTAAACCTAAAACTAATACTAACCCTGACCCTGACCCCAATCCACACACTATGTAGTAGCTTAGGACCATAGGCATAGGAGAACATTTTTGTGAAGGGGCTGGCGCATGCAAAAGTGAGCAAAAATGTGTGAGCACTTTTCTTGAAGTTAAAATACAGTCAACCTTGCATAACTCGAAGTCGCATAAGTCGAACCTTCCCTAAGTCGAATAATTTTTTTGACCAAACAATGCAAAATATGTGTTATTTTCATTTCCTAAGTCAAATTTTGCATAAGGTGACTACTTTTTGTGGTCCCAACAGATTCGACTTATGCAAAGTTGAATGTATGAGAATATTCCGGCATCCCACTGCCTGAATATGAGGATGTTAGAGCACCTGCAGGGATCAGGAGTTGGTCTTGCAGTAACATCTGCGGGCAGCTCTCTGTATTCACCTACAAACTGACTCTGATCGGACCCAGGTTTGAATCTCGGTCATGTCTTTCTGATGGTCACATTAAAGGTCGGTGTCTGACGTAAATAATCATATTTGATTGATACACGTCTATAAAAACCCAATTACGGATGCACACACACACACACGCTAACTCGCTGGTCCAATGTGACGATATTCGGGCACCAAGGTGCCTGAATATATGAGGAGGTCGTTGCCCAAATATTTGAGGTTTACAGTGGGAGGGGGAGGGGGCTGGGGCTGGACCCCCTCCACCTAGTACACCCTTGCTTAGGACCAATGGGATGCTACCTACACGTAAATCAAATCACATATTCTTAAGGGAACAATTTAAGTAAGTCTTCGATGTACTTTTAACATGTTTGCTCTAATTGATGTTATGTTTGCTATTTGCTTGCCTTTACTCATTTCAGATACTATACTGACCCCTTCTCCAATGTATGGAGCTATACCACGTGACCTTATGTTCCAGTCTGAAGTGAAGACATATCCAGTGTATCTAAGCACCAAGGTAAGCAAGTAAATCTCCCCCCTCCCCCCCCGCCATATTTTATCCCGTAGCCACTGTGTATGGAGATGTATGCATTGGAGCTCTGTCATTTAACATTATAGTGTCAGCCTGGAGTTTATATTTCCAGTGTATCTAGTACCCCTTCCCATCCCATATCATATGGCATTCTATATCAGTTTTGTATTGAATTAAGACATTTCTTGTATATCTATACAGCAAGGTGATCTAGTACCCCCCGCACCTCTCCTAATAGAACGCTTCTGTAATGTATACAAATTTATGCACATATATTCGCTGAGCAACTAGTGATGAGCTATTCCATTAACCTGCTTTTTATAAATGAGCCTCAATGCTTGGAATCCAGTTTGCATACATCATTTGTTGCTATGTCCGGCAAGCTTTAAGGTTGTCAAGAACAACCTTTGAAATTTGCATACATTACCGAAGCTGTCTATTGCAAGGAATAAAATGTCAGAATTAAAAAACAATGTTCCCCTGTCTCCAAAATGTGCGCCCCTAGTGGGATCCCCTGAGCCCCCTCCTCTGCCTCACTCTCTTATTGCATGCTATCACTGTATTTTCATTCTACAAAAAGACAGAACCAGATGGCAGGGAACCATATGAGCTGACTGTACCACTTCTTGAATCAGCACTGGAAAAAGCCAAACGGGAGGTACATGTACATGTACTTTAAGAATATTTTTGTCATAGTGTTGGACCAGTGAAAAGAATACATTGTACATATTTTTGTATCTTGTACCTTTACAGTGTAGGAGTTCTTTTCTGATTTTCTTCATGGAAAATAAGATTCCGTTGTGGCAATTTGCATGTATTTTGTTGTTTTTCTTTTCTTTTCCTCAGAGCTCCTTTCGATATTACCGGAGCTATTTATATGTATCAACGTATATGTGTTATTTAAAAAAAAAGAAGATATATGAGATGTACATTTCAATTAATTCGCTATTGATTTATGTAATCAATTTTACGGGGCTAACCTCGATTAGCATATGCTATTTGTTAGCTCCCTTTACCAAGACGTTATTGTGAGTTTTACCAAGATGTATGTATCATTGTGATTTGGTAATAAACTCATTCATTCATTCATTTATTTGAGAGCTTTCTAGAGCTAAATTGCTCCCTGCTCTCATGTATATTTTTGTGCACTGTGTGGGACATTCACCACTGTAGGATTAGCTACATGTAAGACCAAAATCAGGAATGTGTGAAAGCTGCTGCTTCTGGCCTATATACAATGTAGTTTCAAGATTTAAAGCGTACCGGTAACTGTAATTAACTAGAATTGACTGTAATTCACCTTTTAATTGCAGTGTGCAATGTATACTCATTGCTAGACTGGATGATTTAATGCTTCAAAATGTGGAATATGCTACAATTAAAGATCTTTGACAGATCATTGATTTAGCCCCCTCTCATTTTATGTTGTTTGCATTTATAAACAGTTGTTATACCTACGCCCACCGAAGGTGGGTGCCGGAGGCATTATGTTTTCGGGTTGTCCGTCCGTCCGTCCGTCCGTGCGTGCGTCCGTCCGTGCGTCCGTCCGTGCGTCCGTCCGTGTGTCCGTCCGTCCCACTTCTCGTTACCGCGATATCTGAAGAATCATTTGAGGTAGGAACCTCAAACTTGGTACTAGTATGTATCCCCATACGAAGATGAACTGATTAGATTTTGGGGTAAGTAGGTCAAAGGTCAGAGGTCACAGAGGTCAATTTACATGAAATTACATAAGAATTCCTGGTTTTTAGCACCGTTACCACGATATCTCAAGAACTATCTGAGGTGAGAACTTCAAACTTGGTACCAGTATGTATCTCCGTAGAAAGATGAACTGATTAGATTTTGGGGTAAGTAGGTCAAAGGTCAGAGGTCACAGAGGTCAATTTACATGAAATTACATAAACATTATTTGGTATTTAGCACCGTTACCACGATATCTCAAGAACTATCTGAGGTAAGAACTTCAAACTTGGTACCAGTATGTATCTCCATAGAAAGATGAACTGATTAGATTTTGGGGTAAGTAGGTCAAAGGTCAGAGGTCACAGAGGTCAATTTACATGAAATTACATAAGAATTCCTGGTTT
Organism: Heliocidaris erythrogramma; assembly: GCA_025617745.1. Classification (NCBI taxonomy): domain Eukaryota; kingdom Metazoa; phylum Echinodermata; class Echinoidea; order Camarodonta; family Echinometridae; genus Heliocidaris; species Heliocidaris erythrogramma. The sequence continues at coordinate 35,167,064 of CM046868.1, forward strand.
TTAGCACCGTTACCACGATATCTCAAGAACTATCTGAGGTGAGAACTTCAAACTTGGTACCAGTATGTATCTCCGTAGAAAGATGAACTGATTAGATTTTGGGGTAAGTAGGTCAAAGGTCAGAGGTCACAGAGGTCAATTTACATGAAATTACATAAACATTATTTGGTTTTTAGCACCGTTACCACGATATCTCAAGAACTATCTGAGGTAAGAACTTCAAACTTGGTACCAGTATGTATCCCCATAGAAAGAGGAAGTGATTAGATTTTGGGGTAGGTAGGTCAAAGTTCAAAGGTCACAGAGGTCAATTTACATGAAATTACATGGAATTAGTGATTTTTAGCACCGTTACCGCGATATCTCAAGAACTATCTGAGGTGAGAACTTTAAACTTGGTACCAGTATGCATACCCATAGAAAGATGAACTGATTAGATTTTGGGGTAAGTAGGTCAAAGGTGAGAGGTCACAGAGGTCAATTTACATAAAATTACATGAAATTACTGGTTTTTAGCCTTGTTATCAAATATTTCTAGTTTTATGAAAATGAAATGAAATAAATTTTTCTGTCTCCTGTGCATTTTAAGTGAAAAGATTTGTCATTTTGTTGGACCAATCCTTTTTAGAGTGTACATGTATGCCATACATTTCCAATCTGGTGATGGCGGAGGCATAAATTCCGACCGCGCGCGGTCGAATATTCATCTAGTTTATTATTATATCGACTTTTTATGTTTTCATGGATCTATGCAGTATGCATTTGTATACATCCTGATTTGTGTTTTTATGTTGAGTGAAATACATGTACATATGTATGAATCTTGAATCTTTAACACTGAGCTCAATCAATTTTTACTTAGAAATGTTTGAATAGTGCATATGATGCAATTTCATGTATAAACAAAGCAAGTTGACCTCATGATATCATTGTTGTGTTGCCAATTTGGGATTCTCATAGCGTGTTCTTTGTACAATATTTCTGACAGGGTCACAAGGTGAAAGCGCTTCTCCTGGTCAACCCTTTCAACCCCACTGGAGCAGTCTACACCAGGAAACAAGTTATGGAATATCTTACGTTTTGCAACAAGTATGTTATTTTCAACCAATCAGCAACTTGCATACATTGACTTGTTTAGAAAAGGTTTACTCTTATCAAAAGTTTCATGAAAATCTAAATTGTATGCTTGTAAGTTATGAACAAAGCAATTACAAAAATAAATAACATTCCTGTTTAATGGCATTATGTTCAGAGTAACACAATGAACTAGTCTTTGTAAAGGTCATCAGAGTAATTATAGATTTGGTTAACTTTTTCTGCTTTTAATTTCATAGAATGACATGTGGTATTCATAAAATGCATTTTGAAACACTGGCTCTCATCAAGAAATCGCTCATTAAGTCTTACTCTTCTTCAAGTCTTTTCTGCAAATCCAACTTAGTTTCGAAAAGAAAGAACAAACAATTTTCTATTGCTGTGTTTCCCCCCTCCTCTCCACTTTATACAGCCATAATCTACATTGTGTTGTAGATGAGATTTACAGTGCCAGCATCTATGATGATTCCGTGGAGAATTCTAGTATATTCACCTTCAATCCAGATGACTTACCAGACAAGAACATGACCCACGTCACATGGGGAACGGCTAAGGTTTGCTATTCTTTCATCATTGTAACTGATGTTAATTGGTCATGGAAATGTTTAGATATAATTATAAATAAATTCAAAGTACATGATTCTATAGACAACTGCACTGTAAAAGGTGATATTTGTTTACGATAATTATCGGACATGCAAGTCAGTGATACGTTTGGTTTAGGAACTGTCCATTCATTACCAGCACCTTTTCTATTTTTTTTTTACTAAATTGTGAGATGTTGATCAAACTGATATGTCAGTCTTAAAATGAACATTTATGAAAGTATGAAATGCGGTGATTCTGAGACATTAAATTTCAGAATCTCAAAATCTCGTTCGTGGATGAATTTGCTTTCTACCTGTGGGAAATGTCGTGTGAGGATGATTTTCTAGCTACCGGTGTCATCACCAAGGTCTTTCAAAAGCATTCTTTCTCCGTTAATTTGGTATACCATATAAGCAATGGCTTTTATGTTTTTCCTCAATTGTTATAGGCTGATCAGTTAATTTCTGCCAGGTCCCCTTGCTTCATATACCCTTGAAAACCCAATTTCATGATGCTGTTCTCACACTGTTTACATATATGTTATTAGAGTAGCAGGTTACATACATATACAGATGATGCAAGTTCGTGCATTGGTGTATTAAAGGCTTTTACATACCCACCCTTGTACGGAGTATCAGACCAATCATGTTTAAATATTGAAATATTGTGGTATTTTGGGTAAAAAAGGGCAGTCACCAAAGAGTCATTTATATTGTTTCTTCAAGGATTTTGGAATGCCAGGAAGTCCGTTAGGAGCAGTGTATTCCTGGAATCCCAAGGTCATGAGTGCTCTGATGGGCCTGGTGGATTTCTACCAGGTTCCTGGCTTCATCCAGACGGCTGTGTCAAAGTTACTGGAGGACAAAGGTGAAGATGGTTCACTTTTCATGTCAATGTGTTGGTACACTCTGGTATAATCATTTAATGCTTACATTTTCTTTCATTAAAGCTCATGTACAGTTTTGGTAGCAAAAAGGAAATTAGAAAGAAACATTTAAAATATAGTCTCATGTTGTTCATTTTGGTTGTTTGGTATTCCATCCATGATTTCTGGTAAATTTTAGTGTAAATATCTGTAAGGAATGGTAGATCACGGCGATATACTGCCCTGTGCTAAGACCTTTCATCCCCGATGGCTCCCCGCACAACAATATTGGGGCTTCTAATGGAGATAGCATGCATGTCACTGTGTGTAGTATACTAATGCACACTTTCCATCCCTGGCCAGGTATCTAAATAATTGTTTACCTCTCATTTGTTTAAGCTTTCACTTGAGGAACACCAAAATTCACAGCAGCTTAGTTATACATAAATAGTATCTTGCTATTTATCACCTAAACTCAAATAAATCTGACGGAAAGTTTTTGAGGGCTTACCAAAACTATAGATGACCATCAAGCTTCCATGATAAAATGGAAACCAGTCAAGATATTGTGATCACAATGCCTCATTGAATATTGTGCAAAATTGTTTTGTAAATTCTGTTATCGTCATTTGTTATTAGGTGATCTGTCGGTATCGACAGATCACCTTTTAATTTTGTCAAGATTTTCTTTATTATTATTTCTTTATTTCTTTTTATTACAAATTTTTGTGGCCACCAAATCTCAAAATCGGCCAGGTCAGTATCATTGAGTTTCATGTCATGTATGAGGTCAATCATGGACATGGTCCATTAAGCTTTTGGAGGTCATCAGGTCATCGTGACGTCATCAAGACGCCATTTTGTAAATTTACAAGATCGATTATATCTTCATAATCGAACCTCAAAAATCAACTATATTCACATCACATAAACTTCACTTGACGGGTCATCAGGTCATGTCCTCAGAGGTCATCTAGAGGTCAGGACGTGCGCGTACGCGCGCGTCAAAATTTAAAAATGCTCAAAATCACGTAGGATCAAGTCTGCACACGTTTCAGGTCATTTTGAGCATTTCAAAAATGTCCGTGCATAAGCGTCCGCGCGCGCGTAAAGCGCGCGCGCAAGTCGTAAATAACGTTAAAACGCTGTTTTTTCGATTGATTTCCAATCCTGACACTTTTCTTCATCATTTCCATCAACTTGGAATCAATTTTGATCAATAATAAGGTCGTACGGGCGCGTCAAAGTTCAAAATCCGTGCGCGCATCTATGGCGAAAATAACGTAAAAACGTGCAAAAACATGCCTCTACAAAATTAACTCTAGCTCTTTAAATAGTCCACAAACCCCCCAATTTTTTGTCATCATCAGGTAGTGTATGAATCACAAATTTCATTTCATGTATCATTTAACCCTTATAAACATTATGATGTCATCAAAATGGCGCCAGAAATCAAAATTTCCATTTTTCATGTTTTGACGTCATCACATTTATGCAAATTTGGCTTTAGATTCGTAATTATTGGTCGTTTTTCGCCCAGATTTTGATATGTTATAGCTGAGACAATTCTCTACAAGATCAGTTACCACCGTTTTCCATTTTGATGACGTAATCATATTGAAATTTTCAATTAAAAACGACATGTCAGAATTTCCCCTTTTTGCGTGTTATGTCTATGGAAGATGATTTTTTTTCGAATCATGAATCTACATGACATCGTTCTCTGAGCAGTATCTCAGTTATTTTTGGTCTATTTCCTTCCAGATTTTAATATGTTGTAGCTGAGACTATAAGCTTTTATTAGTTAGCCCTCCAATTTTTGATCAGATGTCGGGATCATGCCCAATTTTGAACTACCAAATGGGATTTGAGAATCCTGTTTTTCGTTTACGTGTTATCTCTATGGGAAATATTTTGGTCTATTGGTCAAAGCACTTGCCTCCCATGCAGGTGACCCAGGTTCGATCCCCGGTGGGACCATAACAATTTTTTTTTTTTTGCTTTTTTTTGCCTGTCATTTTACCATCCTCTTCGACTATTGTAACATAAAAAATCACAAATCATGTAATAAACTACCATATTTTCCGTATTATGTCTATTAGAAAGTAGTGTACAGTAGTTTGTGTACAACCCTACGGAAATTGTGATTTCCTGTCCTGTATTAGAGCTATATGGTTAATCTCCCAAGTATACTGTATCATCATCATTATTATCATCACCATCATGATCATCATCGCTATTATTATATCATCATCATCATTCTATCATTATAATCATCATAATCACCATTATCATCATCACCATAAACATTTTACAATGACCGTTACACATTTTGCTACATTCCTGTCCTCACGAAACATCTCCATTCACGGTATTCTTGACATCCTATCTTCAGTTTACCATTTCCCCATTATTATGATCATCCTGATTACAATCATGATCGTACAAATTGAAAGACAGATCACCTAATTCGTCCTCATGACGAATTAAATTCTAGTTTTTCATTCTGTTTGTTTGTATTGTTATACCTAGAGTGGCTGAAATGGTATCTCCCTACTCACAACAACATGTTGGTGGAATCGTCCAACATCATTAAAGAAACTTTAGATGAGCTAGGCGTACCATATGTAAAACCTAGTGCAGGGTTATTCATTTGGGCCAACTTCAGAAAGGTACATGTATGTTACATGTTGGTTTGCATATAGTCTTGTGTGACTCAAATTTACAAAATTCTTTCAGAATGAATGTTTTCCTTTCTCTTTTTGTATCCTTTGAGGAATGAACCTCAGATGAATTTGTCAAATAATCACCAGCGTCTAGAGCAGAAAAATGTGGCAGGTTGGAAACAAATGCTTGATGACCAATTCCGACAGTGTTTCATAATTGATGCAGAATTAGTGTTGCATTTTGTTAAATTTTGGCCCATCATGTGTTACGAAACAGTCATTGATTTGACAAGGGGTCTGTAAACCCCCCCACCCTCAAGTATAGGGTGAAGACAAATTGTTATATAGTACTTGAAAAAAAAAAATTTAATACTCAGTGTAGACGGGAATAAAGTAAGAATTATATTGCAAAAACCACTGGAACAAAGACATTAATGTCCAGACCATTTATAACGGTCAGGCATTGTAATTTTCTCACATTTCCTTATGATATATTCAATTTACTTCAATCCTATCAATTTTGATATTTAATTACTCTTTATTTCCTTCTTGAAACACACAGTTTATCCCAAACCCAACCAAAGAATCTGAGATGCTATTCGCTTTACACTGCCTGGACAACGGTATAGCGATTGTACCAGGATCAGCTTTCAATTACAATGAGTTCGGCTGGGCCAGGGTTATCCATGCTTTGCCCAAATCCACCCTCATAGAAGGTAATGCTCGTAGACAGCGACTTTCTGTGTTACTTACATGTATGACTGAATATGTCAATGTATGAATCATTACAAAAATGCCTCCTGTGTGGTACTTGAAGAAATTTAAATTATTTTGTTTGTGATTCATGTAGATTAAAGTAGTCATGAAGTAATTTTGATTATAGCACCATGATCATTGAGAGTGTAGATCGAAACTGTCTGGTGATTCAACATTTGCTCCAGCAACAGCTTCTCCCAAGTTTTATTTCATCAAAGATCTAGGGTTGTGATTTGGATTTAAGTTAATTGATTTAGGATTTGGGTTAGGTATACTGGGGAGCGTTTCATCAAGTGTTTTGTCAGTGGTTTTACTGACAAATTTGACCTCAGCCAATCAGATGCAAGGATTTCAATAGCTTATAACAGTTGTTGGTAAAAATCACGGACAAAACGCTTGATGAAAGGCTCCCCTGGTTTGGTCTCATGTTGAACTAGTAGGAGTTTAATTAGTACTAGAAATTGTCTCTTGAGCATGTGAAGTACAATTGTGTCTGTCTGTCCCACTAAATTAGCAGAATAACCCTAAGGAAATTATGAGAGTGATGAACGGCTCATAACCGGGAATGGTATGCATAGCCTCAGAAATATCTAAGAGATGAACTGATAACATGCTAGTTTCTATGAAAAGAATAATTTTAAGGGATGATCTTCAACTTTGTTAACAATAGAGCTGCAGTGGACACTCGTTATAAAGAGCTCCGATATAACGAGATTCCTGATATAACAAGGTAATTTTGCTGGTCCCAGTTCTGTAGGTTCTTTTGTTCTTATACCCTGATATAAGGAGATACCTGATACAACAAGGTTAATTTTCATGGTCCCAAGGTCCTTGTTATAGTGAGTTTCCACTGTACAGAGATATCTTGAGATGGAAAATGGCTCTGTGATAATAATGTTTTGACACTGTTGTTGTAATATATGTCAGACTGAAAATAGGGCAGTAAATGGTAACAAGATGCTTTACTCTCTTTGTCTATTTACAGCCATGAGGAGACTGAAATCATCATGTGAATCATTCCGAGGTTAAAGGTCATCCATACAAACTGATGACGACAGTGAGGGGAAGTGTTCTTCATTGAGTCCTACTTACCAGTGATTGAGAATTACATTAGAGTCTCATCTAGCCATGCAGTACTGTGTAAATTATTTTGTGTGTTTCTACTGGATTAATTTCAAGATACCGTTACATTCCAAGTCTTTTTCCGAGTTTATTTCCAGGTATGCGCTTCAGTAAGAACATGCCGTAAACTCTTTATGTTATCACCGTAAATGGATTATCGTACCAAGTGGGTCTAGTAGTAATGTCCGTCGTCACTGTTGTGTATTGACAATGGCGTTCCATAGTATGCCGATATTGCTGTTGTATTGAGTTTGCCAATAAACCATGAATGTGCAACACACACGATTGTGTAACTCTGGTTATTTATGAAGTGGAACCCAACAATTTGAAGAGGATGGGATAACCAGTAAATCGTGAAGCAAGATGCAAGCTACACAGATTTTGCCGCCTTTTCCACACTCCCCCTCTAACTTGAATCTTGTAATTGACTGAACCACCTCTACCAACTACAGTACCAGGTACCCATTTCTCCTTACTTAGGTAGTTTCTGACAAGCACTGGGTCCCCATCTGCAAACTCTCTTGTAATTACAGACTTTCTGGGTTTGTTCCTGTTACATGCCTGTTTGTACAGCTGATCTTTGTATCGCAAGTCAACACCTGGCGTTAAGTTGTCTAATCTCATTCGCAACTCTCTACCAATGAACAATGTAGATGGAGTCTCACCCGTCGTAACTGAGTGGGTTGCACTTCTGTACGCAAATAGAAACCTTTCTAGCCTAGCTTGTATTGAACCTCCATCATCATCCTCATCATCGCTGTCGTCAACGGGAAGCACTGACTGATTCTTCCCATCTGTATTCAAAGCTTCCCGACGTGGGCCTTCAAAATGTCTGGGCTGGGTTATGTGGATCATTCCTGAAATATGTCAGAAATCACCAGAAGATACTAGCGCAAGTTTTTTTTTAATAGCAAAATCTGCTACAAGCAACTTGACCAGACTGACTCAGATCCAGTCCTTTGTTATCTTTTAACATTCCTGGAAGACTTTAAGCTACGCAATTAAAAACTAGTATTATGCCACTGTCCCTGATAATATTTTAATACATAGAGATCCAAAGTGAGTCTAATCTACAATTCAGTTTACTATAATTGTTTATTTTTATATTTATGTACCTGATTTAACCAATTCTGCTAAGGGCAATTCATCATCATCATCGTCGTTGTCACTGTCGTCTTCCTCACTATCAGGGAGCACTGGTGGATTTTTTGCATCCGTATTCGAAGATTCCTGAAGCGGGCCTTCAAAATGTTGCCTGGGTTGGGTTATGTGATTCATTTCTGAAAAAGTATGTCATATATCACCAAAAGACATTTGCATAAGTATTAAAAACCTATATATGGTTCATTCCTAAAGAAAAGGAAACAAAAAAAAAGAAGCATTTAGAATACGCACATTGGCATTTCCTTAATCACAAATCACACATTGTTAAAAAAAATAAAAAATAAAAAAAAACTAAATGAGAAATATAAAAATTCTTTATCATTGAATTATGTATTCATCAAAAACCTTTATCAAATAAATTTCCAAATCACCCTGCGTATTACAAAAACATTATTGCATTTTGCTGTATTTATCATTTTTAGAATTCAAAACAATCTTCTATTTAGTGTCCAGTAAGGTAGTAAAAGATCTGAATAACGATCTATTTGACAATGATAGTTCATCCATATTTGATGGAACTGGTTTACCCTCCTAATGCACTCTCGCATAATTACAAACCTTTTCTGGTCAAAGTAGCAAGGGGCAAGTCGTCTTCATCTTCAAAGTGGGAGCTGGTACTTGGATCCTCATCATCATCATCATGAATTTCCTCGGTGTCGATAATTGTCGCCCTCCAGATTTGCTTCCTCCTCTTCCCCCATTTCATTTCTATCGTGCTCCCTGGTAGAGGAGGTCTGACACATTTCACCTCACTCAGCTTCACAGTATTTCGGGTTTTATTTCTTTTCCATTCCACAAGCAGTAACAGGTCAATGTTAGGTCTAGGATTAACTGGGTGAGTGAAAAAAGAAATAGAGATATGATAAGCAACTGAGAAGTTTTAGAACATGATAATTGGGTTTAAAAAAGCTTATGCTATTAAATCAAATGAAATAAACATAAATCCAAGTTCGTCTCCTCCCCCCTTTTTTTTCTCGACCCCAAATGTTTATATTTTCAATTTTTGTTCTAAAATGAAATAAATATTAATCGAGTACGTGGACAATGAGGAAACAAAAAAAAAACATGAATATCATGCATTTTACATTGTTTTAGCCTCTTAAGTGCTTAATATAGAGTATATTACCAAAATTTAAAAAATTGGGCAAATAGCATTATGTGTAGGAAGAAATATCAAATAACATGGAACCCCCTCCTCCTCAATTCGAAAATATCCGGACGAGAAACTAGGAATCAATTTACTTGGCCTTACACGCAAGTTCTCATAAATGTGTACACGTGTGTTGATTTAGTGGTCCACATTCAAACTGTGTACAGTACTGGATCTTGAATGAATACTTTTTGCTTAAAATACAACGAATCTAACGTTACACTCACAGAAACTTATTTTAAGAATAACAGTTGACTACTGACAGAAAGATGTGATCACACCCCAATTCACAAACTGCAAATATTTGGAAAACAAGTAGCCTAGCCTACCTCATAGCGTACAGCAAGCATCATATAGTTCATACCAATTGATAGGTTATATGGGGTTATATTCCTGTAACAAACTAATAGTAATAGGTTTGTGTGTTATTTTATTTTTTTACAATTTCAAGTTCAGAAGGATCTATACAGGGAGAAGACATCAGCCCCTGCCAAAATTGTGCCTGTTATTAGCCGATGGCGACGATGACTGAGAACTGCATGAAAAAAAAAAAAGATCTAAAACATAATGAAAATAATTTTAGGTCTAACGTTAGATCGAGATCCACCCAGATCTAACCTTAGCTCTGGACTAGTCTGCAATATATTGTTTTTCTCACCATCGGATTTATTCTCCAGAGGCCCTTCCATGTTGACGTCTGTACGACTGTACTTTGGGGCTGCCAGTAACATTTAAATGGCGTCCTAAAATAATTTTTTTAAAAGGGGGAATGCAGAGACTTGGTCAGATCACATACCTACAAATTACAAAAACAACCAACTGCCAACAGAAATTGTACAATCTGACAGGCGTTTTTACGAGTATCAAGGTGTCCGCTGGAGTGCTCACCTAGCCCTGTCATTTTTATGTTTGTTTTTTGTTTTACTAGCCCTGAAAAAGCAGAATAAATTTGTAGACCTACACCTAGGCTAGGCTTGCCTTTGGATTTGGTCCACCGTCTAGACTAAGTCTTAGTAACTTAGTACAGACTCCAACATAAATTAGCTGGATCAGCATCACGAACAAAGTAAGACTAGATCTAGTCTATTAAAAAAAGTATTATTAGATCTAACTTAGTTTAGATCTAGATCTCTCTCTCGCCCTCTAGCTAGGCCCAGATCAGTCCAAATTACTGTGAATGGAATACATTTATCCTGACATTTATTGGGGCCCTTTGCAGTTTGCTAAGCCTTTGGCTTTGGCCTTGGCCGTAACTTAAGGCAAGTCTTTGCATTGTAATGTACGACGTTAGGTATGGAATATGGTACCGTACCGTAACTGGTTTTATGTCACTAGTCCTAGGCTATACTATAGGCCCCGATATTGATTTATTTACTAATACAAATAATCTGCGGTATACCGGTACTCGCAGTAGTCTTTAAAGTGGTGAGATATTGTACCTGAGAATCATGATGATTAAAGAAAGATCAAAAATCCTTACCATTTTCCATCTGATGTCGGACGTCAACAGGATCCAAGGCAATACGTACACGAATGACGAAGTAGCGCACCCGTACCCGGTACGTGCAGAGCATGCGCATATTGTGCACTGATTTGAACTGCGCTTTAGATCTGGTACTAGTATAGTAAACGTAGAACGCGCGCGCATACCGTATATAACGATAACGCCTTTTTACTTTTCATGACGGTGTAGTAGAGGATTTACGTAAAAGCGTTCTCCGATGTGGAGGAACGATAACCCCTTTTTGCTTTTAGGATCCTACTTTGTACAATTGAGCGAAAAAGCGCGTTTCCGTTAACCTGTTTTTGCTAGCACAAAGAAGTGCGTAAGGCACCTTGTCCCTTTTTTTCTTTTGGGAAATAATAGAAGAAAAAAAAATTGGGAAAATTTGAGCCCGATTATGCGTTAACACCTTTTTCTATTGATGCAACGAAATGACCCTGAAATGACCCCAATTTGTACGCGCACATGCATTTTTTGGGGGGTCGTACTACTTGTACAAGAAGTATAAAACATGCTGGTACGAGCATCACGGTGGGTACAAAATGACAGAGTATAAAGGTCAATTGTACTCGGTACATATGACCTTTATCTGCGCATTGTAATTTCAAAAAGCTTGTCTTTCAGCTCGGGTAAATGCTTGCATAGAATCGGTTCATGATGTGCTGTCACGCAGATATTTTGTGAATTTATCTACTTTTTATTTACATGTATCTCAGATCTCTATCCACACTCAGAGTATTTATGTATGGAAATCACTTGCCTTCTTTGTATGATATTGTTTTTTAGCCCTGATATAACAAAGTTTCAGTGTAAGAGGTAATTTACTTCGTCCTAAGGAGTTTGTTATAACGAGGTTCCACTGTATAAGGTTGTTGATATTCAGGTGTTCAGATAAGTGCTAATTCAAAACTTCCATATGTATGGATGTTCTTCCCCATGTGCCTTCTGCTGTTGTTTTTGATAGGTCAGATAAATCTTTTTTTGAGTTTTTTGTTTGTGAAGCGTAGCCATTGTAAGAGAGGTAGCTACATGGGTTCATATTTGATATTCACGAACTGGTGTATTACACAAAATACATACACCGGTACATGAAAAGAGTTCCCTAAATAATCCATTAACCCTTTCACGACAGGAAATATTTAAGGGCTAAATTGATCACATTGGCAACAATACAATAAAATTTTTCTTTTAGTGCTACAAGGTTCTAATAAGGTGTAATGTCTTTGCAAACAATATACATGGTTACAAAATTTGTCAAAAAGTTGAAAAAATTTGCCAATTTAGATAGAAAACAATGATTTTGAACCTCTCAATGTGTTGCCAATTTAAGGACTTTAAAGCTTATTCTCCTTTTTAAAATTCCTAGCATCAAACGCAACAAGGTCATGCAACAAAAATGGACATAGTGTGTGCAGAAAATTTTGCTCTTTCTCCATGTGCATCGGGTATATAATTTTCTAGAGCTCTGAATCAAACGTTATTGAACGAAACCACAAAATGTGGAGTGATGTTGTGAAAGGGTTAAAGAAGAAAAAGTTAATTTTCATGGAAGTATAGTAGAAGATTTAGATGAAATAGCTTGCATACTCTCATTTCTGAACTTTCCATAACAGATATAGCACTTGATAAAGATGATTCAGGATCCTAATTTGCTTTGTTTTGTTAATCATGTGAAAAAATTAAAATATGTTTATATTCAGCTTCGTATCTATTCTATATTTTTTATCACCTTTCATGTATCGTCATGGAATTATGTATTTTGTTTGCTCCAAATAAATAAATATGAATACATGTAAATGTATTTTTGTTAAAAAAAACAGTATTCAATTTTCTTGTCTGTCGAGCGATATTGAAATGAAACGAATTGAAACATTTCATAGATCTATAGCTTTGGATTGAAAGCCGAAAAATCAGAGAAACTTATTGATGAAAGTCTGAAATAAATTGGACAAAGAATATGATTTATTTGGCAATGCTTTCATGTGGTGTCTTGTGCGATGTCATACGTGGAGAACTCTCCCATTCTTTGTGCAATATACATTTTCTAAACTCTTGTGATAAAACAGAAATTTTTCATGAGAGGACATGTAAAAATATGTAACCGTATGTATCCATAATATATCATGGACAAAAAGCCTGTTGTATCCTTAAAATGGACGAATGGAGTATTTTGGACAATATTTTGTACAGTCATGCCAAATGGAGAGTTCTCTATGCAGGACATCACACATCATTATTGCATTGCCAGTGGAAAATTCACTATATCAAGATTAATTTTTTTAGAAAGGCAATCTACTCCCCCCCCCTCCCAGTCTCTCACACACCCCTTTTCACCCCTCTCACTGTAAACCTCTTCATTCATATATCACAGTTAATGCGTTATATCTTGGTCACACTAAGGAGACCGACAGCAGACCGAATGAAAAGTTAAATTGCACTGAATAGCCCAAAATCGGTCTGTTTGAAGGCGGTGTGACTGATACTTACGTTAAGATCATAAGGCAATAATATTGATATTAATTCTTCTTAATCTTGGGGATACCCAATTAGAAGACTGGTTTTACTGAAATGCTTATAAAATTATATTAGAGAAGTATTAAAAACATTGAATATTAAGATTGTTATGATAGATTTTTCACATTGTGTTAACAGATCATTTACTTGATAAAAGTAATGACCTTAATCCACAAGATTAAGGGTCGATTTTTATTGATATTATGTAACATGGGTTTGGACCACAGTAAACTTTATCCAATTGCATTAAGTTGGTCAACATTGTTTAACTTCTAATTCCAACTGACTTCATCAGTTTTGATAAACAAAGAGTCGAGATATTTCGGCAATACAATTTATTTAATCATAGTTTATATAGTGCTATGCATGTACCTTTTATCATGCATATGTATACTTCACTGTAAAATAGATTACAAGCACATAAAAAATAACACAAACTCCAATGCATGCACATGATAAGAGTCTTGTAGGTTACAACATATATGTGTAAAAAGAAAAAAAAAAGGACATTAGGGTCATACTATATATCTTAAGTATGAATAGGGAAATTTGAGACTCATTCACGGCTGTATAAACCTAGAACATCATTATCAACCCCCTTAACAGTTCTAAGCATAGAGACCCTAAAACAAGGCTGATGAAGTTTAACTATTTTATTCTATGATTTGATATGAGAACACTATCAGCTATAGCCATGTAGACAGAGGATAAATACATTCTTTCGAACCTAAATTATTCTGTATTACAGATACTTCATGACATATGTCTTCAAGAACATGTCCTAAAGGGATTTCCAAATTTACTGAGGCAGTTATAAAATTTGTTAAAGGTCTCATTTTGTGGCTGACATATGCGTACATTTCTTTAAAGAACTTAAAAGTTTGAAGAAAAAAAAACTTTGGAAATTTTGGAATTTTGACATGCCCAATTACTATACAAGTATAAGATTCATGCATACATTTTTAAGACATAGCAAAGGACATAGAAAACGGTGCAAAACTGTTTTGTAATTAGCAACGGCATTTGTTGTTTGTTTACTTGGATACCTTGCTCCAGAAGCTATAGACAGATTTTGTATGATTATAGCTATCTAAAATTGAATTTAGATCAGCCAGGGCCTGCTAATAAACCAAAATAGGATGCAGTCGTTGATGACCTAAAAGCAATGAGATCTAACTTTATTAGCTATCAGAATATAATATGAACCTGTCCCATCATGAGTATTGTGGTTAAGTACAGATGAAGAGGGGTGTCAGTAGCTGTGCATCAAACAATGGTAGGTCTCCAGGGCCCGTACTCAATTCAGTACTTCGTACAAATTATGAGTATTTTACTTAGTTTTCTGCTGAGATAAAATACTTGAGCAACTTTGGTATTCATTTGAATGTTTCGGCTAGGTATAAGAAAGCTCACAAGCAGAATAACCAATTGATTGCCAGGTACATGTGGCTTTCATACATAGGCGGAGTAGTAAAAGCTGCGCACAAGCAAATTATATAAGCGGCGTTTATTGCGCATTATTTTGGACTGGCTGTGTGACGTCACAATGGCTATCAGTAAGTATTTTGCCTCAAAGTAGGCTTGCTACAGCAAAGTACCTCGATATGATCTGAATACTGGTTAAGCCAGTTTACTTAGCCAATCTAAAGGCTTAGTGATTTACTTATTTAACACACGTTTTGAAATAAATACGGGCCCATATCTTTAAACTTGTAGGGTTGTCTTGGCAACTGCTGATGGCACGGTGTACAAGATTTCAAGTTCTTCAGAAAGAGAAGAGTCTACAAGTTGTTTAATACCTATCAAATTGGATGATGGCTGTTCGACACCCATTCTACTAGAGTGAGATTGCACACTGACACTACAGAGTGCAGAAAAGGGAAGCACAAGCAGAGTAAATGAAAGGTTCCCAGCGTATAGGAAAACAAAAAAGTCCTTCATGTTTCCATGATAGGAGTTTCAAAACTTCAGGTTCATTATTTCAACATATTTCCAGTTTGGAAGCCAATCATCCAGTGGATATGCTGTTTGTAGACATGAGATGAATGATAAAAGACTAACTACTTTCTTTTGGGGGAACAATGAATTTCCTGATCTTTCCCTGATTTGAGTGATCTTTCTTTATAAATTCATTGACTTTCATATGACTGGAAAGAAGGGAACTAATTTTCCAGGATTTTCCTGATTTCTAGGATAGCTGGGAACCCTGATATGTATCGTGTCCTTTGGATTCAGTTTCTGCTGCTGCTGCTGCTGATGATGATCCTACGGAAGTCCTCATCGTTTCTTCTTCCCTTTCTTCATGGCCATCTTGCTTCCTCCTTTACTAAGCGAGCTCCATTGACCTGCAGTCTTTTTCTTCATTCTGAAGAGAGAGGGAGTAAATCAAGAGATAAGTCATAATATTACAGGAGAAAATCCACTCTGGGATCAAGTTGATTTAAACAAAAAATGAAGAAGAGAGAAATAGTTCAGTGACAGTTAGAAAAAAATAGATTAAGGACAGGTTTATCAAGTTTTAAAGTTTTGATAAATCAAACACAAAATGATAACTCTGATTTATTTCTCTTGGAAGGAACTCTCCATTTATTTTGTACAGGAAACTCAAAGTAAATATTTTGTCATAACTGTGCCCTCGATACTAGTAGATCATTGAACACCTGCTTTTATCACTGGATAAATTCTGAAAGTTTCTGGATTAACATTAGTCCAAAAAGAAATTAACTTTGGAAAATCCGTTCTGAGGCCTCATCAATGTCTCTACCAGCTCACAACTGGGGAGCGTTTCATCAAGCGTTTTGTCAGTGATTTTTACCGACAACTGTTATATAAGCTACTGATATCCTTGCATCTGATTGGCTGAGAGCAAATCTGTCAGTAAAAAACACTGACAAAACGCTTGATGAAATGCTCCCCCGAAAAAACAAATGTTTCATGTTCAGCATTTTAAAATAGTAACTAAACTACCAACTAAAATATAAACAGTAACTCCTATGTATAAAGTGCTATTGTATGAGATAACTAGCTTTAAAAATAGATCATAGATGAAAATATTCTTACCTTCTATTTAACTGTTGTCTGTTGAGTGGAAGATATGCATAGGGATCCTGCTTTCCTTTCTTCTTTATATCACCACCAGCTTTCTACAAATTTGAAGCAAAATCATTGAAAATGTATATATGATAAACAATGTGGATACTCTTCTGTATGGACATAAAAATATTATTCTATTAGTTCTTGTTGGCAAATATGTTTTGTACTTTTGAAAGCACATTTTGGTTAAAATCCAACAAAAAAACCCCAAGATTGTACTATTTTACCAAAAGTTAACAATGATAGTCTATGATACAAAAGGTATTTTGTTAATTCTTTTTTATATGTCTATGATACAAAAGGTATTCTGTTAATTCTTTTTTTTTTTGTTGAAATATAGATTTTACTATTTCAAGCCAAGGCATCCTCTTTAAGACAAAAAACCCCCAAACAAAATTGTCCGAAACCCAAGTAGCTATGGACTAGTGTGTTTGACAACATTTCAAAACATATTCAAGGCAGAATATCAAAACAAAATACAAGTGATTGTCTGTGAACTATAAAAGATAATGCTACTTCATAATAAACATCAATATTTGAAAGCATACCTTTGCTGCATATTCTTGACCAGGTTTCAATGATGGCTTCTGTTTCTTGGGAACCCCAATCGGTCGATGGATACCGCTACCTCCAGCTGCAAGAAAAGAAATTTTAAAATCTCAATTTTATGTCATTTTATAGAACAAATATTATTTTGATATCCAGAAGACTTTTACTCCAAGTTGTAAATGAATAGCAATAGAGATTTCTCCATATATTTAATTCAAAAGCAAATGACCTCACTATAAACTTAGTTAAACAAAGTGGCACGAAAAGATGCGCCCGGAACGCAAAATGCTATCACTGGAAATAAAAAATTGTATTGCATTAAGGTAGAAACATATCTTAAAGCCACACAGAGAGTGTAAAAATACCTCTACTACCATAAATAGGCTTAATATTTCCAAAATGTTCAATGCACGAGTCAAATACATATACAGTGAAACCTGTCTATAAAGACCACTCAAGGGAGACAAGAAAAGGGGTCTTTATAAGCAGGTGGTCTTTAAGTACAGGTTCCTTTAATACACATTTCAATGAGAAACATTGTTCAAGGGAAACGAAAATTGTGGTCTTTATAGACAGGTGGTCTTTCTATACAGGTGGTCGCTAAAACAGGTTTGACTAAACATGTACATGTATAAGGTTTTAATTCACAAACAATTTGGCCGTTTGTGTTCTGGATGCGTCTTTTTGTGCCACAAAGTTTCGCTAAGCTGCCTAAGGGCAAACTACGATACTAACCCTTATACTTGGGAGCAGTCTCTTCTTCATCATCTGATATGCTGAGGTCCTCCAGCTTTCTCTTTGTTGTCTTCTGAAACTATAAAAAAACATGAGAATCAGTTACAAAAAAAAAATTAAATGCTTGCTCAGGATTCATTATAATAAAACTTTTTAGCAGCAAATCTCTGATCTATGTGATTTTATCACATACATGTACATGTATGTTATAAAAAGATGTTAGTCAACATTATCTTCCGGAGCGTCGCTACAAGCTCTCCAGTTATGCATCGAGTTATTTGCTGAATATTCTTTACACTTCATAGTTTCGAAGGCATTTATTATCAAGTAACTAATCCCTAAGATACAAAAGTAAACATCTGGGCAAGTTCAAGGTACATGTACCACAGATTGCATATTAATGAGAACAAGTTGGAATTTGGGATTTACTAATACTTGACTATTGTATTAAGGTAATAGACCTCCCATGGCATGGACCTGCCCACATATCAAATGATGTATGCCAAATATATTAACTGTTAAATTGATGCAGTTGATAACATATTGAACAGATAACTTTAACATTTTGGACTTGCACATTTCCTTTCTCCAAATTTACAGTAAAATAAATAAAACATTCAATTTACAAAACTTTTACAGACCTTGGAAAATTCATCATCCATCATGTCTTCCAGATCATCCATCCCTCCTCCTCTAGCTTTCCCTCCTTGATTCTTCTTCCCCTTCATCTTCTGTTCCTCTTCTTCCATCTCAGCAATAAGGAGCCTACCATCTGGGAGAGTCTTGAAGTTATGCTTGATGTGAACGTCTGACTGGGTCTCCTTCTCAGCATCAGGCTTGGTGGCTAGTAGGAGGAAGAACCAAATGATTGCATCACAATAAAAACAAGATGAATGCGACTGCGTCTCCTATATGCCTCCGCCTAAATTCAGTTGATGGCTCAAACTCTTCTAGAAATATTTGATAACGAGGCTAAAAACCAGTAATTTCATGTAATTTCATGTAAATTGACCTCTGTGACCTCTGAACTTTGACCTACCTACCCCAAAATCTAATCAGTTCCTCTTTCTATGGGGATACATACTGGTACCAAGTTTGAAGTTCTCACCTCAAACACAGTTCTTGAGATATCGCGGTAACGGTGCTAAAAAACAAGAATTCCATGTAATTTCAGGTAAATTGACCTCTGTGACCTCTGTGACCTCTGACCTCCTTACCCCAAAATGTAATCAGTTCATCTTCGTATAGGGAAACATACTAGTACCAAGTTTGAAGTTCTTACCTCAAACAGTTCTTGAGATATCGTGGTAACGGTGCTAAAAACCAAGAATTTTTATGTAATTTCATGTAAATTGACCTCTGTGACCTCTGACCTTTGACCTACTTACCCCAAAATGTAATCGGTTCATCTTCGTATGGGGATACATACTAGTACAAAGTTTGAGGTTCCTACCTCAAATGATTCTTCAGATATCGCGGTAACGAGAAGTGGGACGGACGCACGGACGGACGGACAACCCGAAAACATAATGCCTCCGGCACCCACCTTCGGTGGGCGGAGGCATAAAAATAACTAATATACCAGGTAGGGACTTGAAGTTATGCTCGATGTGAACAGCTGACTGGGCCGCATTATCAGGGTCGGGCATAGCTGCCAGTAGAACTGAAGGACCAAATGATTGAATCACACTGAATCACCATAAAGTTATGTTCGATGTGTTCCTGTTGACTTGGCTGCCATAGCAGGGTCAGGCACAAGTGATCAACAATTCTCGTTTAAAGATAAAGTTGAGTTCTGGTCATGAGATTGAATTGTGAAAGAAACTGTCTCAAAGCAGTTGGGAAAGGTTGATTACACAGCACATAAGAATGTGTTTGATTTGATTTTATTTTATTCGTCAGGTATATTGCAATACAAACATAACCAGGTACCATGACAGGATAGCCCATGAAAGCCGAAATGGCTTATTTCCAATGGGGTCCTTATTGCAGTAGCTAACATTTCGATTGCCAAAACAAGTTGGCTGTAAGGTTTTGGAATCACCAAAATGATAAGAAATTGACTCAATCCTGCTGAGATGAGATTCACATGCACTGCACACAGAAATATGTTTATGGGACTACACACAAATGTTCAGCCTGGACATTTCAGCAGTCTCTCAACATATTTTGAACATGAGGGCATTTGAAGAGCAATCCTTTTCGGGGACATATCTACTATGATAATCTTCTAAACTAACATAAGAATGAGAAAGATCACAAATTATTTTTTACCTTTCCCAGAACTCAAGCTTCCCTTTAAACGGTGAAACTGTCACTTTCTTACCTAGCACTCTTCTTGAGACACTGGGGTCCAGGAAGTCCAGAGGAGCATCCTCCTTCTCCCCTTCCTTCAACCACGCCTTGCCTCTCTGACCGCCAAGTTTCTTGGCCTTACGACCTTTGACATTTGATTTGGCATCTTTTGCATCTTCATCATCGACGTCACTTTCTGAGTCCGTTTCTTGGAGGATCTCCTCAATGCTGTAAGTTACAGAAAGTTTTAAAGAAAAATAAACTACAATCCTTATCTTTTCTTGGAGTTTCGACAAGTCAACAATGACTGGCCATAGAAAAAAGATATATTACACAGACTCAAACAAAAGAATATTTTTGAATATTTTTCAGCTATGTTGGTTTCCATAATAACTCAAGCAGATTTATGATCATTAAATTCACTGACATCTGAAGTGATTTATTACAGAAAGTTTTAGAGAAATGTTAAATTACAATCACTCTTTCCTTCGAGTCCCCACAAATCAGGCCAGAAACAAGACAGACAACACAGACTCCCACAAAGTACCATGTTACAATTTTTGATGGAAATATGTAGACCTCCCTCTTTACTCAAACATACTGAAGACTTTCTAAAATTTACTGTCGTTTGATGTGATTTATGAGATATTTTACGCACATTCCTCTCAATTAGCTTCAACACAACTCATATATAACCATATAAAATTCGGAAGAACCCTCTATTTAAACTCTCACGTTTCTGGTTTGGGTTTCTGAGGTACAAGGGCATCAAAGCCCTCTCCTTCTTCCTCCTCTTGTCCATCTTCATCACCCTGCTTGGATGCATTCTTTAGGGCCCTGTGTCTCTTTGTCCTCTCCTGCGTCTTCTTGATGTTGTGCACCATCTTCTGATGGTGTTCTGGGATCATCTTACGAATCATCTCATATCTGAAACATTTAAGAGGGGGAAGACAACAAAATAAAGATCTGAAATTAACCTTTCAACTTTTCTTGATGTTGGGCATTGTTCCGATCGTGTTCTGTGATCACTTTAGCAATCATCACGTACCTGGAATATTTGAGGGAGGGAAAGTGGATAACAGAGGGTCAAAATAAACCTTCTGCTACCCTGATCAACTTTTGTGTCTCCCTTCCTAATACTCCAGTAGGAGCCAAAACTGGGTATCATAACAAGTTTCTTGTGTGCCCATTGGCTGTAAAACAAGTTTAGAAGATCTTATCAACCTGATAACTGGAGACAAAGCTCTTGCTGGGTATTCATACAACTGTAATTTCAACAGAATCTTCTTTCAAATGAAGCCATTGATTAAAGGCTTGGATGAAAAGAGGAGCAAGAAATATTTTGCCCCTTCCACGTCATGTGATCTTTCCATAGTTTATCCTGCTTCTCAGATTTATGCAAATATTTTGTGAAATAACTTAGTTCATTCTGAGCATGGGTCCAGTTCAGGCATTGTTTATTCACATAATTTGGTTGATGAAAGAAAAAAGGCTGATAGCCAATAAATTACTCCCCCCCCCCCTCCTCAGTTACTTTTTCCCCCACAAGAGAATCCATAGAGACTGGTAGATACTCACCCAAACTTGCGGACAAGACGAGAATAGATTCCTTTGATAGGGACTCTCAGGTTCCTTCTGTTAGCTTCCTTTAAACCAGCAATGCTCCGAATCTACAAATGATCAAAACATGAAAAATATCAATGACTGCAGGTTGGATAAAAATTCTTGGTGTCATTAAAAGAACATGTTATTCATAAGTGTTTTGGAATCAATAAATGTCATAGAAAAACTAAAAAGGGGATCACATAGGTATAGCCAAATTGTTATTTAATAACAAGCAACTTTAAAGCATGAAAAAGACTTCAAAGAGAGAGGGCTCTTTTGATATTGCCTATTTAAACCTCAGGTTTAAATTTGAAATTTAGAATTTTAAGACATAATGTAAATATAGACGGGCAAGAGTCTATGAACAGACAAATTGGATCCCTTTCTTCCACGATAATAGCCAATGAATATTGTAAATGGGAACACAACGTTTGTACATGTTGCAAGGAAAACTTTCCTGTAAAAAAATTAAAATACACAGAAATAGTAACATAGAAATGATTAGAGGGTATACATAGGAGAAGCAAAACAGAGATGAAGACACAAAGAGATATGGACACAAAAAGGGGTGGAAAAATTGAGGGAACAAGAGAGAAGATGAAACATAGCAAGTCCAGTATATGGAGATTATCTTCAACCCATTGTAAAATTGTGCATTTTATGACTTTAAAAGAGCAAAAAATCACGTTTTGTAGAAATCTGTAGAAATTAAGAAAAAGTAAGAGAGATTCAATCACACTACCAAAAATAGTTCAAAATTCCTTGAAATTTCTGAAGAGAGAAACAAGTAAATCACAAACTAACCAGTTTTTCTACATGTGGAGCTAAGACAGGATCAGGGATGACAGTACATAAGACCTTGATGAGTCCCAAGGCTGATTTGAGCACCTCTCTACCCTTAGCTTGCATCAGAGTATCCACAGCATCTACCAGCTGCTCCAATACAGGGCCTCGCATGATGTCTAGATTGACAGAAAAGGAAACTTTAGTCAAAACTTACTATCACTATAATTATTTTATTGCATACAAAATACAGGTACAGTCAAATCTGCTATAGCAACCACCCGTATTGAAAGACCACCTGTCTATAAAGACCACAATTTTTGTTTCCCTGTGTTACGGGCAGCTCCCTGCCCGTATCCCAGGTTCCCTGTCTTATTTTTACGTAGACAGCACAACAGAAGATTACTCTGGAAAACCGGTTGTAAGTTACTAAAACTCCATGTTGAATCTCCTCCTGGTCTCGATCGTCACAATCGATCTTGACCTATTGAACTCACCCTCATCACTCCTGGAACAGCATTTGTCATTGACACATATATTAAAGGAACCTGTACATAAAGACCACCTGCTTATAAAGACCACCCTTGTCTCCCTTGAGTGGTCTTTATAGACAGGTTTTACTGTACTTGTTTGTAAGAATGACCACTGCTTACAATGAGCTAACTCTTGTTCAAGGAACAGTCACCAAGAACTTGGTCACTGGAGAAACTGAAGTGCCATTTTATAGATGACTAGACCAGCAGTCCAAAAATAGCATGAAAGAGATATCACGTTTGTCACACTCACCTTTGTACTCGAAAAGGATCCTTGTAAGAGATAGGACGGTAGCACTAACCATATGAGGTGACCCAGCTAAACCAGCAGCTAACATCTCTAGATACTTGCTCACACACACTGAAAGACATGACAAAAACAATTCAAATGGATACCCTGCAAATATGTGACATCTATGTACATAAGAAATAACCAAATAGGATAATCAGGACGTCACAAATATGTTGGATTCTTGGAAACGTAATATCATGTAACAACCAGTTAAATTAATGTTAAAGGGAGTGGCAAGTCGTAATCCATGGGGCTGACCAGTCGGCCTGACTCGGGGAAATTCGGATACAATCAGGTCCAATCACGCGCTACCGAAGGAATGTTATTGCCGAATTCCTCGCGTGATCGTTAACTCGAATCCCTACATACGTAACCGACCAATGAGATTCAAATACTGGAATAAACGCGCGATCTTGTTTACTCAAATTTGGGTCAATTTAAGTAAATGATTCTCCGGGCAGGTAGAAAATGTATGCAAAATGAACGATTTGGGACTCTTTTCAACTTTGGTAGCAATTCCTCCAACAAAGATTTCATCACATCATGATAAAGAACATCTTAATAAATATTAACAAAATCTTGAGATAGCAATATTGTATAGCTGATAATACAATACAACTACAAAAAGTTTAGAGCAATAATTAGGATAAACTGGAAACAATGCTTAGGAAGAAAGAAGGTTTCCTCTTACATTCTCTGGGTTCATCCGAATGCTTGAGCATGGTGTTGCCAATTTCTACGAGGAGGCCGAAGGCTGAAGCCCTGGCTTTCTGGTTGATCTCCTTCGTGCACAGGATGATTTCAGGTAATACAGCGACGATGAAAGCTTCATTCTCTGCTGGTAAGCTTTGTACAATGTGATGTAAGCATCGCAGTCTAGGCTAAAGTGGGGGAGAGAAAAGGTAAGAAAAGAGGGCAACAGATATTAATACTTAAAATTTCAGTATCAGGACTATAGAAAATGCTCAATATTTATTTAAATATGCATTATGAACATAGAAATGAAGGGTCCATCTAGTGTGTGTAGCAGGCTATAATCTTCTCCTTTTCATTATGTACCAAGTCTAAAGCTATTATTGTAATTTAAAGTATCCTTAAAATTTATATTCAGTTTACCAAAAATCCCTGTTTAGAGATTTGAGGATTACCCAAACAAAGGAAACAATAATGAACAACTCAGATGGCGATTGTGTAATCTCATGTATTTCTAAACTCTTACTTGCTCGATGAAGAACAACACAGTTCATATAATAAGAATCGCAGATTTCTCGCCTTTTTCAAGACTGAAATCACAGAAATCAGACATGGATTTGGAGGGCTTGCATGTATCATAATTATTGAGTTTTCATACTTACTGCTTTGGATGATGGTGATGAGCTTGAGAGTGATTTGAGGAGGACAGATTGAAGATCATCAAGGTTTGCTTGGAGGAATCCTTGCGAGGCAGTAGACACCCCTTCACACAGCTCCTCTAGTACTCGGTAGGCCTTCTTCTGCATCGTGCGATCTGTGCTCTGTACGATTCAAGATTTGAAAGAAACTGAATCATCATATCATGATGATGAAGATTTCTTTTCACTAACTCTTAAAGGGGGAACTTGACTTCTGGGAAAGGTGAAAAATACTTTGTGGGCTTTCTCATTCCTTTTATGTCAGTTTGTAAGAACATCATAGTAGAAATGTCTCCTGAAAAGGATTTCTCTTCAAATGCCCTTATATTTGAAATATGATGAACAAGATGAATGCGACTGCGTCTCCTATATGCCTCCGCCTAAATTCAGTTGATGGCTCAAACTCTTCTAGAAATATTTGATAACGAGGCTAAAAACCAGTAATTTCATGTAATTTTATGTAAATTGACCTCTGTGACCTCTGACCTTTGACCTACTTACCCCAAAATCTAATCAGTTCCTCTTTCTATGGGGATACATACTGGTACCAAGTTTGAAGTTCTCACCTCAGATAGTTCTTGAGATATCGCGGTAACGGTGCTAAAAACCAAGAATTTCATGTAATTTCATGTAAATTGACCTCTGTGACCTCTGACCTTTGACCTACTTACCCCAAAATCTAATCAGTTCATCTTTCTATGGGGATACATACTGGTACCAAGTTTGAAGTTCTCACCTCAGACAGCTCTTGAGATATCGCGGTAACGGTGCTAAAAACCAAGAATTTCATGTAATTTCATGTAAATTGACCTCTGTGACCTCTGACCTTTGACCTACTTACCCCAAAATCTAATCAGTTCATCTTTCTATGGGGATACATACTGGTACCAAGTTTGAAGTTCTCACCTCAGACAGTTCTTGAGATATCGCGGTAACGGTGCTAAAAACCAAGAATTTCATGTAAATTGACCTCTGTGACCTCTGACCTTTGACCTCCTTACCCCAAAATCTAATCAGTTCATCTTCATATAGGGAAACATACTAGTACCAAGTTTGAAGTTCTTACCTCAAACAGTTCTTGAGATATCGTGGTAACGGTGCTAAAAACCAAGAATTTTTATGTTATTTCATGTAAATTGACCTCTGTGACCTCTGACCTTTGGCCTCCTTACCCCAAAATCTAATCAGTTCATCTTCATATAGGGAAACATACTAGTACCAAGTTTGAAGTTCTTATCTCAAACAGTTCTTGAGATATCGTGGTAACGGTGCTAAAAACCAAGAATTTTTATGTAATTTCATGTAAATTGACCTCTGTGACCTCTGACCTACTTACCCCAAAATCTAATCAGTTCATCTTCGTATGGGGATACATACTAGTACCAAGAAGTTTGAGGTTCCTACCTCAAATGATTCTTCAGATATCGCGGTAACGAGAAGTGGGACGGACGGACGTACGGACGGACAACCCGAAAACATGCCCCCGGGACCCACCTTCGGTGGGCGGAGGCATAAAAATAGCTGAAGTGTTCGGGCCGAACATTCATGTCACATCTGTGTGCAGTCCCATATACCCATTTCTGTGTGCGTTGCATGTGCTATTGGGCGAGTATGGGTTGATTTCTTATCATTTTCATAATTCCAAACCTCACAGTATACACCAATCCTTATTTAGACATGATCAACCCTTTCCCAATTGCTTCCAGACAGTTTCTTTCACAATGTAATCGCAAGACCAGAACTCAATATCTGAAAGAAATCATGTATATGATTGCATTTAATTACCCTTGAGGACCTATAGCTTTTAATCCAATCCCAACTTGGTAACTGGGGATTAATGCCTTAACAAAGGGAACTAGCGAATAAACTTGGTTTCCAATCTCCCAGTCACAAGACTGCAGCACACTTGCTACAGAATGGTATGAAACATCAGCTTTCACAGTATGTATTCATATAATGTCTCATAAGAAGTGCATATGTGGTTTTCAAACTTATTTCCAGATTATAATTGGGCAGGATTTCAAACTCACAACTTCAACACTGAAACTCAAACTTCTCTAAAGTGTCTTTTTACTTTTGATGTGCAATTGCTATACCAATTATGATGCACTTCTGATAAAAATGATACAGTAGGTACAAAAAAACTTTGTTGAAATAGATTTGAATATTAGTATGAAACTGGAAATATTACATTTCACCAGTGTTACCTCTAACATTGGAGTGATCATCTTATAGAGCTTGGTCATGTGATCAGCATCTACATGTGTTGCCAAGGCGATGACGAGGTCCATGACAGCATGCTGGCGCTCGGCCGCTTCTTGGTTCAGCTTCTGACATGCCTTGTCTGACATGGTAGCAATTAGCTGAAAGAAACAAAGCAGTGTTAAAGGGAATCTTGAGTTCTGGGAAAGGTGAAAAATAGTTTGTGAGCTTTCTCATTCCTTTTATGTCAGTTTGGAAGAACATCATAGTAGAAACATCCCCTGAAAAGGATTGCTTTAAAAATGCTCTTATATTTGAAATATGACTAGTAATAGCTGAAATGTTCGGGCCGAACATTCATGCCGCTTGTGTGTGTAGTCCCATATACCCATTTCTGAGTGCAGTACATGTGCTTTTGAGCGAGATTGGGTCAATTTCTTATCTGTTTTGATGATTCCAAAATAACACAGTATAAAATAATTCTAATGTAGACATGGCCAACCTTTCCCAATTCTTTTGAGACAGTTTCTTTCACAATACAATTGCATGACCAGAACTCTACTTTATTTTAACATGACAGGGGATGACTTTAGAGTAGTTAAGTTAATCCACTGTAGAGGTACATGACAGGAATTTCTTTAACCAAAACAGTCCAGGAGGAGGGTCGTTGACTATTTTGTAACCTTGTTAGTGAGAATTCAAAGAATTTCTATCAACGTATCACAGGGAGGGTAGTGAAACAAGGGACAATGGTTCTATTCATCCAATTTAATTGCTTATCGTAACTGTCAAATAAGAGAAAATAAAGGGGAAAAAGTACAATTTGAAAAAGAAATGTGGAAGAGACAATAGAGACAATGAGAAGAAAATATAGAGAAATATCCAGTGGAGAAAAGACAGGGTTAGTACCTCACAGAAAGTTCAATAATTGGATTTGTTGGACTTTCCAGGTTGGGTCCTTGTTTCTATGCTATTGCCCAAATCCCATCCTCATGAAAATGTTAAAGTATGAAAACAAGGTATCAAAAAAATATAACATGGATACAATAAAAGCTTGGACGTAATCATGACAGAAAGGAACAGAAACAATAGTTGTAAAAACACCACAAAACAGAAAAAACCATTTCATCTCTAGAAATAAAGGAGGCAAGAAAATAAAGAAGTAAAAGAAGAAGTACCTTTGAATCTGCAATCTGGAGATAGACCTTGATAGTTTCCAAGACTGAGAAGAGAGATGGGTCCTGTCTTGCATTCCCACTGGTATACAGGTTGAACAGGATCGGTAGGTAGTTCTTATCAAACCGGGCCAACTCTGCTCTGTTCACCTCTGCAACAAAGAGCAATTTATTAAAGAAGTTGTTAATATGCCGTTCATTAAAAGCTGAACATATCACAGGGCCCCATTGTCTTTACTACTGTTATCATGAACTACAGTATTTGATTTGAATTTGGCAGGTACTCATCGTACAGACCAAGGTCAAAGATTTATTAAGTTTTGTATCCTCTTCTCATCAACAAATTCTTACCAACCTCCTGTTTGATCCTATATTAAACAAAGAAGCGTAGCTTTTACTTCTGGCCCAATCATATTTTTTCTACTTCAGTTCAGTCTTTAATATAATTGCAAGCAAGCAAAATTGATCTGAATAATTTATGAAGTATTTACACAAAATTACCTCATTATTACCTTCATTTGTAAATAATACTGCAAAATGTGAAATTCAAAATGAATTAAAATTGTAACTTGAACTATCAATACATAATTTATGAGTTGGTTCTGAAAACCAATCACTTGAATCCAATGTCCTTTGATCCTTACTACGATTTATCAGTACATTTTTCTTGTCAAAATGTATCTTAGACAATCTATCAAACTATCTTCAAATTTTCCTACCATGCTCTAAGTTCTTTGTGATCAGATTCCTGATGGCAGCACACACTTCTAGTCGTAGATCTGGTCTCTCGTTCAGCGCTGTTCCCAAGATCTTGGCAATGCCCTTGAAAGCTCCTGCTAAATCGGTTGGGTTCTTGCAGAATCCAGGAAGTAAGGACCAGATCTGGGACTGGAGCACATCATATGTCTTACCCTCCACCTTCTTTCCCTGCTCTGTTAATTCCAGGGCTATACAACAATAGAACACAAGTATTTTATCATAATATTGTTATGAATGGGACTACTCATCTGAATAATGTATGCTTCATGGCAAAGCATAAAGGTTGGTACATAATTGGTTGATCTAATGTTTCGTTTGTTATAAGGAGTTAGAATTTGAGGTTACTGAATTTCCATAGAAAACATTCTTCCATATCTTACCTACATTACCATACATTACCATACATTACCATACATTACCATACATTACCATACATTACCAGACATTACCAGACATTACCATACATTACCATACATTACCATACATTACCATACATTACCATACATTATTAGATTTGTGCATCATAATTTAATACATGATACTTTCAATATCAATACAGTCACTGTGCTCATATGTATGGGATCATCGTCAAATGCATTCTCTTGAACAGATTCAATGATTCTCTGTGGTAATAAGTTTGGTTAATAGCAATACAAGACACACCATGACATTTTGGTGTTCATGACATCCTAAAGCAGACAATAAATTTACGAAATAAGGGATGAATCTTACATCTTGTCCGGAGTTTAGCTGCCAGTGGTAGGAAATACTTGGTAAAGAAACAGAGCTGTGTGTTTGCTACATTGTCTCGTATCACAGGAATCAACCAGCTCCTTGGAAAATCATAGTTGTCTCTGTTTTTGTGTTGTTGTAAGAATGGAATACAAAGGAAATTGTTAATATTTGAAGTCACAATTACATGATCACAGAAATGCCATTAGATAGGAGTGAAGGAGAGGAGAAAGAAAATGAGGCAGAGAGAAAAGACAGAAATATTTCCAGAGAAAAGAAAGGAAAGACTTGTAACTTTTCCTTTCTGACAATTCACTCTACTGTCATAATTGCCATTCCTAATGGAAATGATTACAATTTTTTAGTAATGATTAAACAATGGTCTTAATACACCTTTTTCACCTTAGGGACACCACTTGCCATAGATCTTAATAAGTATTGTAGTAGAGTGAATCTTTGTTTTAAATGCAGTATTCTAGATTCCTCACTTACTCAGCTCCTGTGATTTGCAGCGGAACAGCCTGGAGCACAAGTCTAGGCCCCATAGCCAAGATGGCTGCCCCTATGGCCTTGTCTAACTCCTGCTTGTAAGCAAAATGCTGTGACCCTCGGAGGTCACACATGGTTTGCAGACACTTGGACATGAAGCTGTGACCCTCTCCACCAAACGCCTGAAAGGTAAACAAAGGTCATCAATCAGAGGGCTACTTTTTATTATGATTTATACGTTGAGTTCGTAGTTCAAATATTACTATTATCAAATCAACCATTAACATTTGTAATGTTAATTAGATTCTGAAGCTAAGCACAAAAGCTAATTTTGTAAGATCATAAGCTAAATCCCTCCTTTATACTGAAAGCAATACTGAAAGCAATAGTGAAAGCAATACGTCTTTTTTAATGGCAGATATGCCTCACACAACCTTAAAATAACTTTTAAACTTGCTCTCATATCCTCAACCCCTCCTTTACACTGAAAGCAATATGTTTTTTTTAATGTCAGATCTGCCTCTCTCAAAAACCATAAAATACCTCTTATACTTGCTCTCATATCATATAATAGCTAAAAAAAAAACCATTTTGGATTATAGCTGCATAAGGTAAAATTGACGGAAGAGCCATATTACTAGCTCGTACAGTATATGAACCAGCAGCTTCAGTACCTCAAAGAAGGCTGCTAAGACTTTCATTACAAGACCCCAGGAGGAGTGATACTTGTAAGAGAGCCCGCCCTCTACGGAGAGAAACATCTTCCTGATTGGAGAGTTGGCACCGATCTGCTTGGCAATACTTTCCCTTGCTGGTTTCACACATTCTACGAGCAGTGCCTGGTTGAGAAGAAGTCCAAGCATTGAAAACATGTAAATTAAATTGAAATTAAACCGTGAGATATGTATGCTTTAAACTTTGTCCTACATGAAAACAAGTTTCAAAAAATGTTATCATGAATGACTTCACCTCTTCAGTGATGCACAGGTACTTTTCATGAAAATTCACAAATATTATATCTTTATCTGATTTGAACTCATGATTCTGTTTTCATCAAAACACTTTCTACATAAATCATAGTTATTTCTTAGTATCAACTCCTATTGTTCTATTGAAAGTAACTTTAAAGCAAACCTAATAAGAGTTTTGAGACTTACCTTAAGGACACCTGCCGCAGACACTGACACCTCCGCCCTATCAGACAGGAAACATGCCATGGCCGATGAAAAGAGACGAGGAAGATGACCTATACTCAGCTTTTGATCAAGTCTGTAAATAAACATAGGTAGAGAGAATTTGACTTAAACCAGTTGCCTAGGGAAACAAGGTTGTCCTTGCATTATATGAGAACTTAGTAAATAGGCCAACAAGACCTGTCACATAGGAAACTTGGCATGACTGATGAACATATAAGACAAGATGAATGCGACTGCGTCTCCTATATGCCTCCGCCTAAACTCTTCTAGAAATATTTGATAACGAGGCTAAAAACCAGTAATTTCATGAAATTTTATGTAAATTGACCTCTGTGACCTCTGACCTTTGACCTACTTACCCCAAAATCTAATCAGTTCATCTTTCTATGGGGATACATACTGGTACCAAGTTTGAAGTTCTCACCTCAGATAGTTCTTGAGATATTGCGGTAACGGTGCTAAAAACCAGTAATTCCATGTAATTTCATGTAAATTGACCTCTGTGACCTCTGAACTTTGACCTACCTACCCCAAAATCTAATCAGTTCCTCTTTCTATGGGGATACATACTGGTACCAAGTTTGAAGTTCTCACCTCAGATAGTTCTTGAGATATTGCGGTAACGGTGCTAAAAACCAGGAATTTCATGTAATTTCATGTAAATTGACTTCTGTAAATTGACCTCTGACCTTTGACCTACTTACCCCAAAATCTAATCAGTTCATCTTCGTATGGGGATACATACTAGTACCAAGTTTGAGGTTCCTACCTCAAATGATTTTTGAGATATCGCGGTAACGAGAAGTGGGACGGACGGACGCACGGACGGACGCATGGACGGACGCACGGACGGACGCACGGACGGACGCACGGACGGACAACCCGAAAACATAATGCCTCCGGCACCCACCTTCGGTGGGCGGAGGCATAAAAATGGTTCTGTTCAAAACTACTGATCAAGTTTGCAAAACCAATGAATCCATTGAACAGTATGCAACATTAACAACAAAGAATTCAAGCCTGTATACTGTAAAATTTAAGCAGTACAAAATGGGAAAGAGTGCCCTTGTGTCACTCAAATGGTAATATGTCATAAAGGACTCAGTAAAGTTTATATTAGAACGATGCAGCTTCTAGAAAATACATTTCTCTGTTTTGACAAATTCCTTCAGTACTTGTCTGAAACATCTTTTATTGAGTAATGTCAATACCAGAGTCTAGCATACCTGAATAGATTGAGATGAGCTTCTTGCATGACAGCCAGCCATGCTAGCATAGCTTGTGAGTCACTCTCTCCAGGTTGATAGTCATAGAGGGCATTGATCAGTTGAGCATTTAGGTCTGGTGGGAGACTAGCAGGGCATGGCTGCATGGTAAACATGCCATGGAGGGCTTTCATTGAAACCGATGTCACAAGCTATCATAATACAAAAGACAGTGTGGAGACAAAAGAGAACAAGATGCATTGAGTTCCATTATTCATAGATCGACAACAATGACTTTGATAGTTGTACACTGCATTGATTAGCTGAGCATTAAGGTCTGGTGGAAGACTACCAGGGCATGGCTGCATGGTGGACATGCCATGGTAGGCTTTCATTAAAATCGATGTCACAAGCTAAATTTAATTGACAAAATAAAGAATAAAAGAGAGGACAAATATATTTGGTGATATGATCGATATAGACACAACAGTCTAAATTTGATTACCTAGTATAGCTCTAGGTATTCAGGCTTGTTAGAAGACTAGCTGGGCATGGCCATGGCCATCAGTGAAACTGACTGAAATTGAAAATCTGGGGGAATTATGTATATGAAGGCTAGGTGGGGAGCAAATGTTGTTTTAGAAATTGAATTAAACAGTGGAATCTTGTTATAAAGAACACTGTTATAACAAACTCTCATTATAACAAGGTACTTTTGTGGGTCCCACTTCTTTATATTCTAATGTTTTCTAGACCAAATATAACAAGGTTTCGATATAAAGAGGTAATTTCACTGGTCCCAAGGAGTTTCTTATAGCGAGGTTCCACTGTACTACCACTCACTAACACGCATAATGATTTTGTGGTCTTGATCATTAAATCCTTGAATTTTAAATCTTGGAAAAATTGCACAGTCCGCATCCTCATAACAACTTCCTCCTTAGCTAAATTCCTTCAGGAAATTTTTTTTTTTTCACCACAACATCGTAGAGGAGATTTTGAATAAAGGTTTCTGATCTGTCATCATTTGTCGTAACAACTTTCCAGTCAGGGGACACAGGAAAGATTGTATCAATCTGGGCCACTGTTCATAAAATATAAATAATCTGATCACTCACCACGTTGCTGAGGGTCATGACCTTTAGTATGGTCTCACATGTCGTCTTCAGGTGGCTCTTGGGAAAGGTCACAAGAATATCTTTGAGAAGGGTCAGAACATGACATGTTGTTCCTGCCTCTCCAGTACCTGTGTCAAAGTGAAATACAAACAAGAAAGCAATGGTAAAAAAAAAATGAAATGCATATAACAGTTACATGCATATTTACAGGTTAAAGGGAAATTAACCTCAGCGTATGAATTAGCTTATTTTGAATGGTGTAGTATATGCCTCTTATTTGATACATGCAATTTCATGTAAAAACACAGGATATAGATATAAATCACTATTTTCCAGCCAAGTTATCGTCTGCTAGCAATAATAAGGGGGCTGCCATTACTTTATGTGTACACGAACATATTTTTCATCCCAAGTAAAATTTCCTTCATCGTTAACTTGTAATTGATTTTTAGAGGACAAATATATATTAGATAAAGTCACATATTCTGAAATGTAAGTTTAGTTTTATATATTTTTTAAAAGGTCTTAATTTGTTCATAAAAAATATACTTCATAAAAAATATACGTCAAGGACGGAGAATTGACGTCAAGGACGGAGACAATCGTAACAATACCAAAACAAAGCGAGGAATCTGCTTTACAGGATGGCTATTAGAACTCATGGGTCGTCAATTATCTAGGCCCATGGCCAATAACAATCGTAATACAATCAGAACAAAGCGACGTATCTGTTGTAAAGGTAGGCTATTATCAATGCATATGGTACCTAATGATCCGTGTCATGCACAAAATGGCAGCCTCCATGGAAAGACGTAGCAGACAATAGGTGCATCTAGAATATCACGTGGGGTTACTTGTCCTTTAAGTATGAATTTGGATGTCACAAATTTAATTAAAAAGTTTTAAGATATTCATAATCAACTGAAGGCCCCGTGAGATATATTTTTTCAAATACATTAAAAAGCCGAACATAAAGGAAACTTTCTTACATGTCTTTGATCCTTTACATACACCATAATGTTTCTTTGATAAGACAAATTGGCACAATTTCTGATGGTACTGCCGATGCCAACTAATGTGCACAGAACTGATCTACCTATAACGAATTTTTATGATTAACATTCTTATTACTTAAAGTGTACCTATCACCTAAAGATAAGTAGTGTACAGCTAGAATGTATGAAATTAACCTCAAAACACTTTACCTGGGCGTCTATCGGCTAACGGTTAAGGAGTACGAGGAAATGAAAGGATCACACTTTTTACCTCTTGGTCTTTTGTTCATATGACATCTTCTCCAGTCAACTGTACGTATCTACAGGGTGGGGTAGGGGTGGGGGGTGGGACCCAGATGAGATCATGAACTATTGAAGGTAGAAATGTTCTCATGAATAAATGGGAGAATTTCTTCATCATATTAAACTCACCTCCGTGTTGCTCTATTTGTTGCACACAGAACTTTGCTGTACTCCCAGCTGCGGGATGATGGGAAGGCGGGTCAGGCAAGGTCATGAACTTACTTCCTTTCAAGATGGAGCAGACAGCATGGTGGGCAGCTTTGCGTACCTTAAGTGAAAAATACAGATTAAAGTAATACGTTTTGAATCTCTTTCCATGGCCTTGTCAAACAGGATTTCAAATACTAAATTGCATATCTCCAAAATTTCAAATGAACCAAGACTTCTGTTATACTAAAAGTTAGATCACTGTTGCTTAATAGCACCATACACAAACAGTCTGATATCAAGAGTGCAGTCTTTTTTTTTTTCTCTCTCTCTTAAAATTCTTTAAAAAAATATATATTTTATTATGACTGTTAACCATGTAAACAGAAGCTTAGTTGAAATTTATCTCAGAGAAATGATTCACAATTACAAAGCATGTCGGCAGTGATACATTTACATGTTAAGGGGTCATTAGTGAAATATTTTCAAAACAAAAAGTCTAACAACTACAAAAAGAAGACATTCCTGGCTTAGCTTTATGGCTTATGTTCTATTCTCATAAGTGTAATCAAAGGATGAAAGCAATGGATGTAACTTTGTCATATTCATCTTCAACATTAAAGGGAATCTTGAGTTCTGGGAAAGGTGAAAATTAATTTGTGAGCTTTCTCATTCCTTTTATGTCAGTTTGGAAGAACATCATAGTAGAAACATCCCTGAAAAGGATTTACTCTTTAAACGCTCTTATATTCAAAATATGACTATAGAAATAGCTGAAATGTTCGGGCCAAACATTCATGCCACTTGTGTGTAGTCCCATATACCCATTTCTGTGAGCAGTACATGTGCTTTTCAGCGAGATTGGGTCAATTTCTTATCTATTTTGATGATTCCAAAATAACACAGTATAAAACAATTCTTTTGTAGACATGGTCAACCTCTCCCAATTCCTTTGAGACAGTTTCTTTCACAATACAATTGAAAGACTCTTTAACAGAAAAAAAAAATCAATTTTCTATGTTACGAATGCACTGAGTACACACACATTTCTCCTACCTTTGGTTTTGAGTGAACAGTATAGTTAAGAATGCCATGATAGATCTGAAGCGTAGAGTGGTCAACCCACACGATAGGGTCCTGGACTCGAAGGATGGTGCTCAGGCAGGAAAGAGTGGAACGCACCACCGACGTGGCAGCGGCTGGGGACGATGATTGCACAGCGAGGATCTTGAGAAGGGTCTGGCAGCATACAGAGAACTTCAGCTTCAAGATGGAAGCAGGTACCCTGATATAAAAATATTTTTAAAATAAAAACAATTGATATTGTAGGACATGTATGCAGCTGTAATAGAAAAAAGTGTGGTATGAATAAATGTGCAGTCATGGTGGTTTTAGTACTTGAGTGGTGGTAGCAGAAGGGGTACTGGTAGTGATGATGGTGATAGTAGTGATGATGGTGATAGTAGTACTAATGTTCGTAGTGTTGGTGAGATAGTATTAGCAGTAGATAAAAGTGGTAGTGGTTCTGGTACATAGAAAGAAAACTTGTAAACATAGAATATTTCGCGCGGCATGGAATATGCGCGAAAATAAAAACATGCGAATATATTTTTTTTATGCATTCTTTTGGTAATCTAGCAAAGTTAAGAAAAATTGAATCTTGCTTTAATACTAATAGTGCGATTTTGTTATCAGTTTATACACAAGTGCAGCAGTGAATTTGCGATGCAACCTCACATAGGTCTGGTCCCATGAGTGATTTAATGTTACGATCACAACTGATTGCACGTGTTTTTGCACGTTTTTTGTACTCCCTTCGGTTTTTCAGGGTCACAGGCCGGTCCTGCACCTCTCTGCAGCCCCTTTGTGCGGCATAGTGCGGCATACCGAGAACTCCAAAATTACGCGCAGGTTTAGCGTACTGTAAATGCAGAAATATTCGCGGTACATTAATTTTTTTTGATTTCGCGCTTTTTTCGGCGGGCGCGAATTCTAGAACATGCGAAAATATTAGCACGGTTTCTTACGTGGTTTTGAATGAACGCCATAGTGCGCGCTTCATTTGATGCATACATGTTTGAATCCAATTCAATTTAGAGTGCGTGTGTACTTGTGTCTGTAGTATGCTTTTGAATGGAATGCGTCTGTTGAAACAA
Organism: Heliocidaris erythrogramma; assembly: GCA_025617745.1. Classification (NCBI taxonomy): domain Eukaryota; kingdom Metazoa; phylum Echinodermata; class Echinoidea; order Camarodonta; family Echinometridae; genus Heliocidaris; species Heliocidaris erythrogramma. The sequence goes on from CM046868.1 coordinate 35,204,241, forward strand.
ATGGAGCCATATATTTGCGATTGAGTAAAACCCGTGAATATGTTTTCAGGTCGCTCAGCGAAAATTAAATCACACGAAAATATCAGCGTTTACAGTAGTAGTACAGTCAAACCTGCTTTAGCAACCACCTGTATAGAAAGACCATAACTTTCGTTTCCCTTGAAAAGTGCTTCGTATTGAAATGTGTATTAAACAAACCTGTACATAGATACCACCTGCTCATAAAGACCACTTTTCTTGTCTCCCTTTAGCAATCTTTGTAGACAGATTTCACTGTAATAGGTTTACAGTTCCACTAGCAGTATTAGGTTACACAATCGAGAGTTGAAATAATGTACAAATACGAGTGAGAGGAGACAAGGGGAGCGTTTCATCAAGTGTCTCGTCAGTGATTTTTATTGACAAATTTGCTCGCAGCCAATCAGATGCAAGGATTTCAGTAGCTTATAACAGTTGTCAGTAAAAATCACTGATAAAACGCTTGATGAAACGCTCCCAAAATATTGCCACTTGATTATGACTGCACTAATTTGCACCGTGGAAAAGTGAATATCTTTTACTAGAGATCGAATTGTGGCGTGAGGTTACAGCTTTGAGTTACAATTAAAGTGAAATTTAAGCCAATTTTTTGAAGTGTCTAACCAACTTTTACATGGCAGAGTTTATGTTCAAATTAAATGCAAGACTTGAAAATAGTAATTTAAACAATCACGTCATATGTACATCACTCGTTGTTTATCATCAACATGGGAATGTTTTGTGAAAATGTGCGGCGCATTGAACATCGCGTTTGAGCTCTTTCCTTTTTTGGGGGAGGATCCGCGATTCAACATTTTTGTGGTCACCATGGGACCGACATTTCGTTACTTTTATCAAATTTGGTGGTCCAAAACAGCATTTTGGTGGACTTTGACCTCCGGACCACTGTTGGTGTCGAGCCCTGTATACAGAGAACTAAGGATATATGCTGAAATACAAATATCATTCAGTATAACATACCTTTTGATAATAAGGGATAGAAGGAAAAGAACAGCAGATACAGCTTCCTCATCATCTACCGTGTCCAGTGTGGTCATCTTGAAAACAATATAAACAATTGATTACTAATAAATAAATTACATCCGTCAGTGTCACTTTAACCCTTCAAATTATAATAGAAATCATATACACTAGAAGCTCGAACAGAACAGAAGGAAAATGAGCATTGGCGAAATGAGGAGAGAGAGAGAGTGAAAGAGAAGAAAAGAATGAATAAAGAGGATAACAAGGATATTTTGAAGGAGATAAAGGAGAGTAAAATGGAGAAATATAGAGATGGAATAAAAAACAAAAACAAAAGAGGCCTACAAAATTTAATGTATTTTTGGAGGAATGATGTGTAGTCTGTCTACTAGGTCTTAAGCATCGATTATTGTTGGTTTCCTCAGCTGCAGCGGTTTGCAACAAGGAATTTTGATTGCACCTATTAAACAAGAAATCAGTCTTACCAATGCTGCAAAATATTCAGTCTCCGTCTCCTTCCCTCCCTTCTCTCTTATCACTTCAGTTACAGCAGCTAAGACGGCACAAATCTGAAAAGAAAATATGAGAACGTTGATGAGCGTTAATATATATTGCTTTAGAATTGGTGAATAATATTCTACACCTAGACAACGTCTATAGCATGAAAATTTACTGCCCCTGTTAAATGAAATGAAATGACACACTTATTGAAAAACACACTAAATTTACTTCAGGCAATGGTTTTTCAAAGAATCTACACAGTATAACATACCTCTTTATGACTAGCAGAGCTGGATTCCCAATACCTCTTGACCCGGTTGAATGCAGGTTGGGAACAGTCTGTAACTCCGCTCAGAAATGTACCATACGTCTCCCCACCCACAGACACATCTTCGGAGGCCACGCCCCCCATTGTGACATCATCATTCCTATCTCCTTGCACTACATTGTGTTCTGCAAGGGCCTTCTGTGTCAATCCACTTTCTGTCAAATAACAACCAAGAAGGCAAGTATTAAAATGAAATGAACAATACAAATATAACTTTATCTCACCAGAAGACACAAATTCCTAAATGTGAATTGATGAATATATTGGTGAGCAGTTAAGAGGACAAATTTCAAATAAATCATTTGCAAAACTCAAACTGTCAATTCATAAACAGTTGAGCACAGTATGAAAAAGAGGAGGACATCTGCAAATGACAGTTATAAAAAGGAAATGGGTACACATTTAATATATTTACTTTTCCAAACTGGAAATGTTTACATATGTTTTTCAAATTCCAGTGACAGTAAAGACTTTGGCAAAAATATGGGTAAAAAGTTAATTTATTATCAAAATAAGGAAAACAACGCTGTTTAAGACTGAACATTGCACAATGTTCTTGGAGTCAAAGTCAATAACATTCCTTGTCTCCTTTAGGGGAATGAAATCTTCAAATTTCCCATCCTTACCACGGATGCCACTGATCATTTTGGCACTGAAAACTTCAAATATGAAATTTGACCGCTGCCTACCTGACTTTCCTGGAGCTTTCCTGAAGTTAGATGGCAGGAATCTGTTCTGTTTTGCTGCCTCTCTGTGTCCCTTCTTCTGTGGGTTGGTGACACAGCTCTGCCCTTTCCTCCATCTCTTCCCTTTCTGCCCCTTGTTCTTGATCCGTCCTGGCCCTTTGGTCATCTTGGCATCTCCTTCTTTAGACACTGACACACACACTGACATGCATGAGAGAAGGTTCAATTACATGGAGATAGGGAGTCACAAATGGTGTTCTACATGTAGTAATTTGAAAATCCTTTCAAATGTACATGTATTTGTAGCTGTCATACATTTATATCATGTATTCTGCCCTCTATGTATAGGGAAAAACTACCAATTTGAGTTACTTTTCCACATATTTCAGAACAGGGGAAAATCATATAAATTTCTTATATCAGAATGTTATTTTTTCACAAATTTCACTAATAATATTGTTTTTGCACTTACATTGCTGACCCTTTTTTAATGAAGCAGCTTCCTTCTTCCTGTATGCATATATTGCATGTGGGACGAAATCTGGCCATGATGATGATGTTGGTATGATCGATATTGTCCGAAAAATCTAACTTGTTGTATACCGCCTTTATCATTGTATTGTCTTCTTAATCTTCTTCAAAATAGTTAAGAGGTAAGATTACCATAACATTAGATAAGCATTATCATGGTTGAGGAAACTGCAATTCGCTCTGCAAAGAAGCGCTTCATTGGCATGCGTCACACGCAGCCATTGGCATGATTGGTGTCCTCTTTCGTTTGTCTTTCCCCTCACAAAGACTCTGCATGCAAGGGTGTGTGTGCAAAAGAACAAGTGGTTTCCTCAAATCACAACATGTCAGTTTTTTGTCAAGTCTATCGAGAAAATACATTTTAAAATAAACAGCGACAGCGTGAGCAAACGTGTTAAAACTAAAAAAACAAAAACTTGAAAAAAGCACAAATTTATTTATAAATTGCAGACACAAGCTCTGACTACAGTACAGACTGTTAGATCTAGTAGGGTGGCTGCCGCCGAGGGTTCAATGTCAGCCGCTAATTAAATGAATGTTTACGGTGGCATGTGTGTGTTTAGAGAGCAATAATGTTCATATGTGTAGTAATTGCATTTTCAGCAGACTTTTTCAATAAAATTTACATAAAAGCCATTTGTTGTTTGTCAGTCTTTTATTTCTCTTACCTTTAGCATTAGTAAAATTTGGCAGTAGAGGTGCACAGCCGATTTGGGAGACTCTCTCCCATGTCTTGGGAGACAGTCTCCCAAGTGGCAGACTTTGCTAACAAGAGAATAGAAACAACACCAACAAGGCTTTTTTCTCTGCCAAACTTTTTCCCCTCAGAAATTAGAAGCCCATTTGTTTTGGGTGTGGATCATAACAAACAATTTTATGAAAACAAAAGTAGACTGGGAATTTTAAAGTAGATGGTCATTCTTGTGAAATAAGCCACCCCGCATTCGGCCAAAGTCGTTATTATGCCCAGCCGCCATTAAACCCGCCTGAACAAGTGAATAATTAGTCAAGTTTCTTGGTTTTCATTGTTGAAATTCAGTTATTTATAACCATGATAACGGAATAAACGCTATCGTTATCGATTCATAACTGAAAAAAATTATAAGCAAGAAAGAGCGGGATTCGAACCCGGGACCTTAAACGTGAGTGCAGTGTAGAAAGGGAATTTTGACGTCTGACGCCTTTACCACTAGACCACGAGCAATTTACAGCGAATGATCTTGCTGCACTAGATCTATTAGTATTACCTAGTTTATTAAGCCGCTTTATACCTCCGCTCCATACAAATCCTCCGTTCTGCTGTTTTTTTATATCCTAGGTAGGATTCTTGCCAATTTGAGGATTACTGGGCATATTAGCTATAATAGCCCCGCATTCACTTTGTATATGTAGTTTATTGCGTAGTATGAGGGTTCACATCCTCCATTGACTTTACACGGCAGTGTGTGTGTGTACCCCGGCCCCCCCACTCGGAGGTCGAAGGGACCGCATGCGTGTTCCCAAAATCTCCGGTAAAGGGGTACTTTTTGGGCGACACAATCCGGCCCGTGAATTGTAAAAAAAGGGGGTGTTTTTTATCTTTCACCCGGAGATTTCATTAAAAAAGGGGGTGTTTTTCTTTCTTTCTCTCTCTCTTCGACACATGAGAAATTAAAAAAGGGGGTCATGAGATTTTCATTTTTGTTTGGTTTCTTATGACTGCATGGAGTTCTGAGATACCATTTTGAACATAAAAAACATCTCTTCCAAGGTATTGTAATGACAGCTTACTTGGGAGGGGGGTTGGTGTCTGTCCTGAGATATGGGGTTGGAATGAGAGCTCACCTGAGATAGGGGGGGGTACATTGAGCAGTGTTCTGAAGTTAGGGGGTCTCCAAGGCAGGAAAAGCCCGCGCAAAGCCCGCGATAGGGGGGTTCAGAAATTTTGGCAGCCCTGAGATAGGGGGGTGCTTTCAAAGGGAGGGAACAAGCATACGCATACCCTGAATAATGCTGAGTGGGTGGGCCGGGGTGTGTACACACTCAATGACCGTGTCTTATTTCAAGAAAATTGGCCTCCAAATCTGGGCTATCAAAAACGTTGACATAAGTCCCTGATAATCAATAGCGATGGTCTCCCAAATAGGAAACTGTCTCCAAATATCTGCTGTGTGCCTCTACTAGGCTTAGACAGAAATAACCGTCTGTTATGGGGAAATCTTTAATATTTCTGACATTTCTCAACCTTCCCCATAGACAGACGGTACGACCGTGTATCACCAACAAGGTGGACGATCAGCCGACCTGAGCCTTAGGTCGCGTTGCCGTTACGTATATACTACACGAGTACGCCACTGAATACATGCTACACACACACACACACAGAGAACCACTTCCGGTTCCGGATAGGACCGTCCACACACTACGCGATATGTGATCATTCAGTCTCTATGTACGGAGGTCTAGTGGAGCCACACTACGCGATATGTGATCATTCAGTCTCTATGTACGGAGGTCTAGTGGAGCCAGACGAAGTCTCAGCGGAACAACCGACGATACAGAGAGACTGAAGTAGGGACACTAATCCCAAAATCTGACTTTTAAATTAAAGATAATTACCCCTTAAAAACTATCCCTGATGAAAGGCAGTGTCAACACAAATCAAACTCACCAATTTGCTGTCTCAGAAATGGTCTTGAAAGAGAGATATTTTGCTGCAAAGTTGGGAACTTCAGCTACGCCTTCTTGAGAATATCGCCTTGAAAAAACTGCAACGTCATGCTCTAAAGTCGTTACATTGGCAATTAGAAAGGCCAAAAGTCAGCTGATCATTGCTGATTACAATAACAAAGGCACACCGGTGCGTATATGAAATTCAAATTCCCCGCCCCAGCGAGCTCAATTTCGGTCACTAGTCTTGGAGAATGCGTAAACAGTATTTTAAAATTCTGTACTGTGAGACCGAGCACAAAATGGAAGATTTCGAGCTCGAACGATTTTGAAAAAAAGAATTGGACTATACATTCTAATAATCAGACACTAGACCTAAATTTTTAGTAAAGATCTGAAATTTTACTGGCCTTATCTGTGGTTTCTTGTCATTCACGCTCTGACTCTGCCGTCGTCATGGTCGTGCGTGGAGCTCTGCCTAGCGCTTGCTCTGCCTAGCGCTTGCTCACGATCACATGTATGCACGATACAGAGTTCAATACGCACTGAACTTAGCGGTTTCGCTTCGCTCGATAGAGTCAGCTTGTCTTGCCGATTTTATGTAGGTCGGTAAATTATGATTGTAAGCATTCTCAAAAATATTTTATGACAAAAGAGAAGTATAAAATAATAATATTCACAAGTATAGATATATATTATTGCTTAAATTCTTTTATTATTAACTTATTTTTAAATTAACAAAAATAATATTACCAGGTAAAAGAATGCAGTCAGCAAAACTGGCAACGCCGAAAAGGAAAAAGCCTCATACCCGTAACAAGGATAAGGCATTTTGGCAATGGGTCTTTCTACCCCGTTTTGGACCTAGAGGTCTATTTCATAATTGATTGTCTTGTTGCCGTCTTGGACCCTTTTTCATGATTCATTGTTTAATGTTTAAAAATATAAGAGGAAAGTCAAAAGTTATTCAACAAAAAAAAAAGACGACTTGCCACTAAGAAGCTGACGTTTATTTTCACAAAGTTTGTACAAGATTGATCACATCATAATGAAAACAATAGTCAATAAAATCAGAAACAACCTCAAGAGTCTGTTCAAAGACTACCAGCATCTTTACTCCAAGATTATAGAGATTATAAGATTATACGATGTAAACCGAGCGGGAAACCGAGTCAGGAAACAGGGAGTTCTTTGTTCTCCCAAATTACATGTTCTGGTCATTCTGGAATGCATGATTGTTGAAATGACGCTTTCTGAAAGGTCTGAGTTACATACTGTAGCATATACCTGGATATTTTTGGACGTGGTGGAACAGCTACAAAGGCCCATTTCGGTAAGAATATATATATACTTTTCGTAGAATATGATAATACTTAATAGGTGTAGACAAAGATGGAGTTGTGCCATCGTCATGATCGTGCATGCTGTAATGATAGTGTAGGATAGTTGAGTTCTTTGTCCTTCATGAAAGAATTACATTACTATAAATTTTTAGTGTTCTAATTCGGCATGTATTGTTGCAATGATCATTGATGTAAAGAATGATTTGTTGATGGAGTTTCATGTTTGATATATTGAGTAAATTTATGTTTTAGGAAAGAGACAATTTCTCATTGTTATTAACTGATATTTATTCAAACTTATCATATGATTGAAATAATTTAGTGGTCTGTTGCGTCTTTTTAATATTTCATATAGACCGAATTTCTTAAACATACTCGAAACAGTTACTATTTATTGAATTGAAAAGTACATAATTAATGTGGTTTATTTTTCTCAGATATGATTAATATTTTCTTATATTATATCGTAATCAATATCTCACATTTTTAGTTATAGGCTTTTACATGCTAACAGGATGAAACATTTATTAGTTGGACGAAAAAAAAAGAAAAAAGGGATTTAAGAAGGCAGCCACGAAATGTTTTTCTTTTAATTTATGTGTATATTCAATAAAAATATAATCACAATATTTACAAACGTTTCAAAAGATTGGCATGAACAGAACAAGATCAAACATACATCAAAGAAAAATATATATAACGAAAGGAAAAAAACATATAAAGAAAGGAAGAGCATGACCTGCACAAAGTTATAATTATTATACAGGTATAATCATGTGAAAGTCCCTTGCATTCTGCAGCTCATTTTCAAAGTGTAAACTGATGCAAAGGAATGTTGCATCCTTGAATTCGAAACAATGAAAGCTCTATGGACCTTATCTGTCCTAAATTTGTTGACCTCTGCGTGTTTGTAGAGCGAATGCAAAACACATGTCTCTCTTTTCCTCTCTCTCCCAAAATACCCTACGCTCATCCAGATTATATCCGTACGTGCTGCACAATAATTTTGTTCAGAGATCGACGGCGAAGAATGGACAGGCAGCGCATGCATTATGCATCTCTCTCTCTCTCTCTCTGGCCTACGCTTCCATCCACGTGCGCAGTCTCACTGTTGTGAATACAGTATACAGCCAGCCACACACAATCTTCCACTATACAACGGGTTCAAGAATCGGCTATCAAAGGTCAGGACTGGGTAAGAGTAGACTTATTATTCAGTCATATTTACTAAATTATCCTTTTGAACACTTCTAATACTCATAGGGTTAGTATTGCACTCTATGGACGATCTTGATGCCTGTGTGCACTGATATGAGAAATAGGGTCTTCGTGTGAGACTAGGCTACATGATTTCCCTCGCGTGTCACGTAAGAAGCTCATCAATATTCATGTTTCCACACCGATATAAACTAGATATTTCGCAATAACGTTGCAATAATTATCTTTATTCATGAGTTAGAGACCTGGTCGGCGCGAAAATATGACGTCATATTTCACAGTTTTCCCTCTATTTTTGAGATGGCTATAGCTATGGAGCTCAAACCAAAGTACGTTTGACTTAAAAATCATCTTCTATCTATACCTTTATGTCAATAAAGTAAAAGTGTAAAATAAGGAGCAAATCCTCTATTTTCTTTATATTTTCAAGTCTATAAGGGTACCGTACATTGACATCTCATGAATTATTCACTATCAAAAGTTCTTCGACTGAAGCTATCACCCTTATTTTTTGTGCCTACTTGTTGCCAGTTAGAACATTTTTAGTGATCAAACTTGCAGCGCCCTCCCGAATTTTGGCTTCGTTACGCATTGCGATGTGTGTACGTTTTTTCGTGAGCTGCTATGGAAATTATTGGATTCAAAACCGCCAAATTCTGCAACATCGTAACTCAAACGAGTAAGTTCTGTTAAAGATCGTAATTAAAGGGATGTTTTTGTATGTGTCATTGTCTTTGTTTCAGTGATGAAATCAAAGAAAGGTTTTTGAAAAATAATTTTGTAGTCATCAATTATTTTCCAAGGCCGAGGGCGAAGGCGAGCGCGTATTAGAAGCAAAGCGTAGCCAACGCACCCTCGGTGTATTGGTATCCCTAACTGTAGCCCCGGGACGCTGCCACGAAGTGGCAGCGTCCTGAGTGAAACCAGTACGATTCGGTGGGTCTCACAATCTACCAATGTTCAAATGACCATTTAAAAAATGGCCATGTAATTATTATTTTTTAATTAAAGTATCATATATACGATGCCACTTACCTAAACAGACTTTACGCAAATCAGCTTTTCCTAAAAAATGTGTAGAATCGATGAATGTCACTTTTTACTCTCAATTTTTGAAACCAGTCCCATTCGCTATGTTGTTAAAGCCAAATTGAAAATAGGCACTTGCGCATGCGCCTATGAATGTTTATTACAATGACGGCATAGTTTTCGTCAATGGAATAATGAATATTCATATACCCACTGTAATCTGCCGATCGCTAGCGTATAGATCTAGCGCTCTCGCTCAAGCTCGTCTAATGAATATTCATAATCCTCCCTTCTTGTCTGTATTATAATTGGAGCTGCTGACGCATGCGCATTGCAAGCAAAACACCGACCTTCGGAAGTTTTTACTACAGGCTCTTGGAGATAAATATGCTTTTTTTGTATCATCCTCATTGAAAAGAAAGACGACAGTCAATGGTAAAGTATTGTAAGTACCTAAAATAGCCTAAAATCAACTGATTTCATGTTTCATGGCTATCATTTTGACAAACGACCTTGTAATTATGTGACATCCATGCGATCAAAGGACTGCGAAGCGCAGCCCGAACACTACGTGTTCGGGCTGCCGCAGTAACCCTAACTGAAGCTTTTGGTCTATACTACGCTCTACTCACTGTTTGGTCATGTTGGTGATTGAATTTGAACTTCAACAAATACATCCAACTTTCCAAGGCCAAGCAATCGATTTTGTGTGAGTATAACATAAAATTGGAAGTTTACCATACATTTTCAATTAATTTTTGTATTGTTTTTATTGATTTGAGCCAACTGAGGAATTTGAGGGGTGTCGCATTTGAAAGTCTAGGCCTAGTGGGTCCTTGTCAGACGCAATGCTTCCGTCTTGCGTCAGACGAGGCACGGTGTCTGAGAAGGTCAAGGATACACGACATAGACTTTTAATAATTTCAAGTTATAAATAATAATATGAAGTTTCATTGCGACACCACTCAAAAGTCTCAATGTCACTACACTAGACACTCATGTCATGACACTAATTCGTTATTCATGTTATTCGAATACCGCGTAGGCCTAGGCCTAGCCGTAGAAAACCACAGTAACACCTGATAAGATAATTGAAATATAAAAAAACATTCACCCTTTGACTACCGTAATTGTTAATCAAAATCATAAAATAGAAATCTTACCACGAACATCGATTATTTTCCCTAGAAAATGGAATTAACTTGACTTCGCTTCAGAGTTGAGTAGCAGCATGTAGCAGACAGGAAACTATTGGCTATTGCACATGCACACAGCGCATTGCATATTTGGATCGACACATGTATTCATTGTGGTAACACGTGTGTATTGTATTTGTAACAGTGCAATTAATGCATGCAGCGATGCCTTCTTCTTCTTTCGTTGTATGGTATCGGCAATCAGTCAAATTTGACTATTGTTGCCGATGTGATGTGGATTTAAAATACGGTGTTGCCAATGCGCGCATAGAAAAGTACTTTTACCCGCTTCCTTTTTTCTGTGCAAAAGAATCAAATTTTGATTCCATGTTTGCAATATTTGCATAGATGTAGATTCTTTTAAAGACCTTACATTTTACAGTAAAATGGGAACTGAAATTTCATGACCAATTGGCACTATCGTAGTGCTGGGGCCGTGGGGAGGGGGGGGGGGGGGGGGGGGGGGGGGCTTGGGGTACAGCCCTCCCCTCCAAAAAAAGAGTTCCATGACCCCCCCCCCCCCCCCCCCCCCAAAAAAAAAAACAACAACAACAACAACAACAACAAACAAAAACCAACAAACAAAAAATCAACAAAACAAAAAAAAAAAAAAACAATACAAAAAAAAAAACGGAAAGAAAAGGTAAAAATGAGAAAGAAGGAAAGAATGAAACAGAAGGAAAATAAGAAAGAAAGAGACGTAAAGGAAAGATAAAAGGAAAATACATCCTTTTTATTTACCCCTGGTTTAGACAAACTTAGACAAGCTTAAACAAACTTATAGACAAGCATTTTTATGATTACAGTAGTACGGTGTAGAGTACCTTTATATATACAGAGAGTAGCGACATAGACGTCTGACTTGTCGTGAAACAAAATGGCTTTGAATTCTTTCTATTGAGAACACCCAGATGAAATGTTTGCAAAGCAGATGAAACAAAATGGCGTTCAAATCATGAGTTGTCGCTACTCTCTTTAATTAGGTACTCTAGTATACGGTGCAGATGGACAATGGGTGTGTTTACTCCGGCCGGTTCGAGACAATAATAGGCTATAATTTATAGGCCTTTCGTCTATTCCGGTTTCTTATGCGGTCGGGGGGGGGGGGGGGGTCACGGTCGCGCTAAAAAGGCGGTAAAAGTTCGCCAGGCTCCAATAAGGGGAGGTAGGAGTATAAAAAAGGGGCGATGTTGGGAATTGTTGCTCAAGAGAGGCTCGTTTCGGGCCCCTTGGACGCTGGGGCCTTGCTGTTTTCTACCTCTCGCGAGGGCTCTTCAGGTGCGTTGTAAAAGTGCTTTTTGTTGTTTCATTGTTGTTGTTTTTTCTAAGTCATAACTCTCGCACTCAGTCGTGCCCGTTTTGTTCCATCTGTTGCCTCTCAAAACTTACCGGTAAAGCATATCAGAAAAAAGAAGTTATACTGGCGCTCAAAGGCGCGCTTGAGCTCGGGGCCTTATACTCACGCGCAAAACTGACCTCTTCAAAAATTATTTAAAAAACTGATTATCAATTATGCAAGCAAATCGCATTATTTCACCAAATCCATATCAGGGGCGGATCCAGGATTTCCCAATAGGGGGGCCGGAAATTTGAAAATTGCAAAGTTCAATCACCAATTACATCAACTCATTACATAGGAGTACCGTACCTGTATCTGCGCGCGGGCTCAATTTCGAACTCGACGTGACAGGTGTCTCTTGTACAAATTAATATACGTATTTCCGCGAGGACTGACATCACTTGCCCGATCAATTTGTGGATTCTACATCTGGCGAGCGAGTGAAGCAAGTGAGCAAATTTTTGGCACTTTAATTTTACAGCCTTTAGAGGAAATATTATTACCAAAATATTCGAGATAAGGTATTTACATCTGATATTCGGGCAGTTCGCTCTGCTGCCCGAACATCGGGTGACTTTGTTTGTTTGTTTATTCATTGGAACATACAAGTCATTTATATACATTTGAATTCTGAATGTGAGTATATTGAAAATTGATATTTAACCCAAAAAAAATTAGAACACAGGAGACCGTCGTCATATGAGCGCAATACTCATCACCTTTATAGATGACTGAAAGACATCTTTCGAGGATGGCGCTGTGCCAGCGCTACAGGGTGGGAGGGGGGGGGGCAAGGGGCGGTTGCCCCCTATGATTCAAGTGACCACCCTCCCCCTAAAAAAGAAACAGAAGAAACAAAAAGAATATATATATAGGCTCTATTTTATGTTAATATACATGTATAATTCGTTGGAATGACCCAGTTGTGGGTCGGTCAATGGAGGTGCACACCAGCTTTGATTTTTATTATCAGGTTAGTCATCAATTGTCTATTGTTTTGAACTACTATGGTTATATTTTTTGTATTATCATCATCATTATCATCATCATCACCATCATCATCATCATCATCATCATCATCATCATCATTGTCATTATTTGTTCATCTAAAACATGAATAATCTCACACACATTGGCTCCTGTACAAGGGTTGAACATTTGACAAAATTAAACTGATTTATATATCGATTAAATCACCTCCAACCAGGGGTGTCGTTCCGTGTTCATGATTGGGGGGGGGGGGGGTGACCGACCGGCGAGGGAAGTGGAGTCAGTGGCGTATCTAGGCATTATGGGGCCCGGGGCAAACAATGAAATTCCCCCCCCCCCCCCCTCAGAGTGTCTAAACTTACCTACGTTATTGTACAAGCGAGGGAGCAAAGCGACCGAGCGAAAAAATGTTATAACCGTAAACAACGCAATTTCTTGTGCATTTTACCCAGGAAATTTTGCAATTAACCACCGCAATTGAGCGGTAGGGAAGCTCAAATTGTATACATTGATAAACGGTTTTCTGTTCACTCAATTCTATATCGGGAGCAAAAGTAACAAAACCCTAGCCTATAGGCTTGAGAAAGTGTCGAAAAATTAGCAAGGCTACCTGAAGTTGAGATTCCTTTCAAAAGTTCAACCTTTGCAAATGCTGTTTTATACACTTTATCCTATATTTGGGACGCAAAATATAGCAGGAGTCATATGAAACTTACATGATATAGCGAGCAAAGCAATGACATCTTAATTTTTTCAAATTCTGAACCCTTTAAGCTATTTATAAGAACTATATATACTGGGCAGTGGCGTATCTAGGGATTATGGCGCCCGGGGCAAACAATTAAGTTGCGCCCCAACCCCCGAGTCTCCAAAGTTATTTAAGTTATTGTAGAAGTGAGGGAGCAAGGCGACTGAGCGGCAATTTTTCCATTTTTAAAAACGTAATTCCCTGTGCATTTTACTGACAGGAAATTTTGCAATTCACTGCTATTGAGATCGAGAAGTTCGAATTTTGTACATTGATAAACGGTTTTCTATATTCACTCGCTTCTAAAACTGGGAGCAAAATTAACGAAAACCCTTGAGAAGTAGTCGAGAAATTCAGCAAGGCGACCGAAAGTTGGGATTTCATTCAAATGTTGCAAATGTTGCAAATGCTGTTTTATACAGTTTATTGCGGGCGCAATATATCTAGCAAGATTCAGATGAAACTTATTACATGATAGCGAGCAGAACAACGACAATTACATTTTTATTTTTCAAATTTTGAACCCTTTAAGCTGTTTGAGAACTATATACGGGGGCGCAAAATTACGAGATCCTTAACGCTAATAATTAGGCAAGGGAGCAAAGCAACTGAGCTTTTGAAAATTTTTGCATTTCCAACCCTCAAAAACTGTATTTCTAATGCATTAACCGTTGGGATTGGGGGCGCATAATCCGTAAGCATTATGATTTTTCTTTATTTACCCCGTTTCCTTTCTCTTTTGCGTTTTTTGCGCCCCCTCCAAGTCCCCCTAGATACGCCACTGATACTGGGGCGCAAAATTACGAGATCCTGAAAGAAAAATATTGTGCGAGTCTGCAAAGCGACCGAGCTTTGGAAAATTTTTGCGCATTTCAGACCTTCAAAATCTACATTTGGGGCGCATAATCCGTAAGGATATTAAGATTTTTCTTCATTTCCCCCTTATTTTCTTTCTCTCCTTTGCTTTTTTTTTCGCCCCCTCCCAGTGCGGCCCTGCCCCCTATAGATACGCCACTGAGCGAAGCGACCGAGCCGGGGAGGGTGTGGGAGGGGGGTATCCCCCTCCCACACCAGGGACTTTTTCAAAAATCTGTCTATTAAACTTGCATTTTAGAGCATCCCAAAATGGTTTTGAATGAAAAGAAGGAATGCATGGATCTACGCCAATGGACGGAACCCCTTAATTGAGAATAACAATGCGAGCGAACAAATTTTCTTCGATATTTTCGCATTGAAATTATGGCATTTCTTATTTCCTTAATAAAATCATTAAATAATGTGATGGTATTTAAAAATCAAACATAATGAGTTTGGATAATCATAAGTTTTAAGGTAATGTATAACAATTCTTGTTTATTTTATCCAAAATATTGGGGGATGATAATACAGGCCATCCCCCACCTCAATTTTTTTTTTTTTTTTTTTTTTTTTGGGGGGGGGGATATATGTAGAGCTCTGCTCCCTCAAACAAATAAAGGGCTTCCAAATTTTTGGGACTGGCCCAACCGACCAAAATGTCCTTATTCTGCCGCTCTTTGAAGGGGCCATGCGGCCTTATCAAGAGTGATTTAACCTTATAGAAAATAAAGCTTGACATCTATCTGTGGCCGGCCCCTTTATTCAATAACGGATTAAAAGGCCCCATGAATGACAACCCCCCCCCCCCCCCCCCCTCGGATATGCCGATTGCACTTTTGCAGGTTCTGCTCCACTTTGTAGGGGGCGGGCTCGACCTTATCATGAGTGTTTTTACATATTCCTCAAATGTGCACCCCAATGTGGAGCGCAACTGAACATGTGCACACCCTACCCCCCCCCCCCCATTCCCTTATCCAACGCTGCCGTCACGGCCGGCCCCCTCTTTTCAAATAAATTCTTCAGGAATGGCTCGAAATTTCTTTGGAGGGGCATTATCGTCAGCGCATTTTTTGGGGGGAAATAGGTTGCATTCCGATTTAATTTTCCACAAGCCAGGACCGGCCCGGGTTTCGC
This sequence comes from Heliocidaris erythrogramma, assembly GCA_025617745.1. Classification (NCBI taxonomy): domain Eukaryota; kingdom Metazoa; phylum Echinodermata; class Echinoidea; order Camarodonta; family Echinometridae; genus Heliocidaris; species Heliocidaris erythrogramma. The sequence continues at coordinate 35,219,793 of CM046868.1, forward strand.
ACGTGCTTGACCCCTCAAATGTCAATGCCCCCCCTCTCTGTTTTCCTCCTTATCTTTTTCCTTATTTTCTTTCCCCTTTTTTCCTTCTTTCCTTCCTCCTTTCTTCTTCTTCTTTTTCTTTTCTCCTCTTTTTTCTTTTTTTTTCGCCGCCAATAGGGGGGGGGGGGCCGCGGCCGATTCGGCCCCCCCTGGATCCGCTAGCGGCATGCATAGATATGCTGGTAATCTAAAAAAAAGGTGGTTGTGGATGTAACATGGGACACCAGTATGTTTTTGTCAATATTTTGAAAATGCCTCTCAAAACAATTTGTCTTGTGTTCTTCAAAAGCTTCCTGGAGGCACCAAGTACATTCATATAAAAAACTTAAAGTAGCTATTCAAAGAAAATCACAAATATGGCAATTAATGTATCACTAGAAACTGGGAAGCTTACAGATGGCAATCGTATAAGTTTTATGTCAACTGCGTATCTGATGATTATAAAAACAACACAAATAAAAGCTCTTCTCAGCATCTGGAATATCCAAGGATTCGCCAGAAATATAGCGATGTTTTGATGTCGTCACACTCTGGATCGATGAATGAACGTAATTGCAATGCAATTATTTATCAAATTATAAAGAGTTTGGTGTATTTAAACATGACCTCATTTCACACCATTATAAAGGGAAAGTGAAACTGATTCTGATAGCTAAAACCGTTTGATTGTAAATACACAGGAGAAGGGTCAATGATCAATGAAATAAACCCCACTTTCAAATTGAAAAGCCCTCCGAATAATAGCAGGATGGTATTCGTTCCCTCTTGAAACGCCGAACATGCCCCGGTGCAAGCAGCTGAAAATACAATGGCGTCTTATTTTGTTTACAAGTGACTGATTCCTTTATTTTTTAACGCTGCATTTTTCATCAAAATAATACCATACACGAAGTTAAGAGTGAGGCAACAGACTAACATTAAGACTGACGCTAGTGAAGGAAGAGAAATAAGTGAAGAGGAGATGACAAAATAGGCTCTGAAAAATGTGTAAGATGTTATGGGACATCGTCTGCTTAGACAGGACTGGTCCATGGTGTGTCGTCACATATCTCAGCAGCGTTCGAGGAGCTCTTCAGCTGCTATATCGGGGGCTGTATTTTTACCGTTTTATAATTGATAATAATCATTACTTCAAATGTTTCCAAGCGTTGAATTTGGATAACCTTGTTTAATTTATGCTATGCAATAATAAGTATTAAGCCAATATTTAAAATCATTAAAGTTCTACTTTAATGGTGTAAGTCATATAGTGTTTAATAAAACTATACAATGTTTTTACGATAAAATGTCACGTTTTGGTGCCCCAACTTTGTGAACAGACCCTTTCCCTGCTTCTACTAATGCACATGTATTTATCTGTAGACCGATATGTGGGCAGGCGCAGATCCAGAGGGGGGCGCAAGGGGCGTGCGCCCCTTCCGTTTTGTCCGACACAAGTATGCCCCCGGACCTCCTAGATGGCCGTTTGGCTTCGTCAAACGGAGGGTTCCTCATTGTGCGCCCCCTTTCTGAAATGCGCCCCCCTCTAACACTTCCCTGCTTCTACTAATGCACATGTATTTATCTGTAGACCGATATATGGGCAGGCGCAGATCCAGAGGGGGGCGCAAGGGGCGTGCGCCCCTTCCGTTTTGTCTGACACAAGTATGCCCCCGGACCTCCTAGATGGCCGTTTGGCTTCGTCAAACGGAGGGTTCCTCATTGTGCGCCCCCTTTCTGAAAATCCTGTATCCGCCCCTGGTGGGGAATAGATGTGAAATGATACTTTTATAGTTTTACATCTTGTTTAATGTCTGCTAATATTAGGCCTGGTTCTGTAAATAACGTTCCTCCCCCACCCGCAGAAATGGTGCTACACGTGCTCGGGGATGGGTGCAGCTCGGGAGGGGGTGGAGTTTCCTCCCTCCCGGACGTTTGCGCAAATTTGAGAGAAATACCACCATGTACCGTTCGGTTCAGTGCGTTGGTCGACCCCTATGCATAGACAAATTAAATATGGTCGATCGCGATTCGACCCCAGCTCCACCGACGCGACATGACCGACTTTGCGGAAATTTGGATATATTATTGGGAATTCCCGAGCCAGCACGAACGCGCGATTTTGCACAGTCCGCGGCGTCCGTACGCATATCGACAATTAACTCGACAAGCATTATTATTTAGGCCACTTTTTTTTGCGGTGACTCGACTCGTTAACGGTGCAGTAAATTATTTTCATGTTGGCAAAAAACCATTGAAGACCTTGATCATTGTGAATGTGTACCTTCCGTGTTAAAGTTGGTAATGAATTGCGGTCTATACAAGTCATCTGAAACGATTGGATTTTTGCCTAAGTTAGGAGTAGTTTCCTGGTCCTGGATCAGGATCAAGCTGCACTCTCGATAAGCCTCTGTGTCATTTGCTGAAGAACATACGTGGACCGTTCCCGACTCAAACAGCGATCTTCTGCAAAAGTACTTCTACTTCTAGTTCTAATATATCTCAATTTTCATATCTGTTTGAACCAAGACAATAACTGAGTCTGCGAAAGAACAAAGATTTGCTAAATTTTCTGGGACTGTGAGCCTTTGTTGGAAAATCGTGCATTCTTAGATTTTTTGATGAGTGAGCTTTACTAATCATTCTGAACACAAAATAAATATGCCGTCAACTCAATGGAGAACGTGTTCTCTTCTGTTTTTCTGGATGATAATTGGACTCATTGGAGGACCTTGTCCTTGGTAAATAAGTTTTATTTGAAATTTATAGTACTGTCGATCCAGGCCGGAGGCCCACCACCCTGGTCGATCATTGTTTTATACTTGAAATTTACTTTTTAGAAGTTGTGTCACTTGTGAAGTAGTTGCCAAGCATGCCAAGTGGTGTGACTAATGCTTTTTGTGAGATTTTTTCACTCTAATATTCAGTAATGATGATGTTTCAGTGTGTGTACATGTAGTTTTGGAATGGCATTGCTCAAGTCCATTACTGACATGTCATGAAAATGAAATTAACAATACTATGAAAGTGTACATGTAGCTGTGCCAGTGGTATAAATCTCCTTTACAAAAATGCAGAGGTGCTGCCTAAAGGAGTTCCCTGTCTGTGCCTCCCAGTACGATACACTCTCCCCCATCTTGTTCACGAGTGCAACCCTGCTACCCTTTGACCCGAGTCTTCCCCCTGAAACCAACAATAGACTACTGCTCTTTACCCTCTTCTTTCTCTATAAATTACACTCATATCGCTCTAAGGCTACTAGTGCATAATTCATCATGTTCGTTGTTAGAATCATAGAGCTTCATCCTAAATAACTAGAATCCAGACTCTAAGCTTTCAACCTGCTATTACTTGTAATTGCCAGACCGCGACTCTGTCGCTCATCTCCGAAAGAGCGGAGGCGGAACCAGAAGAAGAAGAAGAAGCTGGACTATACCGAAAATTCTGAAAATTTTTGATAGTTGTAATCACTATACCTATGGGAATTTCAAATTGGCTGAATAGGTAATGTCCCTGTGATGAAGTTGTGGACAACTCCCCCATTTGCTCCAACCAGTGTTGTATGCCTCGAGGCCTAATATTGCGTCCTCGGCCTCGACGCCTCATGTCTTGGCCTCGGCCTCGGAAGCTAATGTCTCGGATGTCTCGGATCGAGGCCGGATCGAGGCAGCGACAAACGCGGTCATTTTCAGTGTTGAAAATGACTTTTTAATCAGCTAATATGAGAGTGAACACTCAGCCCGTAAGTAGTGGAAATGCGCGCTCAATATTCACTGATATTGCAATTCCGCCGTCGCAACGCAAAGCACAGCACTGCATGCTACTGTCAGGTACATGTACCAGTTACTTGCATCATGTGCATAGTGTAAGGATGAGATTGATGTTGGATCGTCAAAATGGGTGATTTCAAGTACGGTGTTGGAGGCTCTCACAATAAGCCACTTCGGAGATGCAATCTGAGCATGAGCAGATAAAGGTCATCTGTACCAAATTCTAAAACCCACTGACACTAATATTCGATATGTGCTCATGAATGTCATGTAATCATTATTCAAGTATGCACTAATGGTGCATTCCATGATATCCAGGTGGAAGTATTCTTTTTAAAGGGGGAAACAAAAGCTATTCATGAGGCACCTCTATCACTCCCAGAGTTATTTTTCTGAAGTGCACATAAAGGGACCCTCCATGTCTAAAATATCTGTGGATATTTGGGGTCATTTGTACCATGCGCTAACCCCGAACTGGCTTATTCCAACATCAGCCAAATTTAAAATCAGGCTGGTGTTGGAATTGACATGGCAAAATATTACGCATTTCCGGTAGTTCTTGTTGAAAGTTGGTGTTGAATGTCGTCTGCTGAGCTGAGCTTCACGATTGGTGTTGACAATTTACATGAATTCACCCATTCGCCAACACCAACCCCTAGGGATTGGGAAATATGTGATTTCAAGTCTGGTGTTGGTGTTGGTGTTCGGCTTCTGCACTCATTTTTATTGTAAAACAGTTTACCTCGATGTTATCATGCTGTTCGTGATGTTCAGATTCGCGAACAGTATCATTGGAGATATTATGTTTTTAAAGAGTAATAATATTTTCTCTTTTGATTTTTCAATATGGTTTTAGATTTTACATAATATATGATGAGATTTCACTGCAATTTCTGACTGATTTCACGTAGTTTTGAAAACTTTTTACTTTCTCGCGAAGGCGTGACGTCACTCATTTTTTAAGAAGTATTCTATTTTTCATTCAATGAACAAGTTATAAGCATGATCATATAATAGCACATTTAACATCAAATATAAATCATAAATTCTCAATCTGATTTCAATAACATGTACATTCAATTTAACTAAGGAGGAGATTCTCCTCCTTAGTTAAAGGTGCATTGACAAGTCTGTAAATGTCTTGACTCTTGATCGACCATTTTTCAACGCATATATTTCTAAAAAATTCGGGGAGAATACAGAAAAAAATCATGCCCAAATACTAACTGAACAATTAAAAGGTCTTAAAAAAGACACAAAAAGGTCATAGTAAATTCAACACGTTAAAAAAAAAATGTATGTGTTTAGTGGTCTCCGTCTCGGATAGTCATGTCTTGGGCTTGGTCTCCGTCTTGGAATGGCCATGTCTCGGTCTTGGTCTCGGTCTCGGGCAGCCATGTCCTGGTCTTGGTCTCGGTCTCGGCTGAGCCGGCCTCGGATACAACACTGTCTCCAACACACAAAATGACTAAAATGTCATTTTTTCAAAATGTATTACTCAGTAAGATCTTTTTCTCCTCCCTCTCCCCTCCTCCCCTCTCCCCTCCTCCCCTCCCCTCTCCCCTCCCCTCTCCCCTCCCCTCTTCCCCACCCCTCCCCATCCCTTTCTCCCTCCACTCCTCCTCCCTTCCCGCTCCTCCACCCCCTCCCTCTCCTCCCCTCCCCTCCTCCCCTCCTCTCCCCTCCTCCCCTCCCCCTCCCCCCTCCCCTCCCCTCCTCCCCTCCCCTCCTCCCCTCCCCTCCTCCCCTCCCCTCCCCTTCCTTCTCCCCTTCCTTCTCCCCTTCCTTCTCCCCTTCCTTCTCCCCTTCCTCCTCCCCTTCCTTCTCCCCTTCCTCCTCTTTCCCTCACCTCCTGTACTCCTCTCCCGTGCCCACCCTCTCCCTTCCCCTCCCCTCCCCCTCCTCCCCTCCCCCTCCTCCCCTCCCTCTCCCTTTCCCCCTCCCCCTCCCCCTCCTCCCCCTCCCCTTCCTTCCCCCTCCCCTTCCTTCCCCATATGATTTTATTTATTCTATGCCCCCAAGTGGGGCTGTCTATGAAATGAAATATTATAGTCATTATTCATTCGCATTGTTTTAGATATTCAGAAAGACACAAAGTTTCTAAGTGAAATAATTACAAATTCTAATTGATCAGCACCAACACTTATGCAAGGTTATTTATAATAACCCCTCCCCTCCTACTTCTCCCCTCCCCTCCCCTCTCCCCTCCCCTCTTCCCCACCCCTCCCCATCCCTTTCTCCCTCCACTCCTCCTTCCCTTCCTGCTCCTCCACCCCCTCCCTCTCCTCCCCTCCCCTCCCCTCCTCCCCTCCCCTCCTCCCCTCCCCTCCTCCCCTCCCCTCCTCCCCTCCCCTCCCCTTCCTTCTCCCCTCCCCTTCCTTCTCCCCTTCCTCCTCTTTCCCTCACCTCCTGTACTCCTCTCCCGTGCCCACCCTCTCACTTCCCCTCCCCTCCCCTCCCGTGCCCTCCTTTCCCCTCCTCCCCTCCTCCCCTCCCCCTCCGCTCCGCTCCCCTTCCCCTTCCCCTCCCCTCCCTTTCCCCTCCCCTCCTCCCCTCCCTTCTCCCCTCCTCCCCTCCCCTTCCTTCTCGCCTTCCTCCTCTTTCCCTCACCTCCTGTACTCCTCTCCCGTGCCCACACTCTCCCTTCCCCTCCCCTCCTGTACTCCTCTCCCGTGCCCACCCTCTCCCTTCCCCTCCGTGCCCTCCTTTCCCCTCCCCTCCCGTGCCCTCCTTTCCCCTCCTCCCCTCCCCTCCGCTCCCCTCCCTTTCCCCCTCCCCTCCCTTTCCCCCTCCCCTCCCTTTCCTCCTCCCCTCCCCTCCCCTCCCCTCCTCCCTCCCCCTCCTCCCCTCCCCTCCTCCCCCCCCTCCTCCCCTCCCCTCCTCCCCTCCCCCTCCTCCCCTCCCCTCCTCCCCTCCCCCTCCTCCCCTCCCCTCCTCCCCTCCCCCTCCTCCCCCTCCCCTCCCCCTCCTCCCCTCCCCCTCCCTTTCCCCCTCCCCTCCCCCTCCTCCCCCTCCCCTCCCCCTCCTCCCCTCCCCCTCCTCCCCCTCCTCCCCCTCCCCTCCCCCTCCTCCCCCTCCCCTTCCTTCCCCATATGATTTTATTTATTCTATGCCCCCAAGAGTGGCTGTCTAACAAATGAAATATTATAGTCATTATTCATTCGCATTGTCGCTCTTCCTTTTGTAGAAACTAAGTAGCGTAATTCTTATGTCGTTGAATACATGAAAATGTGCATGTATGCATTTTTCAAAACAGTTCAGTTCCTGGTTTTGCTTTCTTTGTAATACCCACTTGTGCCACATACTTCTCTTGTTTATTGCACCAGGGATCAGAATATTATCCAGATTAAAGGGGTTGAAAACTTTTGTTATTTTACAAAATGAGAGATGGAGATAACAAAAGTACAAAACAATTTTTTTTTTTTGAAAGTGAGAGAGTAATTGCATTTAAATATGCAGATCCACGGCTTTGAAGGGGGGGGGGGGGGGGGGGGGGTGGAGGATCAATAGCTTCAAATTTCATGTTTATTTCAATGCTAATGCTTGCATACCGGTAATACATGTATGTATAAGAGTTAGTCTAATGGATGTGTCTATTGTGCTCCCCCTGTAGGCCTACTCCACTCCTGTCATGAAGAGAAAGATGGTAGAAAATTGCAATGAAATTATGACTAGACCATTTGTCGTAATGAGTATAATGAATTATTCACCTTCAATTCGATTCAGTGGTTTTATGTTCTCATCGCATGCAGTACAATGATGCTGAATTGTGAAAAATATTTACAGAGTAAAACTGAACATCAAAATACATCAAACTGCAAGTTTCAATAAAAAACGTGTGTAGAGTAACGAGATATCAGAAGGACATAATAATAAACAAATAACAATTTAATATTCACATATTGCACTTTGAAGGTTGGATATTGAAATTGAAGTGGGTAAAAATAGGAAGTACCTACCTGAAAAGGAACAAAGAAAAGAGGGATAAGGAGAGGGTGTGAAAAAGGAGTAAATGAGAAAAAGGAAGTGAGAAAGAAAGAATCGAAGTACAGAGCAGGCTGAAGGGGGGGGGGGGGGGGGGGGAGAAAGACAGAGAGAGAGGAATGGGTATAGATAGTCTAAGTCAGGTGCGTGAAATGAATATTAGAAATGTTGATCATTCTGTTATACTGAAATTATGACGATGATTGTATTTATGATTACAAAAATTACAAGGCAAAATAAACTTGTCCAGGTTACAAACGGTATTTACATAGGAAGGTGAAATATGATATGCGTATTTATCATTGCAAAATAATAAAAGAATGTACATAGAAATATGTACATGTGTAAAAATATCCAATATCCAAGTATCACAGAAAAATGTTATATTCTAGACTATGCTTTGAACATGCATTAAAAAGACGACACTAGGGATAATTAGCATCTTCCTGAAAATGAGAGAAGAAATACAATGAGTAGAAGCAAAAGGGCAAGGGAGATAGAGAGGGCTGGATGAAAAAAAGAGAGAGAGAGAGGAGAGACGGACAGACAGAGAGACAGAGACAGAGAGAGAAGTGCAGAAGAAAAATAAATCCTGTAAAAAGGTTGAATGTGTTTGAGACTAGTTATTCATCAATACCGCTACAATAATTTGAAATATACACAGTATTACATATTTCAGGAATGAGCCAACACCATAGGCATCTGAGGACATAATCTCGTGTATCATTCAACAGTCTTACTTGGTAGTGAACTTTTACGGTATCGTTCAGTTCTACATTTTATTTCCCTGTATCTTTCGCTATGGCGTAGGCGGCGTTCGGATTGTTTCGGGGGTAACCACTTTGGGAATCTTTCACTTATTCTAGCAAATTTGGTACATAGGTCTATGCGTCTATCACTCAAAATTTGCAAGCCTTGTAGCTGGAAAGCGTTACTGTAGGAGTCATACTGTTCACGAAGTATGATTCTCAAAGAGCGCCTTTGTATTCTTTCAAGACCTTGAAAGTGGTCATTCGAATTTCAATAAACACTTTTTCGTAGCCTACAATGTACATGTTCTATATCCCCCAGCAGATATGTAATTTCCCTATTTGGAAATATGCATGTGTATATATATATATATATTTATTGCCAATATGTTCTCAACTCTTTATTTGCCAAGGATCGAAACCCTGGACTGCCATATTGTTTTGAGTATATTATACATGAACACTGTACAATGTACGTGTGCCAAAAGTTGACTGTGGCAAGCCCCTGTTTTGTACATTGGTCGACCAAAGCTAGGAAAAAGTTAACTATATGCCTTGTAATTTTATTTGTAAGAATTACAATTTGTATATATTCGTATAATGTTGCAGCATATTTAATCTCAATCAATTTAACTGAGGAAGTTTTGCAGCTTATTTTCAGAGATGAACTGTATTCCTTCATTTCTCTATGTCTAAAATGTCAGTCCTTCAAACACTCCTGTTTATATTGGAAATATAATCATTTTCAAGTATGTACATGTATTGTTCCAGATGCTCATATCCATCCTGTTTGATTTTATAATGTTAAATGTCTTGGATTTTTTTTTTTTTACAAATAGGCTGGTGAATGGTGATCTTTCCTGTTACACGGGTAGTGTTAACATTCTGAATGGAGAGCTGAATGTATCAAGTACCAATTCTATCATCTCACAACAATGTTCACCTCCACCTACTAGTCAACCATCGTCTCCTACACCTGAAGGTAACAGCACTGTGCAACCAGCAACATCTATCCAGACAACACCGAGCACCACTCCTCCTGACAACAAAACAACTCCGCTTAACCAAACAACTCCGCTTAACCAAACAACTCCTCTTAACCAAACAACTCCTCTTAACCAAACAACTCCTCTTAACCAAACAACAGCTTTTCAAACACAAAGCGTTCCATCTACAAGTGAAACCCCTACAACTCCTTCACCAACAACTGCATCTCCGGCAGCATCAGCAACAACTCCTGCACGAAAAAGTAATATGGAGTGTGCTGTCCTAAAGTCTTACCATGATGGTTCCAAAGACAACATGACACTCACTGCTACTTTCTCATGTCCTACCCACGACTCACCCTGTACAAATATTAGCAGCACAGGAGCTGAGAATCAGGTATTTATTCCTTCTATCCTCGTAAAAAGATAGTTAAAGAGGAAGTCCACCCTAGTATCAAGTTGGTTTTAAAATAAGGACAGAAAATAAAGAAACAGATCATATGAAAGTTTGAGCAAAATCCGATAAGAAATGAGAAAGTTATGAATTTTTAAAGTTGTAATAAATCAAATACAAATTGGCAACTCCAATTTCCACTTTTTCTAAAGAGAATATTTAACCATACATACAACCTACATGTAGATATAATAGTTGCACATGTATGTTTTTACATAAAACCTGTATGAAACTAATACATTCCTTCATCAACAACTGAAATGAAAATTTGTGAAATTTTCTGTACAGACCAAATGGGAGAGTTGCCAAGTTGTGTTTGATTGCTTACAAATTTAAAATTCATAACTCTTTTTTTCTTGTCAGATTTTGCTCAAACTTTCACTAATTCATTTCCCTCATTTTTCTGTTTTTTTTTCTTCAAATCAACTAAATATCAGGGTGGACTTCCCCTTTTTAGGGCAAGATTAAAAAAGGACCCTTTAATTACTGAAACACATGGATTGATTTGAATTGAATTTATTAAACATCATTGATTTACATTAATATTTTGTTCATAAACATATAACAGAGTATAACATAACAAACTATAGAAGCAAATATTTAGAATGTATAACAGAAGTATAACATATGGAAGGTAAATGAGCCTGATCAGTTTAGAGTGTCACAGACGGACAAAATGCCTACTTTTATCTGATCTGGGGGTGTTTCATAAAGCTGTTCGTAAGTTACGCACGACTTTACGCACGACTGGTGATCAGTTTTTGTACTAAATGATTGAGAATCTAGTATAGCACCCAAGAAACATGTTCCAGTTGTTCGTAAAGTCATTCGTAACTTTACCCCCCCAGGCTCAGTAGGCATTTTGTCCCCCTGTGACATGAATATTTTAGTCAGCAACCATCATGGCAAACAAATTTGATCAAATTTAAACTCCTTCAGTGATGCTCTTCGCAATGAAACATAAAGTAGCTCTCTTCAGTTAAATACATACTTGCTACAGACCTTCAAACTTTCAAAATTTGTCAAATGTCCGTCCATGACTAACCGATCAGGCTCAAATACAAAAGTAATACAATGAAAAATATGAACAGTGAATTCATAATAACTTAGGGTAGTATCATAAAAGATATTCTATGTTATACATGCATTAGAAACTGAAGTCTTTGAAACTGAGTCTTTCGTTTTATCTACATGAAATCATTAAAGTAGGTAGTATTTAACAAGAACATGAATAAGAAGTTCTTTTTTAAACCTCAGTTTAGTAAAATTAAATTTGAACTTTTTTCATTTCAGTACCATACTGCTAAGTATCTGAGAAATTTCATATTGAAATGTTTTAAAACTAGTAGTACAGCTAACTCAGAATGATATTAAAAGTTGTTGATAAATGTATATTGTGGACAATTAAATCACCTCTATCTTTCTGCACAAATACATTCTTATCACACTGCGGATCCTGTATTTTGGTTTCTTCTCTGCTTTTCTATTTTTCAGACACAATGTTGTATGGGTGCTTTATGCAACACACTAGATGCTTTCATCATGAGAGAAAATTTCACCTATTCTAAAGTGGGGAGCTGTTTTGTTGGCAATACCACAGGTATGAATGATCCGGTCTGCTCGCTATTCATAAGGACCGCTATTCATTTAACATGCGTTATGAATAGCAGTCCTTATGAATAGTTATGAATAGTGGTCCTTATGAACGGAGGTCCTTATGAATAGCGAGGTAATTTGTCAATGGTTTGCTCGCTAATTTCATAAGGACCGCTCTTCGTACAAAACCGCTGTTCATTTAGTCACGCGTTATGAATAGCGGTCCTTATAGCGAGGTTACCCGGAATGAACAACATCCAATGGTGATTATATAGTCCAGCAATATTTGGTCTGGGATATATTTCGTATTAAAAAGGTATAGGGTTAGGGTTATTATTTGGTTTTAGTTTAGGGTTAGGGTTAGGATTAGGGTTAGGCGAAGTGTTGGGTCTGGGTTGAAGTTGTGAATTCAGCTAACTGGTGCAAAAATTTGATCATGTAGAAATGGTTGCTGGAGCATGTGTTGTACTATCTTTTGAGTGTAGCAATCACTTAGAAAAATAATTTGCTGTGAGCTAGAATGTAGATAGTTAACCTCAGAACATGTTCTTTGGGTTAACGGTTAAAGGGCAATGCAACCTTTGTAATAATTTGATTTATGAGAAAGCGGAAAAGTCAGAGAAGCAGATTGGTGAAAGTTTTAACAAAATCGGACAATAAATTATAAAGTTATGATTGTAATCACTATACATATGGGAGTGTCAAATTGGCAGTATCGGTACGGTCAGCTGTGATGTAGAGGTGGTCAACTTTCCAATTCGCTTACAAAGGTTGGATTGAAGTTGGGTATGAAGAAAATAAAGGAAAACATAAAACCGCTTCACGCAGAACCCAGCTCCATGTTGGGTTCCGAGCGGGCCCTATTGTGTGTGAATGTCTAAGGCTCTAAGCTACATTATGTATAAAGTGCAGTAACCTGGATCGATCAAGATTATTGAAGCAGCCATGTACATACATTTATGAAAGCTTGTTTCCACTTGAGGCCATTAATCATCTCACAACTGCAGCAAACTGAAACTAGATATCAAGTACACAAACCCCACAGCATTGTCTTTTTATATGTGAGTTCTACATGTACATGTGCAGCCATGGAAAACATTATTAGACCAAGAATGGTTACTGATAGTGTTATTTTTGTGGTAAGAAGGAAATAAAATATCATAAAAGCAAGGTACAATTGCAGAAATTTGTAATTCATTCATTGAAATACAAAGACAAATAATTTTCATTAGTTTGTATGCATATTATAGTACATTTATTACAGAAGCTTGCATGGTCTAATAGTTTTTCCAGGTCTGTATCTATACCAATGAAATGGTTTTCATTTAACCTACCTGATGCTGACTCTGACTATGCACAGAGGTTCTAACTGCCCACCCTTGAAATGCGATTTGAGCTGCCATCAAATTTCAGCAGTTTAGAATTCATATTTTCCATAGATTTATACTTTCCACTTTCTGCAGATGCACAACTTCAGGATAGACAATAGAATCTCTGAGTTTGAGTTAGTTTTTTATCCCCTTTAGATTTCAGTCGTTATCGGTCGTTATTTTGTATTGTATAGATGCGATTGATCATACTAGGGTAGCTTGACATCAAGTGAATGTATACCAATTTAAAATAGAATGATAAATTTACAATCCTTTTCGCAGATGCAGTCGAGACACAATGTGGAAACTCGTCTAATATGTGTTTGACCATTACTGAAAGTAACCATCAAGGTGATAACGTAACGGCATACTACTGCGGTAACGACACCCTCCAGAGTAACTGTCAACAGGATGGTGCACTAAGGGAGGGATCATTCAAGGAGGTACATGTACATTAAGCCATTGACTACTGAACACTTTCATTCCCATAGGATATCGGTACATCAATCACCTGGTGCTGTAGGCAATAGGTTCAAAAAAAGCCCTCATGATTAATCCTTTCAGGACAGGACAGTTTTCAGGGCTAAATTGATCACATTTTGTTCTTCAAATTGGCAACAATATTTTTTTTTTGTGCTACATGCTTCTGATTAGGTGTATGTCTTTGAAAAAAATATACATGGTTAGGTATTTTGTCAAAAAGTTTTTAAAATTGCCAATTTAGAGAAAAAAACGATTTTGAATCTCTCAATGTGTTGCCAATTTATTATTCTTGTTTTAAAAATTCCTGGCATCAAACGCAATATGGTCATGCAACGAAAATGGACATAATGAGTGCAGAAACTTTTGCTCTTTCTACTCATGCATCTAGTATATTTTTTAGACCTCTGAATCAAAAATTATTGAGCAAAACCACAAAATGTGGTCAATTGTCTTGAAAGGGTTAAGGATAAAGTTGAGTTCTGGTCATGCCATTACACTGTGAAAGAAACTGTCTCAAAGCAATTGAGACAGTAACCATTGTTCCACGGCGGACCGTTTGAATATTAATGAGTCAGAAAGAAGAGGATCTTGGGTATTTGATTCTAGTTCGTCGTGACTTGGCCGTGAACCAGAATAGCCTGGTGGTTAAGTCGCTGCCCGGCAAGCAGTAGATGACAGGTTCGAATCCCGCTGGTTCCAATTTTTTTCTGACTTGTGTTTTTCATTACAGATCGAGCATACGATCTTTAACACTGGGAGTAATATGCCGAAAGATTTGTTTACAAATTAAAAAAAAAAAAAATTCCTCCCCAGTCAAGCTTCTTCGCTTACTAACAATTAGGAAAGGTTGATCATGTGTACATGTACTTAAGAATTGGTGTTAGGTTTTGGAATCATCAAAATGACAAGAAATTTACCCAAATTTGCTGCAAAGCACATGTACTGCACACAAAAATGGGTATATGGGACTGTACACACGTGTGACATGACTATTCGGCCCGAACATTTCAGCTATTTCTCGGCATATTATTATATGAGAGCATTTGAAGAGCCATCCTTTTCAGGGGACATTTCTACTATGATGTTCTTCCAAACGGATATAAAACAATTAAAAGGAATGAGAAACCTCACAGATTATTTATCACCTGTCCTAGAACTCGGCCTTCTCTTTAAAACACTGAAACCTCGAAGTGAAGTAGGCCGGTTGAACTCCCCAAATTGTGACATTGTATCTAGTATTTGTGGAGAAAAAAAACTTGCCTTTTTTCTAGAAATGTAAAATGGGGTCATGAATTGTGATGTTAGATGTTGTAGAGCTATATGTCTGCTTTAATAAAAGAGCAGCAAAGAAAATGCAATTTGATTGAAAACTTGTCTCATTCAGTCTTATTTTTGATACATGATAACTTTTTGCACCACAAGGGTTTAATTATGTACTGGATAGAGAATATCTTTCGAAATATGTAATTAATTTTGTGGTGAACCTTATACCATAAATTCAGTCAGTTGGTTTGTATTTGTTTGCACAAGTTGCCAACGTATTAAATTGGCTGCATTTCTCATGAGAATAAACCGATTCTGCTTTAACCGGTATTTTTTTTTTTTCTTCAAATCTCAGGTTGGAAATGAAAATTTCACAGTGCGCTGCTGTGGATCGAAAAATTGCAACAGACCTTTCCATCCGTCCACCCCTACCCCTTCATCCATGGCTGCAAATATGTCCACAAATATGTCCACAAATATGTCCACAGCTGCATCTCCGTCCACGGCTACTCCATCAAACGCAGCTACCTCATCATCATCATCCGATGCTACAAATGAATCTACAGCTACCCCTCCATCCACAGGAACCCCTCGAACAACTTCTGCTCCTTCAGCAACAGCAGGACATGTAGGTTGAAATTCTGTCCTAGTCCTGTAGCGATCGACACATCGTTCTGTAATTGTAATTTTGTATTCTTTTGTGCTAAGATGAACAGTTTACATGTTGATTTTCTGTTTTGTCATTGGGACAGACAACCCCAGTCATCGCATGTTGTCTAATTCAATTTGCGTTATAGGTAAAGTTTTGTTTGAAAACTAATGACACAAATAAATATCCTGTCACAACTCGGATATGATCAATCAAAGATCAAGTTATGAACAAGTATCTTTATTGTAACCTGTTTAATCCTAAGCCTGTGATAACTCGGGCTGGGGCTTGGAGGAAAATAACATATTCAGCACATAAAACAGAAATGATTAGTAGCTTGATTTTTATATCATGCAGAAGCCAGAATTTTCCTCTAAATGCTGTTGCTATCACTATGTATTTCCTTTTATTCATTGATATACTTCAATCTGTAATATTTTATTCTTATTTTATGAACAAAGATTTTTATTCAGCTTAATGCTAACCTCGTTCTTATATTTTGTTATTTCTTTCATCCCTTGCAGAGCAACAAAACACTTGTCATAGGGATATGTGCGGCTTTTGCAATAGGCCTTCTAGGGGGTATCATCATAGCGGTTATCTGTTGCCGACGTAAAGGTAGTACCTCAGCTCGACCTGGAGAGCTTCTTGCATTTGACAGCTTCCACTACAAACGCATGGGTGCGGATGAGGTCAATGAGGAGGTTTTTATGTCGTAGAGCAGGGCTCTTTTAAAGGGGAATTAATTAACCCTTTCATAGAAAATTGCCTTGGTTAAAAGCAGAAAAATTAGAATAACATATCAGCAAAAATTTGGGATGAATCAAACAAAGAATAAGAAAGTTATGAATTTGTAAAAGTTGAGATCATTAGTATTATTAAGATCAGAGTAAAACATACTTAATTGTTCACAGGAGCTATTTTTGGCTTTGGAGTTTTAAAAACAATATTTTGCTTTCGCAGTGATTTTGATGTTTATTTTAGTTTTTTTTACCAGAGCTTCCAAAGTTGAATCGCTCACCACTCCTGTGTATTTTTGTTTGCTGATTGAGATCCTTGCATTTGGCAATGCATTCAAGATGTGTAATGGCATACATGGATAACTTTGTACATAAATTGATTAAAGTATCCCTTTTTATGCCTCCGCCCACCGGAGGTGGTGCCGGAAGCATGATGTTTCGGGTTGTCCGTCCGTCCGTCCCGCTTTCTCGTTCTCGCAATAACTCAAGAACCACATGGGGTATGAACTTCAAACTTGGTGCTAGTATGTATTGCCATGGGAAGAAGATAGATAGATTTTGGTGTACATAGGTCAAAGGTCAAAGGTCACAGAGGTCAATTTCTGAAATTGCAGGTGTTAGCCTCGATCTCGCGATAACTCAAGATCCATTTGAGGTATGAACTTCAAACTTCCTGCTAGTATGTATCACCATAGAAAGATGATCTGATTAGATTTTGGGGTAAGTAGGTCAATGGTCAAAGGTCACAGGCCAATTTCTGAAATTTCAGGTGTTAGCCTCGTTCTCGCAATAATAATCATAATAATAGTGGCTACTTGTATAGCCCACAGGTCCACCTTTCAAGAACCATTAGAGGTATGAACTTCAAACTTGGTGCTAGTATGTATCACCATAGGAAGACGATCTCTTTAGATTTTGGGGTATGTAGGTCAAAGGTCATAGAGGTCAATTCTGAAATTGCAGGTTTTAACCTTGTTAACATGATATCTTGAGAACCATTTGATCCATTAACTTCATACTTGGAACTAATATGCATCACCATAGTGGGACGAACTGGTTAGATTTTTGTTCACGTAGGTCAAAGGTGACAGGTCATAGAGGTCATTATACAGGTGTGTGTGAAATTAATGTTTTTTTACCTTTGTTATCACCATATCTCAACTATTTTGTATTCATGACTAGGAAGAGATAAAATGATCAGACTTTTGGGTTATATTAGGTGTAAGGTCAAATGTCAAAGAGGTCAATTAACATGTAATTAGAGGCCATCACAGTATTTCAAGAACAGTTTGAGCCATCAACTGAATTTAGGCGGAGGCATATAGGAGACGCAGTCGTATTTCATCTGGTTTCAACTCTTATGGTGAAACCGACATTTTTTTTTTCTTGGGAGGACATGTAAAGATTTGTCAACCGTAATGTATCATGGACAGAGGAGTGTGTACTATCATTAAAATGGAAAAAGATAGTATTTTGAATGAATTTTTTTGCATGCATTAAATGGAAGACTGAGTTCTCATTGTATGACATCACACATCATGACCACATAGGAGTTTCCCCATGTCATGAGTGATCTCAGCTTTGAAGATTCCATAACTTTCTTATTCTTTGACAGAATTTTCTCAAACTTTCACGTTTTTCCTCAAACTAATCTGCTTCTACTCAATCCAAATTTCCTTGAAGTGTCAGTTCCTGTTTGAACACTGACAGGGGTCTGTGCACATGGACCCCTGGATTTCTGACCCCCAAACATCAATTGTAAACAGCAGGGGGGGGGGGGGGTGGCATGCATAGAGACCCTATAAATGGCTGTCAAGGCAAGACCCCCTGTGGAAAAATAAGTTAGTGTAGAGCCCTGCATGATAGATAATTGTTATTTGTCAAGGACATTCTCAAGATGTTAGGTTCAAATAGATGCAATTTTGTGTAGGGTGTAAGAAATGGAGCACCATGAAATAATTTTTCCTGTGATTTGTGCTGGGTTCTATTTTCTGAGAAGTATTTTGGTAGTGTTGAGAATGCTTCATCCATACAAGGTTATGGTTAAATGCAGTTCATGTAACTCTTGAAAAGAGTCTCCTGCTATTCTGGCTCTGAACATATTTTACTCCCCCCCCCCCCCTCCACTCTCATAATAATAATAATGGGGGTTTGTCCACTTTTTCTTATGAAATTAATTGATTTAATACAAGTGATAGTGTGTTAATTAAGAGTGGATGAGTATGCTGCATTGTCATCCTACGGTAACTTCAGTTTAGATCCTGGGTTAAAAAAAGTAAAAGTAGATAGATGTAGAACAAATTAAGAAGTGATCAGAATTTTCATTCATATTTTGTCTGCGTTGGTTTACAAGATTGTAGTGGGGCTTCTGGTCTACATGTATTATTAGCAAATCAACTTCTGATACTGCTTTTGGAGCATAAAATGAAACTAGAGTTCTATTTTATTTTAAAAAACCCCAACCTTTCTGGTCCTGATACGGCAGTTCAAGAAATGCACAAAGTATACTATGGTTCACACCTTAAATTAAAAGGATCATTATTTCTCAAGCAAATGAGACACTAATACCCCTTTCAGATTGCTGAACCCTTGTAAAAAAGTACCATAGTACCCATGGTAATTTGACCAAATTACCATGATTTGATGGTAATTTGGTTGAATTACTGTCATATTACCATGGGTACTATGATACTTTTTTACAAGGGAAGCGCTTTTGATTCCGCCTTTCTTGAAAGCGCTTCGCATCGCTTTGCTTTCACATCAAGCAAAAGATATCGCTATTTCATGGGAGCGGAATGGAGCACGATACTCGGAGCAGAAGTACGTCATCTGCATAATGCATTGTTATTTGGCCCTTCATTCTTCTTTATTTGGTGAAACTGATATTGTCTCAATGTGAAAGGGGTATAAGGCTCATATCATAAAGGCAGATTCATCTAAGCTAAACCAGGGCCCCGTTTCATAAAACTTGCTATCAATAAATAGTTACGATAGTTGTTATAAGCAACTGAAATCCTTGCATCTTGCATAGTGTAATTTTGAAACAGAATGAAGAAACAGAATGAATAAACAAAATAAATCCAGTCATGAAATGAAAAGTAGAAATGGACTTCGTGATGAAATGACCGTTTGTTCATTTAGATACAGAAATATGGTAATTATTTACAGGATGGAAAGGTTGACACATATTGCTCTATAAATCAAGACTGTTAAAGGGAAAGTCCACCCTGATATTAAGTTATTTTTAAGAGAAGCAGAAAAGTTAAAGAAACAGATCAATGCAAGTTTGAGCAAAATCCGATAAATAAGAAAGTTATGAAGTTGTAATCAATCAAACACAAATTTGCAAGTCCAAATTTGCTCCTTGCACAGAAATTTATGAATTTTAATTTTCTTCGTTTTTGATGAGGGAATAGTTTTGTATCATGTCCAGGTTTTTTGTAACAGCAGAAGTGAAATAATTATATCTAGGGTGCACGTATGACAAAACATTTTCTTTAGAGGATATGAAATTTATGATTTTTTTCAGTACAGGGCAAATGGGAGAGGAGCTCACAAGAGTTGCCAATTTGTGTTTGATGGATTCCAGCTTTAAAGATTAATAACTTTCTTTAGTTTCTTATTTCTTATCGGATTTTGCTCAAACTTTCATTTATCTGTTTTTTTAATATTTCTGCTTCTTCTAATATCAAGTTGATATTAGGGAGTACTTTCCCTTTAATTGTACCCGCTTAGTGGTGGTTTAAAGTACTTGGACTAAAGCTAGTATGCTTTATCAATACTGGCCAATACATTTTACATTGTATAGTGGTGTATACTGTGGAATTCAAGTTAATTCATGATCTATCCTTTGGGAATGAGGTTTGTTTTTCATGGGTTTCTTCAGAGGTTGAATATTCTGAATGTTTGTGTGTGCTTTATTGGGCTGAATTATCTTTTATTTATATGGTCGTCGTAAGCATAACTTACTCTCAAAAACAACTCTGTTTTAAAATGCGAGTTTATTTCCATATTTTCATCTTTGTTTCTGGTCATGTGTGCATTATGCATTAGTTGTGTGATGAGGAATTGCTTTTATTGTTATCAGAGTCAGAGTCTCCTGCTTAGACCAACTCACTTCTCCTCATAAAAGGTTTGATTTTATGTCAATAATGTAATTATTGTGCCTTGCTCAGTTGGTGCCTAGTACTTCCTGTGTTTCTCATGTTTCACCATGGTATAATCAAATTTGTTTTTTTTTCCAAAGAATAGTAATCATTTCTGTTTGTTCTGTCGTTTGGACATAAAATGTACATGTATGCACTAGTCGATCAGGATATGTAGTTGCTTGTTATTTTTCTTGTATTGTAAATTGTAATTGATGATAATCATCAGATGCAGAAATATGATTCCAAATCTGTGTTTCATGTAAAATGTTGCCATGGCCTTTTAAAGGATATAGATGTATTGTAAAATCCAGTGACTTTATCATAATCTTTCACAATGTCTTTTCAGTCTTTCACTTTGTAGATGATCACTTTCATGCAGTACTATTTTCTGAAATTTTGTTTTCATGTCATTATGCACCTTTAGCTGTACATGTACTTTTAAAGTATAGAATAAAGTCTTTCAATTATTTGATAACTCATTCTGTAGTGTGATTTCCATTGGAGTTATGGTAACAAATTTGTCTTGAATATTAGTGATGTGTCCCTTCCATGTATCTTTAATAGTGGTTACTATGTTTTAGTTTTGTTTTTCGTATTATATACTTTTATCGTATCATTGTAGAATATGTTAATGCAATATTGATTTAGAAATGTATTTTAAGAGTAGAACTTTTACAGAGTAAAGCAGCTAAAGCTATTTTTACTAATCCTTTTGTGCCATATTTTATGTGAATGAAAACAAATATGGTTGCACGTTATGGTAACAAATTTGTCTTGAATATTAGTGATTTGTCCCTTCCATGTATCTTTAATAGTGGTTACTATGTTTTAGTTTTGTTTTTCGTATTGTATACTTTTATTATAAAACGGGTTCAAGAATGTAGCCATCCTGATTGGTCAAATAACATCATGTGACCGTGCAAAAGAAAAAGTGATAACGCAAGGCAAAAAGGCTCTAAATCACTGCTGAGCTGCGCGTACGCGTACCTCCGGTGTGTGCAAACTTAAAACGCAATGTCATTTTAGCGCAGAGATTACATGCGCGCACTGAAACGCGCATGACTTTTGTTGGCTGCGCTTCTGTGCTGTCATCCAGGAAAGCAAATGGCAGCCTCCATGACTGTGCGACTCTTGGCATTTCTATGGGGTTCGTAACCATTTTTATAGACTTCATAATCATATTGCCAACCCGTTTTTATAAAACTATTAATACATGGTTGTGAGTTTGTGCGTTAATGTGATCTGGCAACACTCAGGTTTTTATTGTGGTGTCAAACACACTCGGCTTGTGCCTCGTGCGTATAGTACACCACGATAAAAACCTTTGTGTTGCCAGATCGCACCAACGCACTCCCAACCATGTATTAATAGTATATTATAGAATGTGTTAATGCAATATTGATTCAGTAATGTATCCTCAGAGTAGAACTTTTACAGAGTAAAGTTATTTTTACTAAATAAATCCTTTTGTGCCATATTTTATTAGGTGAATGAAAACATGTTTTAGTCTTTTAAGACTTTAAAATTTTGTAAATAATGTTCTTTTTGTTTGTTTAGAATATAGATTCTATGGTGATGTCCTTATTTGAGTTATATTTGAATGTTATACCAGTAATTAGACATACCTGTAGACACACAACTCAGTCCCTTCTCTTGTGCATGTGGACTGTATTTCAAGTTCACTTTTATTCAATATGGTGCCATATCAGTGCTGTGAATCACCCTTTAAGAACAATTGACCACATTTTGTGGTTTGGCTCAATAACTTTTGATTTAAAGCTCTAAAAAAGATACCAGATGCATGAGTGGAAAGAGCAAAAATTTCTCCATATACTATAAGTCCAGTTTTGTTGCGAGACCATATTGCATTTGATGCCAAGAATAAGCTTTAAAATCCTTAAATTGGTAACATATTGAGAGGTTCAAAATCATTGTTTTTTATCAAAATTGGCAATTTTTTCAACTCCTCAACAAAATTTGTAGCCCTGTATATTGTTTTCAAAGACATTACACCTTATTAGAACCATGTAGCACTAAAAGAAAAACAATATTAGTATTGCCAATTTGAAGAACGAAATGTGATCAATTTAGCCCTTAATAAATAATTCCTGTCCTGAAAGGGTTAAGCTTTTAGTTGATGGAATATTAAACGCTTTTCCACACATGACTTGGTAAACCTCCGTAGCAAAATAAAAACTTTTAAACTCATTAATGAATGACAAGTGGAAGCATTTAAAATGTGTCTGCGCATATCTAAGGTCCATATTAACATACTCTGTTATCTGTGTGCTATGTGAATGTGAAGTGCGCTGTACACTTTTATTTTGCTGCAGTGGATTTTTTTCTTAAAGGCAATTTACCACATCATATTGGTACAAGGCTCATCAGGGCAGAAAGAGAAGGACTGGATTATAGTCATTTTCATTATAATTTACCTTGGACTGGTAATTGCCTTATGGTAAATTTGTTGCCCTATTGAAGGTTGAAATCCATCCTAGCTTGAAATATAAATCTAACCTGTTTTCATTTGGAAGCAGATCTTATAGCTAATCTCTTTGAATTTATAGCATGATATAGCAAAGAAAATCCTTGAAATCACATTCTTATTTGCATGTAAGTATATGCATTTTCTTATTTATGTACAAACTATTTTGTGGTGTAATTAGCAGTAATTCACATGTTTTTAATAGCTCTATGATACACAGAAGGCTGATATAAAATATATGACTGTACAAAATGTACTTCTTGACATTTACAAGGTCATATAAGATCTACTGTGGTGTAATATAGCATTCCGCTGTGTATATTCTTATGTGTGTGGAAACTTATATCTATACAGCATTCAAGGATTATTTTTCAGGGTCCAACTGTGGCTGTAGCCTAATTTTTCTTCCAACGATATTTTACGATTTTATAGCTGCTCCATACCTACTTGAATTATAATCTGATAGAATTATAGTGCCTTGTCAACCTGTGTGATGCATCTTCTATTGTTACAAAGATGATGCATACACATACATGTACATATGTAGGCTGAATCAAGCAATCAATGTCATGATATAACTAGGGTGTAGCTGAAAATATGTAAAAATGATCATACACTGTATGCAGACCTCACTAGGCTGACATTGTTGATGTCCTTGGCTGTTGGTCTTGTGAGCTGTGCTATTGTTCTAATGGAATGCCTAGGTAACATACAGATGGAAGCCGTGTATTTGAATCATATTAAGTGCTCTTTTAATAACTAGCACAATAAATGATCGATGAATGGATCATACATGGATGGATGTATGCTGTACAGAGACACGTAACAATTTGCCGTTTTTCTGTTTTTCTTGAATTCTAATGTTTCATTTTCTAGTTGTAATTATCTAGAAGGATTTACCCAAGACATAAAATGGGGATTTTGAAGATTACTTCATAATTGCTATTGTTTTTTTTTATCTAGTATGCCAGAAGAGTATACATGTATTTTATATTTTATTTTACTCAGAAATTAAATCTGTAGCCTTGATCTATAGTAGATCGAGATAAAATGAGCACACTTGTGAAATGACCCATCCTTTTCAAATACATGAAATATACAGTAATAAGGTTAAGCTACATACGTGGTGTATATTGGAGAAAATCATAGTTGCAATTTGGTGAAAGGGATAAACAAAATCATCAGCATTAACTCACTGCTACACAGTAATCATCATCATCATAGAGAGTACATGTATGAACATTCTACATTGATGGAGAAACTGCTTAGAAGACTCCCTAAATGTTCAATAATTCAGTATGTGGGCTTGCAATTACCGTGCTATCATGTTATGTTAATTATATGATTTTCCTTCATTTTCTGCAACATGTTGAAATAATAAAAGCAGCTGCACATCTCATAGAAAATGTAAAGAGTATTAATTTATTATTGTGTAACATCCCCTTCTCCGTTTCTTTTACCATTCAATTCATATGCTGATTCCCCCGTTTCTCTCCCTTTCACCGATCTTTATTTACTGTATACGCCACATATTTTGCGGGGGTTTTACTTTCGCGAATTTCACGAATGAGTGGGTCGTGAATTTAGCATGATAAAATATTCCTAACATAAGTAGTCAGTTGAATTTGTTGTCTCCTGGTCAGAAATTCACCACTTTGCTTTGCAAAAGTGCATCATCAAATTTGAGAATTTCCCAATTGCAAATTCAAGCACTCGCAAAATAGTCTAGTTAGTCCTATTTGTGAAAATTTATGGCCGCGAAATTTATGGCGTATACAGTATCCGCCTATTAAATTTTTCTCTCTCTCTTGTCCTCACTTTCTTGTCCTCACTTTCTTGTTTACTAGTAAAGAAGACTTCATATCGGCTCATTTCCATTCACTTCCAATAATTAATTTTCTTTAAACTCATTTTTGTTGCCTCTGCTCCTGTGAACTATTCATTTACTCATCCCATTATAATACACTTGTGACAAAAAAAAAAAAATCAGTTGAATACAGTTAAAGCTTGAGTTTTCAATGTTTTCTTTAATTTCGGGCCATCCATTTGAAGACAGCAATAACATACGTGTATAACTATATAAATATGTCTATCATAAGCGAAAAATTCTACAGTAACTCTCCATTACCTTTCACATAAAGGTAATTATAAGCAAAACATATTGCAGGAACTTTTCACTGTTCCCAATTCATCTTGAAATGTGAATAAAAAGAAACACAACCGGCCACACTGTATCACTGTGTTGAGTGACAGTTTCATGCCTTGTATGTTTGGTTAAAGTTCATAAACACATATATAGAGTACCGAAGTGTGACGTCATAGCGGCCAAGTTGTCAAGGTAGCTGGTTCTAAACAATTTTGTGCTAAACAATGGCGAGATGATCACACCAGCGCCAAACACTGAGCTTGCCCTGCTGCAGCCCGTTGCTTCAATGACTTTGCGGTGAACCTCACGCGCGGGCTCTGTTGTTTAGAACCAGTATCCTGGACGACGAGCGAATATGACGTCAGCACTTCGGTACTCTATTGGGAAGGAAGAGAATACAAATAGTTAACCCTTTGACTACTGAGTTTTCTCATTCCCATAGGCTTAATACAGGAACCACTCGCTTCCCGTGGCCAATGGGTTAAATATATAAACCTTTCAAAGGCCTAGCAATTGCATTTCCATGCTTTTGCTTTCAACCTAGCTGAAGATGCAAACGGAAGCCGAGAATACTGGTAGCCAATCGCCTTTTTTTTATCTACACTGTATTCAGTCCATTATCTACCGCTAAGATGTTTGTTTGCAGGAACAATTAATTCTTCCAGTATAATGGATCAAATTGATTTTAGAGTACATAAACAGGTGATTCTAGAAAAGAACACATGGGTTATGAATTTGTATAGGATATGTCTCACATTACTTTTCTAATGAATTAATTTTATTGCATCATATTCTCCAAAATTGAAAGCTCAGTACTACTTGATGAGATTTCGACCAGCCTAATCATACTAAAAGCATTACCGGTAGTCTGCACTTGTAGATAAATGAATAAGATTTTCTGTTTTCAATATCACAAAGCTGAGAAAATGACAGTAATACTGAGCTCAAGGAGTAGATGTAGCATGTTTAAATACTCTGATGTGTGAGTAATTTACTACAAAAGAGAAAGAGTCGATATGAAACACATCTCTAGAAAGAAATCTGACATCTTACAACAAAAATAATGTATGTATTTCCTGACTGGCATAGTTCAAGGTACAGTGCTTAAGAAATATTGCAATAATACTCTCATATTCATGAACATAAATAAGGCCTCTAAGTGGGATAAATTCTTCACAAAGAAGCAACATTTCAGAGGATGGAACACCTGTAGTCCTTTATATTGCAGTCATGCGTATATAATTTGGTTCCTTTCTGACAGTCTCAGAAATGACATAGAAACCTATGGTTCAAGTCGAACAACTCAAAATGCAGTTTGTAAAACTATGTTTCTAAATTTAAAAAAATACAATGGAAAAGTACTCGAATCCATTTCAAATTTGGAGCAAAAGCATTCAAATATGACTATTTGCTATAAAAATACACAAAACCTAAAAATCACTTGATCCTATAGAAACCATTCTGAATATTTGATTCAAGAATTCCCGATCATTTCATCAAGAACTAAATTGGTTCCAAGCGGTGGGTTTCCAACTTATTCTTGAACAGGTCTGTTCATAAAAACATTCCCTAAAGTGTACCTACCACCTGAAAAAAAATTTGTATACTGCAAGGAAGTACGAAATTAACCTCAAAAAACTTTATTTGGCATTCGATAGGTCAACAGCTTAGGAGTATGAAGGAAATACAGGATAAATAAAGGTGCTCACGCGGAACCGAACTTGGAGTTCAGTTACGCATGAGCCTTTATCTTGGCGAGCGTGTATGAGTGCATCGAGTAGTCTACTCATGAGTCGCTTTTATGCTTATAGCGATTGTAATTAAACTCGCAATACATGTACCTCTTTATAGAAGCATTATTAGAAGCCCATATTTTGAATTTAGTATAATTACAGAGTAAATTATTTTTTGGTGAATGGTATCCTATAAGAATCATAACATAGTATCCTATAAGAATCATGACATAGCTCATTTTCAGTTCAATATATTTATAGTGCACAAAAGAAATCACCTAAAATCACCTAAAATCACCTCACATAAAAGAATTTTGTGACACTAACTTTAAAACATCATTATGAGCATGACGGTTTTACAGAATCTCAATCTACTATCTCACTCGGGATAGAATAACAACTCTAAGAGACATAAGAGATGTACAATGTATTATAAATGTGTGTCATATCTATCAAAGTTCTCTCATTTCTTGCCTTCTTGCAGTCTTTTAACATCATTTCCCGCATTTTATAGGATATAAATATGACATAAATATGACAGAACGATGATGGCAATTCAAATACATTGTAAGCTTTTGTTTTGATTTTAATATTTGCAATGACCAGAAAAGCCATGTAACCGTCATTATAAAAGTGACGTTGAGAAAGACTTTATTCATTTCTTGCCTTCTTCTTGCAGTCTTTTAACATCATTTGCCGCATTTTATAGGATATAAATATGACAAAACAATGATGGCAATTCAAATACATTGCAAGCTTTTGTTTTGATTTTGATATTTGCAATGACCAGAAAAGCCATGTAACCTTCATTATAAAAGTGACGTTGAGAAAGACTTTATTCAGATATGAAAATCTGAGGAGTTAAATTTGAGTTCAGTATTTCAAGATCTCTTTTGATCCTTTATCCTCCCTTTCTGCACCTTCTTTCTGCACCATGTATGCCTCCACAGATCTCCAGAGGGCTTTTATATTGCCTGCTCCAAACCCAGATGCTCCCTGTCTCTGAATAACCTCTAGAAAGAACGTGTCTCGATCAAAGAATGGCCTTGTGAACACTTGCATGAGATACCTGTGAACATGTTCGGATGAGCCATTTATGAATGTCAAAATCAGGATTATATTGCACGTTCATCATTCAAACTAAACATACTGAGCTACATGTATTTTTTTTTAATTCAGTCTGAAATATTTTCAATACACTGGACGGTTATTCAAGTGAAACTATCTGACTTAGAATGTTGTATTCTTATATTCTTTCACATTTATGCTTCTCTGGCTTTTGACTACCTTTCTTGTTATGCAATATTAATGATTTAATATCAAAATACACACTTTTCATTCATTCATTTTTTTTTTTTTTGGGGGGGGGTTCATTTCTTTAAACAATGTGTACTATTGTACTATATCTCACATGGGCAGATACTCTAAAATAATTTTGCAGGTCTTCTGTAATTACCTGATTGTTGAGTCTTTCTTGTCAGGGCTGCCCTTATCTTCCTCCACCTTTTCCTGGAAATCTTCTGCATCCAGTAAGATACCAAGTTCCTGGAGGACTGCTGGATCCTTACCAACTAGTTTCATCTCCTCTAGCTTACCAACCTATGATACATCACATCATCATTCATCACTATTTGTAATGGTTAAATTGCTAATCCCACATTAATATCTTTCAAAATTTCAGAACAGAATCTTGACAGATTTTCCAACTCAAACAGACACAAGTTCAATTTAAAGAGCAATGAAGTCTAGTTTTCAGAGGCATTTTCATGATTAAAGTTATAATTCATGATTAATTTCTAAATGGAGAAACTACACTTGCACTATAAGATGGACAATACTGACCTTGCCAATACCTTTTTCATACAGAGTAGGGACAGCAGAAATAATAATTTTGTTTAAACATTCATTTTTACTTTATATGTGTCATGCTTTATTTTAAAAATCACTTTATGAGGGCAATATGATTGATTTTCTGTACAAATATATATTCTTATCTATGAACTTGATGCTGTTCACATCATTTTTTATTTATGATGAATAATTAAATACTATTCCTACCCCTCACCTCAGTGTAATACGTGCTCGGAGGTACCATGAAATCCAAACCCTGGTCCTTTAATACACCCACTGTGTACTCTATGTCAGGTGCATACAAGCCAATGTGCTGAATACCTGGTCCGCCATGCTGCTCAATAAACGTCTCAACCTGATTCGGTCCTAAACAAGAGTAAAGGATGAAGTTCTAGATTTCAACATTTTCCACTCTGATTTCTTTTTTTTTTACATTTCATACAGTGAGTTGTCAATATTTAGAGAGTAAATGCTATGGACAACTCTTACGGTAATGCTTATATTGTTTTATTCATAGTTGCACAAGCAAAAGTTTCAACTTAAAGCACTGAACTAACCTGGTATACACAAACTTTATCAACCTATTGCAGCTAAGTTTAGGAATTTAGCTGCCTTTTTTTCAACTGCTTAACTTAATTGTCAAAATTTGTCCTCAGAAAATAGGAAGGTAACATCAACCAGAAAATCTCTATAAAAGGTTGTACCTTGTTCAAGTACCAGGTTCACATAATTTCAAAGCCCTCACCTTGATCTGGTAATGCTTCTGCCACAACAAACATCATATTATTCCCTTTCCCTGGCCTCTTTCTTTCTTTGCCAGACTCCTCAGAAAACATGAGCCCAGTCTCTGCACATCTCCAGTATTCCATAGCCTTCATGCGTAGACCTACATTGCTGCCTCGCACCAGGAATCCTTCTAATTTGTCCTCATTCCTACAGAAGGAAAGAAATCATTCATGTTAATCTCTGCTAGCTGTCTAGTGGTCTACTTGACAACTTCAAATGGCTTTTCCGTTGTAACATATCTACATGATTGATGTGAAGATAAACAATAAAAAATGATAAAGGTGGAAAGAACTATTCAATACCCCCAATAAAATGAAAAGAAAATAAAACTAGGGTCCATCTCTAATCAAACATTGAAATTGGATTTTGATGAATTGCAAGTCAATATCATTGATCTTTACAAACACATTTTGAAGAATTTTCAATCTCATCAAGCTCTAGTGAAAGTAACTCAGAAAACTGAAAACACAATTGTATCATCTGGAGCATCATAAAATTGATGTTTTATACAGCAACATACCTATATTTTTATAGTTTTATTTTTTAAAACCGCCAGATCTAGGGTGCGCGCCCCGGTATTCGGTCATATTCCAGAATTCGGTCACGCAGCTCTTTGAACAGCTGTGAAGAACTCATGAATAATTTTTGAGGCTCGAAACCTGTACATAACAGACACATGAACAAGGTACCTCTAATGTTAAAAGCAATTCAGGTCGGACGCCCTGGAAAAGATCTCCAAATACCCTCGAAACTGGTCAGTGTTACCCAAGTTTCCGCACTTCCGGGTTCCGTTAGCGCGTGAGTTAACACGCATAGCCATATGTAGACGCCTATGGTGAAATAACTATGTGTGCAGGTGCAATGAATTTAGTATGTGTGTGAAGAGGAGCTTCCGGGTCTTCCCTCTATCCCAGCGAATTTGCAAATGGCGATCTCAGCGATGAGCAAGAGAATATATACCTCACCCCTGCCAGTGAGATGGCGCTCTTCCAGTATTCGGTCAGGCAGCATTGAGTGCCTTGCGCCAACGTGCTTTGTGTGCAACTTGTCGCTTTGCGCTTCGCCGACGCGCTTTGCGCTTTGCTGACGCGCTTTGCTCTTTTTAGAAATACATTTTGTTCATTATTTCTGACCCTAGATCTTCGATTTGTGGATTTTAATGGATAAAAAATCTCATACATTTAAGTATGAATATATAGAAGCCACAGAAAATGCCTAAAAACGCAGAAATATGACAAAAATGGTTATATAATTCTCCCGAGATGCAGCGCACTATCGCGTGACCGAATTGTGGGCGGCGCGACCGAATACTGGGCGGAAAACTTCTCCTTCTTCTGTCGGCGATATTTTTTTGGGTAAGTTTCCAGGTTTTAAATTATTTTGATAATTATTTAAAGGACAATTTTGCGGTTCTTTTGATGGTAGATTGTCAATTTAAAGAGATAGGTATTCATATCAGCGGCGATTTCTTTTTAAGTGACCGAATACCGGGGCGCGCACCCTACTTTTGATATTTTTCTCACCTATCCAGCCAAAATCTTCTCATCCCAAAGCACCTTTCATACCAATCTAGAACTTCATTTGAAGTTTCTGTTGGAATGGCAAATGTAACATGATCAAAATGTGTTACTGTTTCTTGCATTATCCCAGAGTCTGATTGGATGACACAACTTTGAGAGCTATTAGTATTACAGATGTTTGATGAAATGGAATTATTGCACAAATCTGACTTGGAGATTTCACTAAATCCTGGTAAAAATACACCATTATAGTGCTTTGTGTTCAGAATTGTGTGTACCACATTTCCAACACATGACTTGATTGCAGCTACAATGACATATCCACTTGAGTCTTTGATCACGATTGGTCCAAATAAAACTTGAGCACCTTCTTTCTTCGCAAGATCTACTGTTGCTGCAACATCACACACTTCAAAAGCAACATTGCAGACTGAATCTATATTTCCTATAGCATTTGGTGGTAATTTAAAATCTAAATTGTGTGTTGATAAAGGTGGTGATACAAATCCTAGTTGATGAACTTCCGAGAGATTACTGTGAGAATTGCAACTGGCATGACTGGGAGGGACAGAGGGATGCCGCTGATCAAACAACACGGATGGCGACGTTAGCGAGTTGTCGGTGCAATCATCCTCCCTGCAGTTCAGGGGAGCTTTCGAAGCCGGGTCCCGTCGGTTTTCAACTCGATGTTCGCTCACCACAAATACAGCTGATCCGCTTTTAAGTACCCAGTCAGTACTATGCACATCTTTTCTCTCAGCATACAGCTGAAAATTGACATTTGATATCAATTTATGCACATATCGGGAACCATTTCTAACAGCTAGCTGCACATGATGGACACAGGAGGCTGCCATTTTTCTGCAATAATTACAGAAGTTTCGTAAGAAATCAGTGGCGCCATCTACGTCATCACGTCTGCGCCGAATTTTGTAAATTGTTTTGAGTTGTTGTTGTTGTTGTTATTTGTTTTATTTGGCAATTAGTCAAGACTGACTATTTTGCCACAAATATTATTTTAAAAATCTAAAAATTTCTAATAATATCTTTTTCCGTTGATAAGGTACGATGTATTTCTTTCCAACTATAATTACGAAAATAAGAAAAGGAAAACATATATAAACTCATTCCAAAAACATTAAAAATATCATCCCGCCAAGCGGACACTTGGACTTTGGAGTCTTGGACATTTAATTATCCCACCTTTTCGAAGATGCCGTCTTACCAACCGTCGAATTACGTCTCTTTGATTTTCGGCCAAAAGAAATTTGGTCTAGGTCACTCAGGCATAGGTCACTCAATAGACCTGTTTACTAAGTGATTCAATTTATGGATGTTTCTTTCCTGGGGACCTAGTAACGAGGTATTCCATTAACCTGTTATTAATGAATGAACTACAATACTTAGAATCCAGTTTGCATACATTACTTGTTGCTATGTCTGACAAGCCTCTGGCAAGCTTTCAGGTTGTCAAGAACAACCTTTGTTTCAAAAGTATGCATAAAATTTGAATCACTTAGTAAACAGGTCTATTGATTTGGGGGAACGGGTAACCTCTAATCAAGGCGATGTGCTGCTCTGTTGATCCCCTTTTCGATCCTCGAAACCCGCGGAATCATCCTCTGATTATTGCACGGGATGGCATGGCGGATCATGGAGCTCCCAATAGTTTACTTTCACGTACATTCTCTATGAGAGCCCGGGCCGGAAGCTCCATGGAATGACTGACCAATCAGAAACGACCCCAGTGTCAGGACTCTCTGTATGGACAGCTCTGGTGGACGCGGGTCGGGCGCCTCTCCCTGGAAAAACGTTTGAGGGGGTCGTCCCCTCCCAACTTTAGAAAATCGAAACCCCCCCACAAAAAAAACAAAAAAAAACAAACTTGTCTTATAAATGATGACTGAGCGCTGCTGACCCAAATTTAGAGAAAGTTGTGGATATTCATATTAGACTTTATTTTGCCTGTGTGATCAAGACAAAAGTCCGCTGAAAAGTGTCAAACTGCAACTCATGAAAATTTTCGAGCTCGGTCTACATACGCGATCTCACATTTTTCAAAAATAGATTTAGCAAGGACGACGCAGCGGTCAAAAATGCACAGTTTTTATACTGTAAAATGGGGGGGGGGGGGGAGGTCCCAACAGATCCTTCCCTGTTCGGTTGCCAAGCCTCTTCGAATGTCGTGCGCCCCCCTCCCCCGACATGACAAGAAATCGCCTCCCCTGGTTATAAATACCGTATACATGTAATCTTCTGCATAATTTTATGCTAAAAAAAGTGACTTATCCCAACTTTCCCATCAAATACTTCTAAGGAAAAAAAAATAGGACTTTACAGATAGAGTAAACGTCGCTCAGCTTTTACTAGGTATGTGCGATCGGTTCCCTCTATTCGGTCTGATCTTGACGTCAAACCCAAATTCATTGGGGAATGACTGCACCAAAGTCATCAGATTCCTGATCAAAAGTTTGTTTGTGGGGATACTAGTTAGCGTGACCTCATAATAACATTAACAGCCTTTATATTGGAGTGGCCACAAAGAAAAAAAAAATGGTCCGCAGTGATGGTCTTACCAGAACAATTTATGAAGACTTTCCCAATGTGGTTGCACAACCTGGCACGGTCGACTCGGTCTGGGGGCAGCGCGGCGGGCCGGCGGCAAAGACGGCAACAACCCGGCAACAATACAAATCAAATCGCATTTCCCGCCCTTATTATTCCCTTTTGTCAACCCATATATTCTCTCAAACTTTCTCTTCAATCCTCGCAGTTTTCCCCCTCCTTTTAACTGTTTTTGGCTGCCAATAAGGGGGTGGGGGTGGGTGGGTGGTGGCCGTTTAGCCCCTAACAGGCGCGGATCCAGGGGGGGGGGGCGCAAGGGGCGTGCGCCCCCCGTTTTGTCTGACAAAGTATGCCCCCGGACCCCCTAGATGGCCGTTTGGCTTCGTCAAACGGAGGGTTCCTCAGTGTGCGCCCCCCTTTTTGAAATGCGCCCCCTTTCTGAAAATCCTGTATCCGCCCCTGCATAAGTCAGCTCATAAAATGGGTGGATCAAGGATGGGGCAGGGGGATATAATTTCAACATAATGTTTTACACAGTGAGATAATTAATATCTCTCTCTCTATTTCCTTCTCTGACTCTCGAGGTACTGTATGTCTTATTTTCGTGACTAGATCACGATGGTAAAAAAAATGTTCGCGCGCGCGCGTGTGTGGTGATGACATTTTATTTTTGTTGTAACAGAAAATTTTTGATCTGCCCTTTTATGGGGGATGCATATTGTAAATGCACCCTAAACTTTATGTGAATAATGTATTATCCCTATTGTGTGGCAACTTTCTGGCACATTTTCATGCTTGTTGCCTGTCCATGGACCCGTCCCTCAACCCCTGGCCCCTGGCCCCGCCCCCCCCCCCCCCCCCCGGCCCGCCCCTCAAACTTTGTAATCGATTGGACGTACGTGAGGTCCGAATCGATTCAGAGTGCGGCAGGAAAGTGGTGCGAATCTCCTCGAATTTGTCTGATTTTGCTTATATTTCTAGCTAATTCTCTAGAAAGAATCTCAAGGATCCCTTGGAAATGGCTCCTCCGACTAAGGACGACCTTAGGCGAGAAATTTCAGGTAAGATTTTCCCTTTTGTCGTTGACGTTACCACTCGGTGACCTAGATTGTTTTTGTTGTGGATGGAGCAGTGGTGACTTGTGTGTGGTACGGTACTACGGTTTGTGAGTGCATCGGCTGCCCTGACCTCTGTGGCCCTGCTGCTGAGTGTGCGTGTGTGTTGCTGGTTCTGAGCTCTGGGAAGATTCCTGCAGCTGTGGCGGCAAAACGGCAAAACCAAAGTCAGAAACTCCTTCTTCATTTTGCTTGTATGTGGTTAGTTTTAGTATTTTCTAGAATAAACTTCACTGGATTTAGGCCTAGACTCTTAGTCTTAGTCAGACTAGACTCTAGACTAGAGTTTAATGTTAGTAAAAATCTCATTCTCATTTAGGATACTTCTGATGAGTGATGTTTTGTTTAACGATTAACGTTATGACATGACATCACTCGCACATAGTTACTTTTGTCAACTAGGGAAGCGTTTCATCAAACCGTCATAAGTACAACTTGTTTCATCAAACTGTAGTGTTAGTACAAGTTCGCGATTTATAAAACGATGCCCAGGCTGAATTTCCCATAGTATTTTATAATATTTGTCTGGAAATTGTCTCTTTACAATGTAGTTCATGTTCAAGTTTATTTGTTAATTTGTCTTTCTTCCAGCAATAAGTAACAAAAAACAATAACAGTAACACTTTCTTTCAACAATAGTAATCAATAACAACAGTAACAAGTTATATATGTACATGTACATGTGTTATAATAAGAAAGGGCAACAGTATTTTGAGAAAGGTAAACAAGGAGACCTTAATGAAGCATAGCTTGTAAGATAGGTCCCTCAGGAATTAAAAATAATATATATATTGAAGAAAACAAAAACAGTGACACAAAATACACGATACTTTCTGCACATGCAAAGGAGTCAAACTTACAGTTAAAGTGTTTATTCCACCGGGGTTTGTCAAGTACATGGATGTAACTCATGCATTTTTTTCTAGTTATTTCTAATGTTACTAATTTATTCTTGCAAACTGTCCCTTACCTTACCTTATGCCCGTCACTCCTCCAGGAGCATAGGCCGCTAAGAACAGTCCGCCAGATTCCTCGTTCCTGGGCTGCCCTCTCTAACTGTTCCCAGGTGTGTCCCATCTTCTTGCTGTCTGCCTCAAGGTTGCGTCGCCAGGTGTTTCTTGGCCGGCCTCTTTTCCGTCTCCCTTGGGGATTCCACGACAGTGCCTGTCTTGTGATGCTGTTGGTTGGTTTCCTCAAGGTGTGCCCAATCCATCCCCATCTTCTACGTCTGATCTCATCTTCTGCTGGCAGTTGGTTGGTATGTTGCCACAGGTCTAAATTGCTGATGGTGTTTGGCCAGTGGATCTGGAGGATCCTTCTCAGGCATTTATTTATGAAAGTCTGCACTTTCCTAGTGGTATTCTTTGTTGTCCTCCATGTTTCTGCCCCATACATTAACACTGACTTAACATTTGAGTTAAACAGTCTGATCTTTGTGCGGGGTGATATCACTTTTGAGCTCCATATGTTCTTCAGCTGCACAAAGACTGTTCTTGCCTTGCCGATTCTTGCTCCAACATCGGTTTCCGTGCCACCTTGTTTATCAATGATGCTACCCAAGTAAGTAAAGGCTTCCACTTCTTCCAGTTTGTTTCCATGTAATGTGACTGGGTCCTCACTTTTCGTTTTGATCTTAAGTATCTTTGTTTTGCCCTCATGAATCTTCAGACCGACTTGTGAAGAGATGGCTTCGAGCTCTGTTGTTTTGTCCTGTATCTGTTTGTGACTGTGGGAAAGCAAACTGTCCCAGTCCTGGATAATTTATCTCTTGAGGCCTTCTGCTTCTTACATTTACTTTTAAAATAATTTTTGAGCTTGTCCTAATAATTTCAAAAATTTCTCACCAGTGCAGTAAGTCTCATAATCGAGAAGCAGAATTAAGAGACTGAACAAACTTAAGAAGTGAAAAGGCGATTTTCAAAACTTGAAAAAAAAGTTTAGAGTTCGTAGTCTGAAACATTTGGGATGAGCAGTTGTCTTTGGATGTTTTTTAATTTTATCACAAAAATATCTATTTACTGGATTACCTGCTGTTATTCTATACTGATATCTGATATTTGCAGTACTATGACTAGAGACTTGCAAAGTATTAAAAGGACCACAGAGGTTTCTAAGCCTGATGACTATTAAAGATGCCAATCTTCGGTCTATGCAATATGTATTATTATATGAATATTCCATGACAACATGTTAACATATCAGTTATTGTTTGTGAGGCCAGCACCATGTCAGGTCTATTCAAGTTGTACCATGGTGCACTTACACTTATGTAGAGCATGGGAATGGCAGGATGTACATCAATTTCACTTTATTCACGTTCAGTTTCATTCCTTTGCAGACATACCATTGCAATGTACTATAAATGTTGGGTTGTATGTAAGATTGCACAATCCTCATCTCTTCTTAGTGTTCTGTAATGAATGATGTTCACACCACAACAAGTCTTAGATTCATATGTTCCTGTGTTGTAGTTGTTTTTTTATTATACTTTGAACAGAAATACTTCAGGGTGCTGACTTATCAGCATTGTCATCCAAGAAAGTGAGACTGAGACTGCAGGATATTTTTGATGTTGACCTTGCCGATAGGTTAGTTAACTTGTGCTCAGGGGAGCATTTCATCAAGCGTTTCGTCTGTGATATTTACCGACAACTGTTATAAGCTACTGAAATCCTTCTATCTGATTGGCTGAGAGCAAATTTGTCAGTAAAATCACTGACAAAACACTTGATGAAACACTCCCCTGAATGTGTGTGAGATGGCCCTGCAGTTTAAAGTGACAATCTTCTCAGGATATTAATAAATATATTGTCTAATTTTATAAGTCCTTTAAAAAATGTTACCATGGGAATTTAAAAGGGGAAAGTTTCAGCTACCTTTCATCAGATTGAATGATCCAGACCTGTTCAGGGTGAAATATGGAAAATTCAAAATAAAGTGAAGGGAAGCTGAAAGGTCTATGAGGTATACATGTAAATTTATTTATGAAGAGTTATACTGAACTTCATCACTTATTCATAAGTTGATTTGGCACTTTGAAATATTTGTTCTTGTCCATTTCAGGAAGAAAGAGGTTTATCAGATTTTATCAGAGTCAAGGTGTTGCAGCAGCTAACATCTAAGAATTCCCTTCTTCTGTGTTTGTGAATGAGAGCTGAAAAATCAGTTGGATCGTACTTTATATTTTTGAAAGGTTTACTTTTTTACCAATTTTCCAATTAGTCAGTTTGACATTAGGATTCCTCTTGTTAATTTTAGGAAGAAAGAGATTGATCAGATTTTGATGGCTCTCATTGCTGAGGGTCAAGCTGTTGCATCATCCAAGGAGAAAGAAGAGCCAGAGGATGTAGCTCAAACCAGTGCAGAGGCTGTCGGTGAGAAAGGAGATCCTCACCGCTCAGATTCTTCATCAGATGAGGTAAGAAAGTTTGCCTACTAACAGTTAATGAGATATATGGCCCACAAGAATTATGTGTTACCTTTAATGACAAAAGAAAATATGGGAGTTAATTTGGGCAGAAATCCTCCCATTTAATTCATTTAAAGGAAATTTACCGGCTTTCCTAATTTCAGGAAAAGTAAGATAATTACAAGTTATTTATTCATGTGAATTAGACAAATGAGCTGATTTCTTCTTTCTCCTCCTCCTACCCCCTCCCCCTCTCTGTCCCTTTCTGTCTTTTCTTTCATTACTACTTTCACTAGCAGCTAAGAGATGGTAGCCCACCTGTTAAGAGGAAGAAAAAGAAAAAGAAAGAGAGCTCCAAACCAGCTGCCAAACCAAAGGAAAAGAAAGAAAAGACATCCCGCAAAAAAGAAACAAAAACAGCAAAGGTTTGTAATTTTGTTTTCTACTCTATTTGTAGTATTTGCATATTACAAATATGTAGGCCTTCTTTGAAAGTCAACTCAAATCAAACATAAACTTCAACATACTACATTTGGCATACTTCCAAATATGTCACAAATAATCTCTAAAGTAAGATTTTTTTTTGTTGCATTTCCTAACTGTAGGCTCAGTACCTATTTGATCCATTAATGTCATGTGAAATTTATTAACATGTTAATTCTTTTGCCAATGAACTCTATGCATGTGCATACAAAATACAGCAACTACAAGTATTTTTACCCATTATTAGTGACAATCATGATTGTTTGTTTGTAATTTGATTCTATTGGTAGCCTGAGTTCATCAACATGGATTGGTACCTCTGGTGTGATTAAAACATATAAGTAGGTTGATATTGATAAAGTAAGTACTGTATAAGCTGATATTTTCGCGTACAGATATTTTCGCGAATGGCGACCTCTGCCACATATTCGCGTGTTGTTAAATTCGCGTTCACCACCACACAACAGATCTAGGGAAAGACATGAAGGGATAAATAACCTAAACAGAGTTGATATTCCCCATCTGAAAGTGGATAAAGCGAATACATTTACACATCGCGGGCGCGGGAATTGTAATGGGGCCAAAAAAATCTGAGCAAGCAATTGTTAGGGCTAGCTAGCTAGGCATGCTAGGGGATCGCGAAGCGACAACGCATGGTTTGTACTACTAATAGTACAGCACTGTATTGTTCGCCTTGTAAAAATGTGCTCTCGTAATGTTGCATGTTCATATGAGAATATTTTCGCGTGTTGTTAAATTCGCGGGTGATCTTTCATTCGCGAAATTAACAGCTTATACAGTAGTTATGAATTGACATTTGACAGGGGCTACGTTTATTATCGGTTATAGAAATTCAGCACTTTCTATATTCTTGTGAGGTTTTATGAGGTTATTTCCATCATGTTTGATAATGGTTTTAGTTTACTTTTATAATATGAACAGAAGAGGGAAGCACCCAAGAGCCAAGCCAATGTAGAGGATTCAGATGATGAGCAGGTAAGTTGATCAGTGGCAGATCCAGAATTTTGTTAGGGAGGGGGCCCAATATTCAGAAAACTTTCTGACAAGCAAAAAAAAAAGGAAAGAAAGAAAAAAAAAGCGGAGTCATCAGCATTTGGGGATGTCTTTTTTTACTCAAAAAATCTCTGACAAGCCCCCCCCCCCAAAAAAAAGAAGGTAATTAGCATTTTGGGGTGTCTTTTTAGCTCACCTGAGCCTAAGGCTCGAGTGAGCTATTGCGATGGAAATTTGTCCGTCGTCCGTTAACTTTTTACATTTTCATCTTCTTCTCCAAAACCCATGATCGGAATTCAACCAAACTTGGTAGGAATCATCCTTAGGGGTAGGGGACCCAAAGTTGCTAAAATGGTACATGTGGCCCCCAGGGGGGCCCAGGGGGAGGGCCCCCAATTGTAAAAGCTATGTAAATTTCAAACATCTTCTTCTCCAGAACCAGGCATAGCTCAGACTTGGTATTGTGTATGGAGATACCTCTATAGATGAAGAATGAATGTTGTTCATGAAATTTCTCTGAGTGGCCCTATAGGGGCCCTGTGGGGGTAACATACTGGAGGGGGGGGGGGGGGGGGCGTTGCCAGGCAAAATGTACATTCTGATCTTCTCCAAAACACATAATCGGAATTCAACCAAACTTGGTAGGAATCATCCTTAGGGGTAGGGGATCCAAAGTTGCTAAAATGGTACATGTGGCCCCAGGGAGGGCCCCCAAGTGTTAAGCTGTGTATGGAGATACCTCTATAGCCGAAAAATTAAAGTTGTTCATGAATTTTTTCTGGGCGGCCCTATAGGGGGTCTGTGGGGGTAACATACTGGAGGGGGGGGGGGGGGGGGGGGGTGGGGCAAGTTGTCCGCCATCCATAAACTTTTTACATTTTCAGCTTCTTCTCCAAAACCCATGATTGGAATTTAACCGAACTTGGTAGGAAGCTCAGACTTGGTATTGTGTATAGAGATACCTCTGTAGATGAAGAATGAAAGTTGTTCATGTGCTAGAGAGAACATGCACCAGATGTGAATTGATCCACCTCAGGTGAGCGTCGTGCCCCCTGGGGCTCTTGTTCTTTTTCCCTTCCCCTCCCCCTGGATCTGCCCCTGAAGTTGATAGTGTAGATTTCAAGATGAATGACTCACCCCCCCTTCCACCCTTCAATAAAATGTGCTGAATCAAGTCTGAAACTATTACGAGAAGAGCATGTACTAAAAATTGATAACAATTTCCACTTTCTCAATTTTTATTATTGAGCAGACATATAATCGAGGAAGGATATGTAAAAAAAGACTGGAGAATGTAATAGGAAAAATATGTTAACTCTCATCATCAGAATGGAGAAATGGGTAAACTATTACTAGTCATCATACATCATAACCAAAATCACTAATGCAAGGTTCTCCATATTATCAGTGATCTCAACGTTGAAAAAAAAAATTTACTTATAATTTCCTCACTCTGCTCAATTCATCTCAAATTTCCAAGGTGGACTGGGTTAGAATCACACTCAGATTCCAGGTTGACGTAGCCAAGATCAGGGAATTATTTTAAATGAACGTTTCCATTCCTTGACAAAGTGAATGTTGTGCAACATTATATTTCCATTGTGCGCTTTCTTGTGTGACAGACAATCAACGATGAAGAGTTGGCATGGAAACTGCACCAGGAGGAGAGTAGGAGAACGAGAAATCATTCCACCAGGAAAGCAGCTTCTGTGAAGAGTAAATCAACTTCCAAGGCCCCATCCAAGAAAGAGAATGGGGCATCCAAGGACAAGGGCAAGACAGGTATACTCAAAACATAAATATTATATTAATTCTAATGTTGGTGTTATTCAAGTATGAAGGTCATGAAATCTAATTGTGATGTTCCCCTCCCCCAACAAAAATCCTTTAAAAAAATCCCTTTTAAAAATCGTTCTGTTCGTGAAATGTCAGACTTTTGTTTTTTCAATGGGTGAAAAACTGATAAAGAGTTTGAATGCTTATCTCAACAATAATGGAATACTATTTTGCTCACATAATTATGTAATTGAATGATTCATTCTCTTTCCCAGGTTATGTTGCCGATATGATCTTGTCACCAGAACTTGCCAATATCATAGGAGCAGACAGAGTAAGTTCATATCTTTTTCTTCCCTTTTGTCACCCCTCTTTTCACCCCTCTGGGTTAGATATAGAAATTAGCTCTCTGTATCCTCAAGAAAAAAAAATAAATCCAACTATTAATATTATTATTATTATTATTATTATTACAACATTATTTGCTACGTTAAGGCGAATCCTATCAATGGCGTTTATTCTGTCACTATATAAATTTGACGTTAAACCTTTTATCTCATCCTATTGTTAGGATTCGCCCTAACCCACGTTCGTTTCGCCCTAACGTCAAATTTCTATTGTGACGGAACAAACCTATTGTTAGGTTTCGCCTTAAGTCGCAGATAGGTAAATTATAGTTATTATTATTATTATTGTAATTATTGATTTGTCCATAACCTAATGTTCAATTGGTAAATTAAGAAGTAACCAGACTTCACCCAGAAAGATAGGGTTATTCTTTCTGGTTTAGTTCCAACAAGTTCTCATCTTGTTTGTAATTCTCCATTCTATTCTAGTCCATGACCTTTCACGGGATATTGGCTGTCCCAAGCTGGCTTGCTTTCTGTATGGTTTCAAATTATAATGTTAATAATTATGATAATTATTATTATTTTTATTTTTATTATTATTGTTGTTATTATTACTGTTATTTTTATTATTGTTATTATTTGTAATAGTAGTAGCAGTAGTAGTAGTACTAGTAGTATCATTATTTCTTATTAGAAAGTAGTATTATTATTACCTTGTTGCTTGTAGGGTTCATTTTGAGTAGGCCTTATATCGTGTGCAGGCCTTATATCTTGTGCAAACAGTGCAATGTGCATTCTAATGCAGAACTGCCTCTACAATGCAGTAATGATGTCATAAATCTGATCATGTGATGTTTTCTTGTTTGTAATAAGAAGCACATGCATGTAGCGACATTTATTGATATGTGATATGTGCTATACAAGAACTGCATAGGGTCATTCTGTGTCAAATCACCCAGATTTTTTAAAAGTTTAAACTTTACCCCCTTCAAATTGCTCCAAGTTTGGTGTATTTAGTAATTGACTCTTC
The DNA here is from genome assembly GCA_025617745.1 of Heliocidaris erythrogramma. NCBI lineage: Eukaryota > Metazoa > Echinodermata > Echinoidea > Camarodonta > Echinometridae > Heliocidaris > Heliocidaris erythrogramma. The sequence goes on from CM046868.1 coordinate 35,262,266, forward strand.
CCAAGCAAAAAATTTTAAGTTTTAGCCCCATCGGCCAAACGGTTTTCGCGCTATGGCACGCATTCCAAAGGCATGTCGGCCAAAAATGGACACTTTTTTCAATATTTAAATGACCATATCTCTGTAACTACTTGGTCAATTTTGTTGATATTGACATATTTAGAAAGGTAATTACACAAGCTATCTACATGTATATCTGTCTATGTCCGAACAACATTAAGTTCCATGACTTCTCGATCTTTGCTTTAACTTGAGCATCACATGATCTGGAGATGAAATTTGGTCAGTTTATACATCAACATTTTTGCTTCATCATATAAAAAAATTGGAGGAGTAATAGTTTTTGTTTTCTTTCCAGCTTCTTTTAAAGTTGGCAAAAAGCTGTTCTTTCACAGTTTGACGTAGTATCAATAATTTATTTAATGAGTGTTGCTATGTTTTGGATAACTTACTGATACTAGGTCAAACAGTGAAAAATCAGCTTTGTGACAACTTTAAAAGAAGCTGGAAAGAAAACAAAAAAATATTACTCCAATTTTTTTGTGTAATTACCTTTCTAAATGTGTCAATATCAACAAAATTGACCTAGTAGTTACAGAGCTATGGTCATTTTAAAATTGAAAGAAGTGTTCATTTTTGGCCGACATGCCTGTGGAATGATTACCCTAGCATGAAAACTGTTTGGCCGATGGGGCTAAAACATAAAATTTTAGCTTGGGAAGAATCGATTACCCCATCGATTACTCCGAGCCTTATGGGAAGGGCGTACTAAATGCTTATTGTATTGTATTGTATTGCGTTGTATATACCTAATTTAGGCCAATTTGAAGGGGGTAGGGTTTAACCCATTGGGTGATCTGACACGGAATGACCCCATATTATTATCATTATCAAGAACAAAAGAGACAGCCACCCAATAGAATCCGTTTAATATTCAGCCCAGTGTTGGGTAGTTAGCTTTCATAAGAAGTGCTTAAAAATTTGAAGAAATGAAGGTATGATTGATTATTACAAAATCAAAAAATGGAAGAGAACCTTTGAACAAAGATGTGCCAATTGAAAGCTTTCGTCTTGCACTGATCAGCGTAAAATGCGAGAATGAACAGAAATTTGAAATCAAACAATATAAAAGGGAACCAAAGGGAACATTGGCACACAAAAAAATAAACCTTTGAAAAAATAAAAACTTTGGAAGAGTTAATTTCTGTAACTTTGTTTTAGATAAGCATTTATAATGGGCTGATAATTAGAATTACAAAATTGGAAGTGTGTAACAAAACAATATTGTGTTAAAATATGCTACAATAGTTGATAAGAATATAGTGAAGAAATATTTTAGCTCGGCTGAGCAAAGTGCTTTGTATTTTGATCACTTATTTATTATTCAGTGTGTTGCGCTATTACTGATTTACAAGTCTAGAATTCCTTTTACTGATAAGAAATACCATACATGATGTGTATTTAGAAATCATGGTATATACCAGGTCCCAGTGCTCATGCCATTATATATTTATGTGATTTAATCAACTTTAAAATGCATTTCACTTCCCCCAGATGTCAAGACATGAAGTTGTGAAAAGAATGTGGGGGATAATCAAAGAAAGGAATCTTGTGGTGAGTCTTTCATATCATTGAATTTATAAGACTCTTATTAAAATGCTTGACAATATGAACTATATTTACTAAGTCAGAATCAGCAAACTTATTGATGCTGTTTATTGAAAAAATACTTTCTTTGATACACTAATCTGACTAAATGTCCCTGGCCCGTATTCTGAACTCTTCTGAGCTAGATTATTGCAGTTCCGACTGCAATTTCAAAATTTGACATCTGAGTCACATTTAAACTTCAACTCTCCTCTAGCGCCAATATTCTAACTTCTAACAAGTTAGCGTTACATACTTGTACGTCTACCTTCATTACAAATAGGATCTAACTTTGAGAATCTACAGTAGATTTAAACTAGTAACAAACATAGTCTAGTCTATACAAACAACTGATATTACACTAGGACTAGGTCTAACGTTAGAATATCTATTTAGATGCTTGTCTTGGAAAAAAGAGACACGTGAATACTAGGTCTAACAGTAACCATGGTAACAGTTAGTCCAGGAACTTACCAATACACTCGGGGGGGGGGGGGGGGGGGGAGGGGTGGTTTGTCACCAGATTTTTTTCTGTATGCCAGCAGGCTAGTAGTAGCTAATGTTAGAATTTTTTTTTTACCAGCCCTCCAAATGTCGCTCAGTGGGGAGTATCAGATTTTATGGGGTCCAGTAAGTCCATAATTATTCTCTGACAAGCAAAAAAAAAAAAAGAAAAGGGTATCAGTAGTTCTAACTGGGGGAGCACATTCCCCAAAAGGTGGGGGGGGGGGCACAATGCATACTTTTCTTTCAAGGGGGGGGGGGAAGGGCTGCGGGCCGCGATTGCCCCTCCTGGCTATGTTAGCGGTCCTGTTGCTTTGAATATATAATAAATTTGCAAAGTGACGCTTTAGATGAGGTGTTGCGCTTGCCTCACCAGGTGCAGCCTGCAGGGGGGATCATGAGGTCCAGACACCTCTCCCCCCTATTGTCTTTTTTTCTGCTTTGCTTTGCTTTCTTGTCAGACATCAAACATTTTTTTTCCCAAAATCAACTCCCCCCAAATCTGATGTATTTTCTTGTTGTTTGTCAATTGCTTGTGCCCCCCCCTTTTTTTAAAATACAAAATCCTCCATGCATAGGATGGACATTGCAGGCCTAGATAGATCTAACATTAAATCTACCATGATAAACATTTAACGCAAGATAAACTGACCGACCTAACCTTAAATAGTCATTCATTGACAATCCAGGAAACTCCAGTAGGCTAATCATGACAAATGAAGTGCCAAAATTGGTGTGCCTTTAATTTGTGTATAGAGTATTTCATGACATTTCTGGATTAAATGCCTTTAAAAAGAAAGGAATATGCCAATTTCAGCCTTCTTGAAGATAAATTGAGCTCTAAGTAAGCTACTGAGAATGTGCAGTAGCAGCAGAATACATCTCCATACCAACTAAACCACAGAGTGGACTTGGACTAAGTTGGACTAAACCAGACGTTCAGAAACAGAAATTGAGTTAAACCAGACTTGCGGTCTAATGGGGTGTTGCAAGAAAGTTGCGATTGATTGCAAGTTGCAACTGATCGGTACTGACCAATCAAAATCATTGTTGCAAGCGCATCTTCTTGAATGGGCAGACACTGAACCATTCAGAATGGTTGTTCTAATTTGCTTTACAATTTGCAATTGATTGCAACTTTCTTGCAACACCCCATAAGTTGGGTTTAGTTAAACTCTGGTTTAGCTTAGACTGGAGTTTAAGTTAAACCGGAGTTCAGAATACGAGCCCCTATAGGTGCATCCAAAAACTAGTCTTTTGACTCTCTGATTACTGGTCTACCTTAAAAGGAGAAAGTATAGTGAATTTTATTAAAAGGCAATCTAACCTTACTACAAAAGCTGATTTGCCTGAAAATAGAAAAATAAGAGAAACAGGATGGGGAAAGTTTGAAAGAAATCGGACAAAGAATAAGAAAGTTATGAATGTTTGAAAAAATGAGATCACTATCTCTATGCAAATCTGAAATTGGCAATTTGGTGAATCGATTGTGACGTATTCACGGCCAACTCTCCCGTTTGTCGTACACCAAAATATTGAACTTTCGTTTTGTCCTGAGCGTCTTTTCCCTTGGGGCAGTACTCAATATATATTGTAGATAGTATATTGTTATAAGTCCTCCAAAAAGAAAAAGATCCTACAAAGTTATACATTTGGAAAAATTGACATTGTAGTCATTTTTGTGTTTTGGAGTGAATGGGAAAGTTGACCGCCGCTACTTCACTGTGACTGTACCGATTCGGCTAATTTGAAATTCCTGTATGTATAGTGATTACAAGTTTTAAAAAATCACAACTTTCTAATTGTTTGTCCGATTTTGTCCAAACTTTCACGGATCTGCTTCTCTGATTCTTCTGCTTTCACAGAAATCAAATTATTACAAAGGTTGGATTGCCTTTTAAAATCATAACTTGAAGATCAAGACAAGGGATATCAATCATAATAGATACATGTATGCGTCATAAGATTTGCATCTTTAATTATACACTTATGTTTCATTTGTCATAAAATGCTTTGATAGTTGTTTCAGTCTCACAGATATTGAAACTCCTCATCAATACTTGTCATTGCTACATTCATTAAATATAAAGTTGAGTTCTTGTCATGTGATTACATTGTGAGAGAAACTGTGTCAAAGCAATTGGGAAAGGTTGATATCTATTTTAAGAATTGATACAGAAAAGCACATGCACTGCACACAGAAATGAGTATATGGGACGGCATGCACATGTGGCATGAATGTTCGCCCCGAACACTTCAGCTATTTCTTGTCATTATTTTGAATATGAGGGCGTTTGAAGAGCAATCCTTTCCAGTGGAGACTTGTCCTATAATGTTCTTCCAAACTGACATAAAAGGAATGAGAAAGCTCGCAAGTTATTTTTCACCTTTCCCATAATTCAACTTTCCTTTTAATATTTCTTTCTAATTGATGTATGGTAATTTTTTCTCTGTAATTGATTTTCTAAGTTGATAAGTCTACTGTGACATATACGTATAATTCTTTAATGGCCTCAGAGATAATAAATGTACATTAGCTGCTTTAAAGTGGATTGCCATAGTGATTGATTACTCTCTAAATAGAATTTTGTTCTTTGCTTTTTGTAGTTCCATTTTAGTACATAACTGATTTGCAGTCATGGTTCATTACCATCGACTTTCCATGGTAAAGTGATCATAGGGGATTATATCTATATTATATGTTGCCTGCAATAATAAATGCTGAATTTATGATCATTGTCAGTGAAATTCCTGTTACTCAATAAACCAGGGGACCGTTTCATAAAAATTATAAGCTACTAAAATCCTTGAATCTGATTGGCTGAGAGCAAATTTGCCATAGAAATTGGGGCAGTTGTTAAAGAAGTTTTATGAAACAGGAACCTGATGGTCATTTCATGAGTGTTTTGAATGAGATCGTACTTTAAAACTATATTTATTAAAGAGAGGAAAATATCTGCATCTGAATGTTCTGTCTTTACCAAAACATGTACAGGATCCAAGAAATAAACAATTCCACATATGTGATGATGAGCTATTCAAAGTATTTGGTAAGTAAAATATGTGTAAAAGTCAAGCTGTGAGAAACAACATAATTTCGCATTTTTAGTAGAAAAGGAGAGAGAAAAAACTTTAAAATGAGGACACAATGCAATACTGAATACTAGAATTACGCTCTTAATCTTATGTGCAGTACCGCTATTTTTTAAATCTTACAACATCGAACAAGTATGTAGTAGGAACAAGTTGAGAGGAAAAAGAAAATAATGTATTGATCATAAATGATAATTTACTTTCATTGATCACTTCCTTGTGAATATTTTTTTGTTGTTGTTGCACTGAACATATCTAATTTTATTGTGATTGGCTTTATACCATGCAGGAAGTGACACGGCCATGTTTTCTTTAATGACATACAAAAGCAATATTAAATTTAAAGGTACATGTAACTGCATATTTTTAAAAGATATCATGAACGTGGGAGATCCTTATTGTGATAACAGTTAGCAAAATTAAAAATAGTGTTTTGGCATATAGGTTACTCTCATCTAAACTTTGCCTTTAACCCCTACCATGCCGTGGGCAGCAAATCCCGCCCAAAAATTTGAGTGTTGAACATTTTGTTTAGGCTCAGAATGGCTTGAAAATCCTTCCTCATACAGAAACTTGTGCCGTCAATATAATGTTTATTCCTTTGCAATATATCTTTGCCCAGTTTGCTCAAGAGAAAACGCACTGAAAGTTAATATTTAAATCTTGAAAATTCGTTTTTGACAATTCCTCAAAAATCTGGTGGCAGGGAAGGGGTTAATATACAGTTTTTTCTTTTTTCTCCCTCCCCCGGACTTTCCATTCTTCGGACATGCAGGTCGGAGGAGAATTCGGACGTTCAGTATGATGAAGTACCTCAAAGGCCACATCAAAGATCCAAGAAATCTCACCACACCTGTATAGTCATTCTTGCCTTTGTAGCTTTAAGAACTTTGTATATATTGTGGGACTTTCAGACAGGGAGTTTTCAGGGCTCCATTGCTCAAGAGTGCTTGTTAGTGAGGACCAAATATGCAGTGAATAGAAAACAGAGGATGCAAAGATGAAATATGGAAACAAATAGAAGTAGGACATGATATATTTTTGGAAGCAAATAGCAGTGTAGATTGGTTTTGTGTGCTGCTATGTTCGCAAATGATACGCCTTGACCAATATCTGTTGAAAGCTTTGATTCCTATCTTTCAGAATAAATTCAAAGAATGTATTTCTTAATAGCAGTATTATACTTCTGCATGATATATATATTGACTGCAGCAAAAACTATAACAGTCTCTCTGGCCTACATTTTTACTTTCAATTTCAAATACTATCTGGAGTCCTCTTTTATTTCATAGATCAACTGACAATCAGGCACAAATTCAAATGTATATGTTTCCAAATTTTTGGTTTGCTTATTGCTGCATATTGCTACTTTCTTGCCATCAAGAAGCGACAAAATTGTACAACCTTGACATTCCATTTATAATATGAGATTTGGATGAGCATATTATTCTATTTAATACTGGGTTTGATGAACAATGCTGGAATTCATGGATTTTTTCCACATGTTCATTTTTTATTTTTTGCAAGATTTGTGGAAATAAATTCAAAATCATTGCTATCTATTCAAAAAGAAAGCTTGATAATTGGGAGTATTAATGTAAATAATGAATTATTCATCATGTATTCAAAATTGGCATGGAACCCTGAAACCTGTCTGAAACTGTATGTAAGGATAGGTGAAACTATTTTTGTACATTTCTAGGAAATTTTTGCGCTGTAAATATCGATCTTGAAATCAACCATGAGAAAAAAAATGATTCATGCAAATAGGTGATTTCCCTTTAAGTGACTTCTTACGAATGTTCAATGTCAGAATAAGAGAGTAGGTTGATTTGGTCAAAATCATCATGGGAAGAAGATTAAAGATTTCTACAAAATGGAGTATAGTTAGGAAAAGGATGTCTTATAAGTCATACATAGGTACATGTACATGTACCGTATATGTTAGGTAATTTGCAAAAATGAATGTGGACTAGGATAGCAAATGATTCTGTTATTTACCAGGAAATAATATTAAACATATAATGTATTCAGTGACTTGTATTTACATCAGGGGACTGTTTCATTAAATGTCTTGTCAGTGATTTTTACGGACACATTTGCTCTCAGCCAATCAGATGCAAGGATTTCAGTAGCTTATAACAGTTGTCGGTAAAATCACTGACTGAATGCTTGATGAAACGCTCCCCCGAGTCATTTTCATGTGACCTTAAGTGCCTACAAGAAACAGACTTCAATTATGAGTCTGCAATACAGACAATCCCCTTTCTTTCACATTTTTTGTGGAGTTTTAGACTGTAGTATAGTTTATATGTAGAAAGTTTTTATTATACATCTTGAAAACATTCCTGCATACATATGAACGACAATTGCAAAAGGCTAATTAGAATCTAATACCTAGTAGATACTAGGAGATTTCTTAACAAAGATTAAACTGTATAGTCAAGATAGCAATATGTAAATGTGACATTTCTTGAGCTTGGCATATATCACTTTTATATTCTTGCACGTCAGCATTAAAGGGCAATGCCATAACAAGATATTGAAGGACTGAAATACAGAATTTTGAAAAAAAAAAAAAAAAAAAAGTAAATCACTTACACCATAAAAATTGCCAAATTAAATTAATGTAGATATGTGACAAAATAATGATTTGTAGTGAATTACATCAAGTTTCAGCACCAATGGGCTGGGTGCACTGTGCTCTCTGTATTCACCTACAAACTGATACTGATTGGACCCTGGTTCCAATCTCAGCCATGTCTTTGGGATGGTAACTTTAAAGGCACAAACTCCTTTTGTGTAGACAAAAGGAGTTTGTCCAAGCTTTGCGATTGTTTTGAAATTACGGCGGCCGGGTTACGTCCGGGTTCGAGTATAATATAGTTGATTTTGAGTAATTTGTTGCATACCTGCGTGATAACCCGACGAGTGCAGGTCGAAAAGCTTTGTTATGTCTCTTTTTCGTGCCATATCGATCCAAGATGTAAATAATGATATTTGATTGACACGTCTGTAAAAACCCAATTACACAAGAAACTACACAATGCTTTGTATTGAATATTTGTAAGTTGAACCAATTTTCGTTATGTTGAGTTATGCATTTCCCCCCTAAGTTTTACATGTATACTTCTCGATCAACTCAGTTGACTTTTTGGCTGAATTAAATAAATGTTTGCAAGTTGTTTTGAGTTCTAATGATTATAGGAATGAAGTCAGTATGGAATCAAATGAAATTTGATATGAAATACATGTATGTAATAGGTGAAGAAAAGGAGGTGATGCTTTACAATGCAAGTTTCCGCAGACTTTGTTTATATATTTTGTTTTTGTGGATCTTTACAACTTCATAATGTATAGCAATTCTTACTGCATGTCCAACAAGTGAGAAAGAATGACCTTCCAGGACTTATTTTAATTTCCAGAGCTCGTGATTACCTGATATCAATTATAGAGAGTGATACCAATTTACAGTTGTGATCTTACTGTTTTATTGATTGATTTTCCATGTGATGTTTTTATAATCTGCACAATAATGCAAAGGGAACATATTTATATGCAATTTTTTATTTATTAAGCTATTTAGAACAGCATTTAAACTAAGACCGATGGCCAAAAAGTAATTTACAGATATGGTTTTATCCAAGATGGATGTATGACTCTAATGAAATAATACAGATGTTTTGTTGAAATGACAGGACACCCAAATGCTGCCAAATACTAATGTCTTCCAATCTAACGTTAGCTTCTTTTATCCAGATAATGAAATGTCCCTTCAGTGAACAATTGAATATGCTCCAAATAAGACATATTTTGTAATATATTTTGATAAGCTTATGTGTAAATTCAGACTAAGTGTATCTACTTCAAGTGATAACAATAACTATATTTAGATCAATGTCCATGCCATGTCTTCACTCATTTTAATGGAATATATCTCACTTAAAAAATATTGGTCCCATGACTGAGTATACTACAAACTAATTTATCAAATAATACTCATCAAGCCAATGTTGTTAAGCACTACAGAAATATGAATTATCAACCTCATTGCATTTTAAACCTTATACCACATTATGTGTTCCCCTTTTTTATAAACAAAGAAAAATGAGGACAAAATATTGATTTGATTCATTCTATCTCAGGATTGTAACCATTAAGATATTTTAATAAGGGTTATCTTGTATTTTATACTGCGGTCAGACCAGAGTAGAATTAAGTTTGCAGTTAAACCTTTGTAAGAAGTAGTTTTTGTATGTAAGGTAATACTTCAGAATATGTTGGGTTTTTTTTTTTTTTTTGGGGGGGTGGGGTGGGGGAGTTTCTTTTTTTTTCTATTACTTTTTGTTTTGCACTCTACCGGAACATGTATTTGGATTGACCTGCCGTATACCACCAAAATATTAGAATATGAATTATTTTTATCAAAGCACAAAGCTGAAAAGAGAAAAGCTTCATCATCTTCGAATTCATTTTAAAAAAAATATTAATTGGCCCTAGATTTTAAAAAACACCAAAAAACAAAGGGTTGGGAAGGGAGTGTATAAGATGGGATATGCACTAAATAAATTACGAATCGACTATAACATTTGATACGACATTAACAGCAGCAGAAAAATGACAATGTTCATATATCAATTTTCTACAATGATGTACAAACATGTTTTTTGTTGGTACAGGGTATATTTGTTAATTGATACTGTTCATGTTAATTGAGTGAGAAGTGATTTTATTTTCTACAAGAACTTTCTAAAATAATCATTCTTTACAGTAATTTTTTTGTTCTTAATAAAAATTATCTTTTGCATGAAAATTTGAGCCGTAACTCTTCTTATTCATTCAGTAACTATGTCTACTTCAACCGTTGTACTTCATACAAAACCCAAGCTTCTATTTATTTATCTATTTATTTATTTCCGTTTTATTTACACAGGGTAGCCCTTTCAGTTGTGAAACTGATTTACAAAGGGGCCCTGCAACTCAATAAAAACAATAATGTTACATAGAAATGTAAATACATGTATAAAATATTTATTCAATAAATACAAAAAGTACATTATACAAAAAGTAAATTATACAGAAATGAACAATACAAAAAAAAATGGGTGAAAGAGACAAAGTCTAGAGAAGTTAAAATGAAAGTATAAAATATAAAAGACGGAGCCTAAACCAGAGGTTTGGGAATAAAATGCTTAGTAGTTGACAGAATTTTACATTTAATCTTAAACCAATTTCTCGACTTACATTTAATTTACTTATGACATAATATACAATTTACACATCCACTTAAAGGGCAATCCAACCTTTGTAAATAGCCGTTTTGTATGAAAGCAGAAAAGTAAGAGAAATGACACAAAGAATAAGAAAGTTATGAATGTTTGAAAAATGAGATCACTACATCTATGCGAATCTCAGATAGGCAATTTGGTGATCATGTGACGTATTCACTGTCACTCTTACATTTGTCGTACACCAAAATATCATTAAATACATGTACCAATTTTCTCCGCCTTTTTCCTCGGGGCAGTACTCAAAAATATATAGAGGGTTCTCACAGCGGCCACGCTGGAGGACAATAAAAACCTGTGCATCAGACTATGAAAATCCATTGTCATGGTCTAGCGCACATGTTTTTATTGTTTTGTCCTCCAGCATGGCTGCTTCTGGGAACCCTCTATTGTAGATAGCACATTGTCATAAGTCTTCCAAAAAGCAAAAAATCCTACTAGTTATATATTGACAAATTGTCTATGTCATGTTTCTCTTATTTTTCCGTTTTGCACACACAACAGCTTTTTACAAAGATTGGATTGCTACTGCAAGTTTTAAAGTTATGACTGTTGCACATGAGAAGTCATTTGCTAAGGCTGGCAGGAATGCGCCAAGATCATGATATTATACGAATATCGTATGCCCTAATTGCTTTTACAGGCTTGATTGGCGCTGATATAATAACGCAATCGGAATAACGTCTCGGTGCAGTTGGCATTCCGTGCTGAACATGGTTTGACGCGTCCATGGCGTCCAGGGGCGGATGCAGGATTTTTCTGAAAGGGGGGGGGGGGGCACACTGAGGAACCCTCCGTTCGACGAAGCCAAACGGCCATCTAGGGGGTCCGGGGGCATACTTTGTCAGACAAAACGGGGGGGGGGGGGCGCACGCCCCTTGCGCCCACCCTCTGGATCCGCGCCTGGCGTCAGTATACACACCAGTATTAAATTTGTTTTTTGTTATGTCGAATGTATTAGAAATATGTGTTTTTCTCTTTCATATAAATGCCTCCATTCTTCCAAACAAGGCGATTGCAAATTCGTTTAGGTCGAAGAGTATTAAGCCAAAAAAAAAAAAAAAAAGAATCAACGGATTTGTGATCATGTAAAATGACAGTTATTTCCCTTTTGTTTGTTTTGTGCTCATAAACAAACAGACGTATCGGAATCAAATTGACTTGAAGATTTCATACGCCACCGTTGCAGTATGCAAACTATAGATCGTTATGAAAGGGTGGAGCAACATTGCAATGAACACTCCTTTGCTTTTTCCAAAACCTGAGGCAAGCTCAAGCCCCGAATGTGTCTTTGTACTCTCCTCAATCCATTGTGTAATGTTAGCGGCAACTAAATACATCATGCATATTCTTGACCACTTCCTTTCTCGGTCTCCCTGAAGCTGTTGATGTTCTGCTACAAGGAGAACAAGGGTCGTCAGAACTACGCTGATGATGTTGTAGCTGGAGCTAATGATAGTAACCCATAAAAAAATAACATCGTTGGAATTGTGCCTTTGGTGAAATGAATCTTCAGAAAGTCGTACGACTGCAGAGGTAATCCTGAAGATTTGAAGTGTAAACACTCCGCTTCCACAAAGCAAAAGCATGACATCATGACCGCCTATGAGCCCGCGAACGTTCAGAATATTGCTCTTAGCTTTGAATCTGGAGAAACTTCGGGTAACGAAGAAATACCGGACGCATAGGACGAGTGGTGGTGAAAAGAAAGCTATCCTGAAGATATCTTGTAAGTATGCATGTTTGTACTGCAAGAAGCCATCTTGTTTTTCAGAGAGAAGGAATTGACTGCCTAAAATGTAGGCAACCGAAGCTGCAAATGAAAATACAAGGGTGCATCTTACATGAAAGCTCATACCGGGCTTATTGCGATCATTATTAGACCCAGATGTATCAGCAGTGTTCTCGATGTCCTCATACTCTGCTGCCCGCTCTTTAACTTTGAGGGACGACTTTGGAAGGATAGAAGTCCACATCTGAAGCGCTATGGCAGCACCTGTGATGGCACATTCTTCGTAGACAGGTTCAATAATAGGTCTCCAGAACGAAGCATTCGACATGCAGTCGTGTTCCTCTCTGTGGCTATGCGTAACTATTGGGTTAGCTATTTGCCTCATTGCTGCAAAGAAAAAGGTTCCAAAGAAGAATGCCAGGGCATACGATATCGGGGTTTCGTCAACATAAACGGCGTCGTAGAATGTTCTAAAAGAAATTACAGCTATTACATTCCCTGTTACATATGCTACATTCCCAAAGATGTGGAATGGTTTTGACATCGTGCTTTGGTCGTCTTCCAAAAGGCACATCACCGATTGAATCGTATCAGTCAATAAACCAAGAATTGCTAAAGCAGTAAACAACTGATATATCTTAATCATCGATTTATGTGGATTCGTATAGGCCAAACTGGAGTTTTTCCTGACAGGCCCTTTGTTTGGACTTGATCGCAAATCACAGGAATGATTTCCTGCTGATGTGTCATCTTTTCCACTTGATGCATTCGAGTGAAAATCTTCATGGAATCTTGACTCACTTGATGTCTCATCTGTTTCAGAATGTAAGAACATTTCACCAGGTCTATCTGCATCTCCCACTGATCTGTGATATGATGTACATGTACTTGACGATAAATGTACAAGCTCACGGGAATCGCCATTTGGCGGGACACTCCTTGGGACCTTGTGAGAGGTACTTGCCACTCCTGATGCATCGGATGCAAAATTAAATCCTCGAGAATTTTCAGCGTGTTCAAGGCCCGTTTGAGAAGTGCATTGCGGTGAACAATATGTGTGAATGTTGCGGGGGTTAGATACCCTTATCACGTCGTTCGACGTCGAAATTCTATTCAGAGACGATGAGGAACATGTCTCTGCGTCGGGAGTCTTTGTATTAGGTGTTTCTAAAGTCGGGGTTCTTCCAAACGCGCTGGCGCAATGGCTGCATCGCATCGGCCAAAACACCATTTGGTTGCGATGGTGTATCCGTCTGCGAAAGAAAGCCCACATCGAGACCAAGCAGGAAAGGGCCATTGCTACATACAAACTGCCGAGTGTGAAAGCACCTGTCGTGACTACAGACGTCGGAAAGGAAGGGTTCGGTGGTAGAGATGGCAAAAACGCCAAGCAGAAACCGATGCTTGATGCCAAACAAAGCAACAATGCACTGCTATATCGACTGGCATTACTTATGACTTCCTCCGTCATGATGATAATTAAGGATTAAAATACCAAGTCAAGAAATAAAATTGTTTGTGCTCCTTACTGAATGTGTCTTGTGTTTATATCTGTTCGGTGAAACAAAGTACAATGTACAGATGGATAACAGAAAGGCTGTGGATGAAAGATAAAACAGCATATCACTTTGATGACATGCACTAAGGTTAATTAAGGTATCACGTTTTGGTATTGAGAGCTCATGATTATTTAAGACAAATCATCGTTTCAGTGTCAACAGCGACACTCGGTTTTGTTCTCGTGGTGTGATTTATGATTTTGGAAATTGAAATACAGTGTGTCCCAGAATCTATTATTCAAAGTTCACTCGTGATTGCATTAAAAGAATGGAAAGTGGTGCTCCCCAAAATTTCATTTGCACGCACATATTGCAAAGTTGAGTGAGTTTTTAGGGTAGTAAGCGTAATTACTTTAAAAATAAAGAAATCATCACATTAATATTCATATTTTTCTCTGTTATATGACACATGATGCGTAAAGAATGAAAGCTGTATGCCAGAGAACAAGTAAAATGAAAACATGCTTGATTTCTGCTCAAAATGAGTGTATAGTTGAGTAAGGAAGCCATTCAGCTTTCCTGACCTAGCAGTTGACAATGGACGTAATGCTTGGGTGAATTTTACACAAACATGGGGAATGAAAAGGAACATTAGAGATGTTTGGGGTATAAAAATGCTGAAAAATCAAGTAAACCATCGTTACCTGATCATACTGCTGACCACAGAACAAATGTGTTCATCGTAACGGAATGGGCTCGCTATGGGAGCCTACAGCAAGTTGTTGCAGCCTTCCACAAGAGATTTCAAGATGGCGACGTTCCTGCGATCAAAATGCAGGATGGTTTACTTTAGACAAGAAGAGCTTTTGATACATGCATATCACATCAACAAGGAAATTATTCATTATGATGAAAAAATTCTGCCATGAAATCCCGAACCGTTTTTTTTTTCTGGGACACACTGTATATTAGCATATGAGAAAACAAAACAAAAGCTGTGACATACCTACCATATAATTCACTTTGATTAGGAGAGTAGACGACGCTACGATATTTGAGCCACGAACGCTTTCATGTCCTCCAGTCTGACTAATAATAGTAGTAATAATAATAATAATAAGATGCTTATATAGCGCAAATTACAAAATTGTCTCTGTGCGCTTAACAAAGTAAACATAATTTATAAACATGATAGATGTATTCATAAATTATCTTAACATTTCAATAACCATAACTAAAATAATAATAGTGGGTTCAAGTATGGCATACTTGACACTCCTGGTGCTCAACAATTATTACTCTGGTTTTAGCATGGCTGCACTTACGGCGCTCGAGCATTTCAAGGAATTAATTCCTGCCAGGTATCCATTTACCTCACCTGGGTCGAGTGTGGCAAATGTAGATTAATGTCTTGCCACAAGACACTAGTGCTCGCCCAGGGATTCGAGCCCCGTACCTTGTGGTTCACAGTCCGGGGACTTATCCACTAGACCACAGCACCTCTCTATAATAATGGACTTGAGCAAGGATGCATGGCGGTAAACTTGGGACGGGAGTCGTCCCCAAAGTGCTTCATCTTCATAAGCAGCGGCGCAGCGGTAAATTGCCACTTGGTCTAATGCCAATTGTTTTAATAGCCAAATGGTTCATATGGGTGTGGAGCTGAGGTCTGCAGATGCGTGGGCTCAGTCTTAGTTTCGAATGGATGATCCCAATTCAAAAGTACTTCAGTAAAGCGTAAACGTGCAGGCTCTTTAGTTGAGATTGACCAATCTCGGGTTACGTTGCAATCTATCTAGTTCAGCGGCAACACTTACAAAACAAGAACTCTCTGAAATTTTATTTAAGAATTATATTTGTACATTTCTATGAAATCGGTGCGCTGTAAATATTGATCTCGGAATTAACCATGCATGATAAAGAATTATTCATGCAAATAGATGATTCTCCTTTAAATGACTTGTCAGGTACTTTTTATTAGAAAAAGAGAGTAAGTTGATTTGGTAAAAACCATGGTAAAAAGAAGGAGTTATCACAAAACTGTGATAACTCCTTCTTTTCTACAAAAATTAAATACAGATGGGAAAGGGATGTCTTAACTAGAGATTGGTCAATTTGTGAAAAGAATATAGATCAGAGTATCGATCAGTTAATTCTGTGATTTACCAGCAGGGAATTTTAGATTATAGTGTATTCAGTGACTCGAATTGACATCAAAACATTTTTTACGAGTATCTACAGGAAATACAGATTTCTGTTATGAGTATGCGAGGCAGATAGTCCTCTTTCTTTCACATATTTTGTAGATTATGAGACGATAGTGAGTTTATATTTAGAGAGCTTTCTTTATCATGTTTATACATCTTGAAAACATTCCTGCATTTTTTTGTTGTATATAACATGCAAAATGTGAACAATAGCCGGTGAAAACACCAAGGATCCAGAAGGCTAATCAATGGTTCACTGCAACTCATTTAAAAATATATAAAAAGCAATTTAAGGAAAAATATTGGGCAATAGGTAAAACATTGAAGTCATGAAATATGATTTACCAAAAGAAATCTGTGCACACGCCTTTTAAAAGAATTCAGTCCTGTACAGGAAGGCGTTCCAACAACATGATTTGGGAGACTGTTCCAAACCCTTGAAGCCGTGTGAATGAAGCTTCTGTCCAATTGATGAGTTTTTGCAGTGGGTAATAGAACAGCGTGGACAGGAGAAGATACACTAGCTCTGGTCACTCGTCTCCTTTCTAGAGGCAGAGGGAGCATTTCATTTTGTCTTTTGGGCACTGTTCTGTGTGCATTTTGTAGAATACACAAGCAGCTGCAACTTGGCGCCTGTGAGTTAAACTAGGAATGGATAAATCTTGAAGGGCAGTGGATTCATCAACACAAATAACCTTGAGTTCTTTTTTCTGAATGTTGTCTAACATGCTAGGTACGGTAGAGGAACAAGAACACACATTGGGAAGAGTGAACTTGAAACAGCTGGTCTTCTTCATGTAAACCTTAGATCACAACAACTTTTAATTCACCATGTACATAAGATTTTTTACTCTAATGCAGATCACTATATTTCAAATAACTTTACTCGCTCTTCAAGTGTTCATGGGCATGACACTAGAAATAGTCAATTTAATTTCGTAGTGCCTAAGCGGAAAGGTAAAATTGGAAATTCCTTTTATTTTAACGGTATTCTTTTCTGGAATTCCCTCCCAAATCATGTTAAGTCAGTTAAGATTTTTTTAAATTTTAAAAGGGTATTGAAGCATCATCTGAAAATGTGTCTACTCCATAACTATATTTCTCCTCTCCTTTTTGTAGCTCAGATGTTTTTTTCCTATATAATATGACTTATGTAACCAACGTTTATTATCGATAGTTTCATTATGTTTTTCTGTATATAGTTTTCCGTTGAGTAAGTCTTGTTTTCACATTTATGTAATCTTCGCCTACTTTATAAAAATTTTATGTTTTATTTTGCTACTTTAGTACATTCTTATTACTTGTCGTACGTGTACGATAGTCTTGTAGCCGTACTAATGTGTTTTCTTAGTGTATTTTTTAATCAGTTATTTAGGTAAGGACCCCATTGGAAATAAGCCATTTCGGCTTTCATGGGCTATCCTGTCATGGTACCTGGTTATGTTTGTAATGCAGTATACCTGACGAATAAAATAAAATCAAATCAAAACAGGAGGCATTTATCCAGCATAAAGATGCATATTCCATTATGCTGCGGACCTGTGCATTGTACACAGTAGCTCTACCCTTTATATCAAGCTTATTAGCAACTTTCCTTAGAGCCCCAAGTCTTTGCCCAGCTCTAGAGGCAACAGTCTGTATATGCTTGGTCCAGGTTAATTTCCTGTCCAATGTTACACCCAAGATTTCGATCTCATCCTGAGCGACAAGAGGACAATCACCAAATTGCAAATTTAATTGTGAGGGGGTTCTCTTCCTTGAAATAGTCATCATTTTAGACTTGGTAGGTTCAAATGTGACTTTCCATTTGTTAGCCCAGGATTTTATGTTTGACAGGTCCCTGTTGAGACTATCTTCAATTGATCTGATGTCACTGTTTGCATGAAGACGAGCAAACAATGTTGAATCAGCATACAAGTACAGCTCATTCTCACAGACATCCACAAGGTCATCAATGTAGATGGAGAAGAGAAGTGGTCCCAGAACAGAGCCCTGAGGTACTGAAGCATTGACAGGGATGGCTTCAGAAGCTTGACCGGCAAGGACTACTGAGATGTGACCAACTGGCCAACTCGGCACTACATTCTTTTAAGACTCTGGTAGGAATATGGTCCGGACCAGTGGCTTTATCTGGAGCACGTTGTCTGAGAAGCCTATTAATAATCTTTGGTTTGAATATGACATTCTCAAAGGAGGACTGTGTGGACTTATCTAGGAAAGTAGCATCTTCTTGTGCTCCTTGAAGGTTGCATTTTTCTGCAAAGGTATTACAGAAGGCTTGAGCCTTTTCTTTAGCAGTACTGTGCACAACATTATCGTTTACTATAACAGGTATGTCTGTGTGACCCGATTTACCAGAAAGAGCATTAACAACACGCCACCACTTTTTACCACTAATATTTTGGTCTGTTAGATGTTCTTTGAGTTTTAATTTGTATTGCTTTTTGGCTTTTTTCTCTATCTGAACGTAAGACTTTCGGGCTTTAGTGAATTTTTCCTTTGTGAAAGTAGGATTTTCCTTCTTGTTTTGACGATAGATTCTACGTTTCTTTTTTGCTGCTCTTCTACATTCATCATTAAACCAAGGTTTGTCACCTGTCTTTTTTATGACCATTTTGTGAGGAATGTTTCCATGGCATCATAAATAATATCAGTGACCTTAGTGCATGCAGTTTCTGGGTCCTTGTCATGAAAGACTTCAGGCCAGTCAACGGATGAGAAATGGGCACGCATTTCCCAGAAATCAGCCTTCTCATATTGCCAGACCTTTCGTTTGAAGGGCCTGTCCCTAAAAACATGGAGGTCCACTGTGACCAGGACCGGGTTATGATCTGAAGTTCCTACATTTGCTAGGGTAGAAGAGGAAGATGGCAAATCTGTCAGGACAAGGTCCAAAATTTGATCCCCTCTAGTTGGTTCTTTCACTTTGGTTTAGACCATGTGGGTTGGCAAACTGAAACATGAGGCGTCCAGCAGCATCCGTATTATGGCTGCCCAACCATTCTTCATGGTGGACATTAAAGTCCCCAGCAAGTATGACAGAGGATGCACCAACCTCTTCCGTCTTGGACAAGAGGTTAGAATATAAGTATTCAATTGTTTGGTTGTCAGTATTTGGCGGTTTGTCAACCACACAAGTTCAAGATCATTTGGATCTTTTGTTGGATCATGGTGGACTGCTATCCCTTCCAAGCAGTATACAAGTACACCTCCACCAGAGGATCTACTTCTATCTTTACGACAACATATACTGTAGCCAGGAATAGCAATGCAGTCAGCACCATCCTGAACTGAGGAATCTAGAAAAGTCTCCACAACAATACCAATCAATGGTTTCCTATTGTGATAAATGTTTGAAAGCTCTCCAATATTAGACCTAAGGCCTCGAATGTTAACTACCAGTAATCGCAGTTCCGAATCACGTAGTCTGGGGGCAAGCAGGGGTCGATTCCGTGAAGGTCTGTCCGTTCGAGGCTTATTTATTGACTTTGTAGCAATTAAGAAAAGATGCAGGGGCAGCTAACCCATGCATGCACCTTTATGGAAGCGCACTCGAGTTGTGCGGCAGAGGTACACACTATATACATGGCCTGGTCTGAAAGCACCCTTGGACTCATATCAGACCGGGTTCAGGAGGAACCACCTAGCCAAGGATGGGGTGATCAGTGTCGATATTAAAGTACCTCTACTTCCCCCGAAGTATGAACTACAATTACAAAAGGCTATTTAAAATCTATAATATCTAGTAGAAATAAGTAAATTTCTAATCATAAAAACCATCAGATTTTGGATATTTCAGATTTTGATAAAATGTTTGGTTATTCTAAAGACAAATTTGTTACTTACATATTCCTTACACTGAAATACTATATATATGTATGTAAGTTTCAGAAAAAAATCCCTGATTTTCAAGGTTTCAGGAACTATTTGACCATCAATAAGGAGACTGAATATAGAGTGGCAAAGGGGAAGGGGAAACTAAGATTGCATTTTAGTAAATGGAGATTTGATCTGTAATATACTGGTTGCTGCTGTATTTTTCTATATTAGAATCATGTTGCTTTGTATTAAGTTTGTCTTTGTTCATGTTTCTTTGATTGAATTGTAATCTCATTTTTTAATCAATAAAAACATTTTTTTCTTGTTAAAAAAAAAAAAAAAAAAAAAAAAAAAATTCTAATCATGTAGACGTGACATTTCTTGAGCTGAGAAATTATCACTTATATATTCTTGCACTTAAGCATTAAAGGGAAATGCCATAAGATAATAATAATAATAATAATAATAATAATATGTCCATTTATATAGCGCAGCTACTATACAGATATACTAACTCTACTGCGCTTAATACATTATTACCCCGGCTTTAGCCGAGCTGCCATGATAGGCGCTCAGGCATTCAAGGAATTACTTCCTACCGGGTACCCATTTACTTCACCTGGGTGGAGAGTAGCAAATGTAGATGAATGTCTTGCCAAAGGACAGCGCCGCGGCGGGATTCGAACAGCGAACCATGTGATCCACAGTCCGGTGACGTATCCACTAGACCACGACACCTCTACATACTGGAAAACTGAAATACAGAATTTTGAAAATGCTTTTTTTTATTCAGTTACATCATAAAAACTTTAAGTTATAAGTTATAAGTTTCTAAATATTAGTTGAGTCGAGAAAATATTTTCACTCATCCGAAAAGATTAAAGCATGAGACGAGAATCCAGTAAACATAAGGAAAATACAGTGTGAACAAATTTTTGACATTTTTGGCTACCCATAGTTAAACCACACATTTAGACCATGGTTTAAGTTAAACCGGAGTTCAGAATACGGGCCAGTAAGTTTAACCAATTTGCATAATGTTGGGAAGTCATGCATTTTCCTCTTAAATCTTTTATACTTCTCAATCAACTCAACTGATTTTGGGGCTATGTATTCAAGTTTTGCGTTTTCTAATAAGAATTTAAGAAAAGAAATAAGTGCAGAACCTGAAAAATGAGTATTGAAAGTACAAGTGATTAATGTCAGGCAAATTTTATAATTATAATGTAATAGCCTATATTAACAGGTGAAGATAAGGATGTTGTGTTTTTGAATGTACATTGAAAATGATATTTAGCAAGTTTCCATATACTTTGTGTATATATTTTGTTTTTGTGAGTCTTTACAGATCCATAATTCTTATAGCATGTTCAACAAGTGAGGAAGAATAACTTTTTAGAACTCACTTTAATCTCCAGAAATCGTAATTACCTGAAATCAACTATACACAGTGACAACAATTTACAATTGTGATAATCTTGCTCTTTTATTGATTCTTTTTCAACGTGATGTTTTTGTAATCAGCACAAATAACAGGAAGTGATGACTAAAATATTCATATACAATTTTTTTTTCGCAAGACCTTCAAAATTCGCTCAGTGGGAGGGGGGGGGGGGGGTTATGGGGGTCCAGTTTCCATCCATAATTCTCCGCACCCCCCTGGTGACGCCCATGATCTAACCAAGTATGCCTACTTCACATGATAAAAAGAACTTGATAATGAATGTATTTAGACCAACGTCCATACTATGTCTTCACTCAATCAATGAAATATATCTTACGTCAAAAACATTTGTTCCCATGACTGAGTGCATACTGATTTATCAAATAATACTCATCAAGCCATATGAGGGTTGTTGAGCACTACAGATATATCAATTATCAGCTCAATTGCATTTCAAATCTTAAACCACAGTATGAGTATTCTCTGTGATTTTTTTTGTTTGTTTTAACAAAGAAAAATGATGACACATGCAATTTCGATGCAAAAGTTCGATTAATTTCATCTCAGGATTGTAACCATTTAGAGTCAAAATAATGGTTATCTTATATTTTTTATACTGTGGTCAGAGCAGAATTAAACTTGCAGTTAAACCTTTGTGAGAATTAATTTTCGTATTTAAGTTAGTACTTTTTTTTTCTTACTTCTTGTTTTACACTCTACCGCGGTACATGAACTGCCATATACATGTACCACCAAATATTAGAATATAATTATATTGCTATTTTTATCTAAACACAAAGCTGTAAAGAGAAAAGCTTCACCCTCTTGAAATTCATTATTCGTGTTACTTAAATAGGCTATTATATAGTTTTTAAAAAAATTAGAAGAAAAATACTATAAAAACAATATGGTGGTAGAGGGAGTGTTTATGATAGGATATTCACTATAAGGAATTACGAAATTAAGTTTTTAAGAGCTGTTATTACATTTGATAAAACAGTTTCTGTAGAAAAATGACAATGTTTATATTCTGTGAATTTTCTACAATGTACATGATGGACACACATGTTTGTTGCTACAGTGCAGTGTATATTTGTTGGTTAAATGACACAGTTCATTCTAATTAAGTGAGAAGATACATCTCGTGTTATTTTCTACAAGAACTTTCTGAAATTACCATGATTTACAGTAATTCTTTTCCTTAATAAAAATATCTTTTGCATTAAAAGTTAAGCCGTCACTCATCTTATTCATTCAGCAATAACGTATACTTCAACAGTTTGTACTTCATACAAAACTTTTAAGCTTCTATTTAGTCCAATACCCCTATACTAATGTTCATGTGCAGATGACATGATATACAATTTGCACATGCAATTTACACATGCAGTTTCTACAATTCTTCGTACATGCATTTATTCTGATATTACCCTGTATGCTATACTGCAAATATGATTAAGTCAGTACAATTTTTCTGTCTCTAAAATTGAAAGATTGTGATTTTTTGTGTACTAAAGGTTAACACACACAAATTTATAATTCACATTTTCTTGCTATACAGGTAAGCGAAAAAGAAATGCATGTATTTTTAATAATGCAATCTAAATAATTCTCGGTGCAGTGGGCATTCCATGTTGAATTAGGTTTGACGCACCAGTATACACACCAGTATACGAAGAGATGTAATATTGAATCATTTGGAAGTTATTGTATCAATTTATGTCGAATGTAGACAAAAATTCTTATTCATACTATGCCTCCATACTCTCAAACTATGTGATTGCAAATTTGTTTAGGTCGTACAGTATTAAGTAAAATAAGAATCTACGATTTTATGATCATGTAACATGAACAGATGAATGTTATATCCCTTTATTTGTCTTGTGGTCATGAACAAGATGTATATCGGAATCAAATTGACTTAAAGATTTCATACGCAACCGTTGCAGTATGCAAACTATAGATCGTTATGAAAGGGTGGAGCAACATTGTAATAAACCCCCCTTTTCTTTTTCCAAAACCTGCGTCAAGCGCAAGCCCCGAATGTTTCCCTGTACTCTCCACGATCCATTGTGTGATGTTAGCGGCAACTAAATATATCATGCATGTCCTCGACCACTTCCTTTCTCGGTCTCCCTGAAGCTGTTGGTGTTGTGCTACAAGGAGAACAAGTGTCATTAGAACCACTCTGATGATATCGTAGCTAGAACTGATGACAGTGACCCATAAAAAGATAACATCATTGGACATGTGTCTTTGGTGAAGTGGAACCTCAGAAAGTCGTACGACTGCAGAGATGATCCTGAAGATCTGAAGGGTGTACACTCCGCTTCCACAAAACAGAAGCATGACATCATGACCGCCTATGAGCCCGCGAACGGTCGGAATATCGCTCTTGGCTTTGAATCTGGAGAAACTTCGGGTAACGAAGAAATACCGGACGCATACGACGAGTGGTGGTGAGAAGAAAGCTATCCTGAAGATATCTTGTAAGTATGCATGTTTGTACTGCAAGGAGCCATCTTGTTTTTCAGCATGATCACGGAGAAGGAATCGACTGACGACAATGTAGGCGACCGACGCAGCAAATGAAAATACTAGGTTGCATCTTACACCTGGCTTACTGCGATGATTATAAGACCTAGATGTACTAGCAGTGTTTTTGATGTCCTCATACTCTGCTTTCCGGTCATTAACTATCAGGGATGACTTTGGAAGGATAGATGTCCACATCTGAAGCGATATGGCAGCACCTGTGATAGCATTTTCTTCGTAGAAATGGTCAAATATAGGTCTCCAGGAAGAAGAATTGGGCATGCACTCATGGTGCTGTGGGTGGTTAAGAGCAATTATTGGATTAGCGATTTCCCTCATTGCTGCAAAGAAATAGGTCCCAAAGAAGAATGCCAGGACATAAGATATCGGGGTGTCGTCAACATA
The DNA here is from genome assembly GCA_025617745.1 of Heliocidaris erythrogramma. Taxonomy (NCBI): domain Eukaryota; kingdom Metazoa; phylum Echinodermata; class Echinoidea; order Camarodonta; family Echinometridae; genus Heliocidaris; species Heliocidaris erythrogramma. The sequence continues at coordinate 35,286,439 of CM046868.1, forward strand.
AACGGCGTCGTAGAATGTTCTGAAAGAAATTACAGCTATCACAGTCCCTATTATAAATGCTACATTCCCAAAGATGTGGAATGGATTTGACCTTGTACTCTGGTCATCCTGCAAAAGACACATTACCGATTGAATCGTGTCGATCAATAAACCAAGAATTGTTAAAGCAGTAAACAATTGAATCATCTTAATCATCGATTTATGTGGATGCGTATAGACCAAACGTTGGGTGTCGACACAATTCCCTCTGTTCAAGTTTTCTTTGAGAGGCGCCATGTTTAGACTTGATCGCAAATCATCGGAATGATTTTCCACGGATATGTAATCGGTTCCACCTGATGTATTCGAGTGATTATTTGCAAGGAATCTTGACTCACTTGATGTATCGTGTGTTTCCGAATGTAAGAACACTTCTCCTGATACCCCTGCATCTTCTGCTGATCTGTGACATGATGTACCTGTACAGTGCACAAGCTCACGGTCATCATCATTTGGCGGGATCCCCCTTGTAACCTTGTGAGAGGTACTTGCCAATCCTGATGAATTGGATACAAAATTAAGTTCTCGAAAACATTCAGCGTCTTCGAGGCCCGTTATAAAAGTGTCATGCGATGAACGACTTGTTTGAATGTTTCGGGGATTAGAAATCCCTATCACATCTTTCGACGTAGAAGTTCTATTCAGAGACGATGAGGAACGTGTCTCTGTGTCGGGAGTCTTTAGATTAGGTGTTTCGGAAGCCAGGGTTCTTCCGAAGATTCTGGCGCAATGATAGCATCGCGTCGGCCAAAAGAGCATTTGGTTACGATGGTATTTCCGTCTGCGAAAAAGAGCCCATATCGAGATCAAGCAGGAAAGAGCTATTGCTACAGACAAACTACCAAGCGTGAAATCATCTGTCGTGATTACAGGCGTCGGAAAGGAAGGGTTCAGCGGTATAGATGGCAAAAAGGCCAAACAGAAACCGATGCTCAATATCAAACAAAGCAACAATGCACTGCTATATCGACTGGCATTACTGATGACTTCCTCCGTCATGATGATATTTAAATCATGAAAGCAAACAAAAAAATAAAATCTTTGCCCTTCGTAATGTCAGTGTCTTCAGTTTGTTACAGGTTCAGCTATGGCAGAAAGTTATCTCCCTGGTTTTAGCAAAACACAGTTAGACGACGGAATGCCTCTGGATCGAAAACCCCAAATGAAAAATAAAACAGCGTGTCTTGTGCTGACATGCATTAATTAAGGTATCACTTTGGGTATCATGACGACATGACCTCATGATTAGAAGATAAGACAAATCATCATTCAGCAACGCTCGGTTCTATTCCCGTGATGTGTTTTATGATTTTGGAGGTTAAGATATAATTAGAATGATAGAAATCAAATCAATGGTAAATTGGTAATGATGTGTAATTAATTTCAATTAAAAGATTTGTCCTCTTCGCTGGTGCACGTTGTGAGATTTGAGCCACGGACCCGTTTATATCTCCAGTACTGCCTATCTCACAAATAAGTATGGATTTCAAGGGCAAGGATGCGTGGTGGAAAGTTTTAAAATGAGGATTGAGGATGGGGGAGGGGGAGGGGTCGTTCCCAAAGACCTTCAAGCAGTGGCACAGCGTGAATTTTGTCTTGGGAATGGGTGTGCACTACGGATGCGATTTAGGGAAGGAGGCTCTAGGAGAGGATAGTATACTACCTTAATAATTATGTTCCTTTCTCCATCCCGCATCTCTCTCTCTCTCTCTTTCTTTAATTGTTTTAATTTCTTTCTTTTTTTTCTATTTTGTCGTTTGCTTATTAATAGGAATCCATTAATAATTGAAGAGAGTTAATCAGTTGTCTCACGAAGTCTGACGTTTCGGCTGCTATATACTGCTAGCCTTAGTCATAGACAATGAGCCGAGATGTGTGTGTGTGTGTGTGTAATTGGGTTTTTACAGACGTGTATCAATCAGATATGATTATTTACGTCTGGGACCGACCTTTAACGTCACCATCCGAAAGACGTGACTCAGTCTCGAACCTGGGTCCGCTGAATCAGTTTATAACTTCCACTGGTAGCTGGATTACAGGCGCACGCCACAACGCCCAGTCAGATTACGCTGAGCGGGTCTTAAATAGCGGCGGGAGCCGCCCGGAGCGGCCGGATGTACGCTCGGACCATTTGCGCTGTGATTGGTCGCTGCCGTTGACCAATCACCGGGCGCGGCATTGTTCCCTGCCGTGTCGGCGCTGTGATTGGTCGCTGCCGGTGACCAATCACAGCGCCGACACGGCAGGGAACAATGCCGCGCCCGGTGATTGGTCAACGGCAGCGACCAATCACAGCGCAAATGGTCCGAGCGTACATCCGGCCGCTCCGGGCGGCTCCCGCCGCTATTTAAGACCCGCTCAGCGTGATCTCGGCTCATTGTCTATGACTAAGGCTAGCAGTATATAGCAGCCGAAACGTCAGACTTCTACGTTTACGTTTGCACATCGTGAGACAACTGATTAACTCTCTTCAATTATTCTTCACCACGATGAACCTCTTCCAATCTATTAATCCATTAATAGTTTCGAAATCGATACAGTATCAATCATTTTTATGAATTAACAAAACAGAAATCAAAGTAGAGAAGGGTGTGGTGCTGAGGCCTGTATAGATGCGTGGGCCCAGTCTTATAAACAGTTGCGATTGTTCCGACATGATGATCAGAATTCACAAGTACTCGGATGATCAAAATAATTGCAGTCTCTTACGATTGATCAATCTCAAGTTGAGTTATAATCAGTTCGGTGCAATCCAACACTTTTCAACACAATTCCCAAATGAATTGCTGGCTTGCAAATAGCTGAAATACCTCTCGGTACCAGTAGATAAAATAACACGATCGCAAAGGCTTTCGAGAAATCAACTCGAGGGCAATTTCAGTACCCTATTGTGCATTTACATCCCGCAGAAATCTTTTTTTCAGAATAGAGAAAATCAAAACACGCACCTTGTGCAGAAATTGTCCTCCAAGAGCGACTGGATCCTCAGTCGTGGTCCTCCTGTCAGCCATAATAATATGATAACTTACTTACTTTCGAAAGTCTTTGTGATTGTGTTATGTGAAAGTGTTTTGTCAGTGCCTTGCAGACAAGCAGAAATAATCCTTATAGGCCCCCACCCCCACCCCCCCTCTCCCCCAAACTCATCTACATCTACGCAATTTTACAACCTGGGGAGCAAAGCAACCGAGCAGTATTTTGATATTTTATTTTAAAGATCACATTGCAAGAAAATTCCATCAAAATAAATATTGGCTTAATACTTATTATTGCATAGATGGCATAAATTATACAAGGTTATCCAAATTCAACGCTTGGAAACATTTGAATTAATGATTATTATCAATTATAAAACGGTAAAATACAGCCCCCGATATAGCAGCTGAAGAGCTCCTTGAACGCTGATGAGATGTGTGACGACACACAAAGGACCAGTCCTGTCTAAGCAGACGATGTCGCATAACATCTTACACATTTTCAGTGCCTGTTTTGTCATCTCCTCTTCACTTATTTCTCTTACTTGACTAGCGTCAGTCTTAATGTTAGTCTGTTGCCTCACTCTTAAAGGGGAATTAACCTCAAAAAATAAAGACGATGGTGTTCAAAGGTGTTATTTATTTCTACTTGTTAGACTATATGGCTTCGCGTCAAAATATACGAGATCGATACGAATCAAGATTTTCTGAGCAAAATTTATCATCTGCCGGCAATATGTATCGTCTGCTAGCAGTACATGGGGGCTGCCATTTTTTTTATGTGTACATGAAGATTTTCTTAATCCAAATGCCCAATTGCCTTTTTTCAAAATTAAAAACCCATTTGATATTAAAAATATAGAATAGATATGTCAATTTATTTTTAAACTGAAGATTTCCTTATATATTTCTGTTGAAAATCGATATTCGCTTAATATAAATCTATTTTCTCGATACTGTGACGTATGGGACGGAGCAAATTAATTCAAATTTTATGGATGCTTCTTCCCTGAGCATCTATAGCGGCAAACTATGCATTCACCTGCTTTCGGATAATGGACTTGAAAAGTCAGAATGCATGCTGCATATATTATGTTCTGCTCTGTTTGGCAAACCCAAGAAAATAGATTTTTGTTAAGCAAAAACCAGACAATTTAAAAATATCATTATAAAGATTTAATTTTTATAATACATGTAAACACCCACTTTATATTTTTCGTCACATATGGGATTTTAGGTAATGAAGAAAAGCAATTTAGGTCTTGGATTCAAAATATCTTCTTTTTTTTGGCGGATAGCTATAGTTCGACGCCCGGACTGCTTTTCAGTTATTTGGACGCAATACTGCACTGTAGGCCTATGTGACAGGGGTTGGTGCAGGGAGGGGAGTTTCCCCCTTCCAGCGCTAAGAGCGAAAGATCTGAAAGGTTTTAGCAAATTTGACGGAGAAAGATAATGGCTCGTAGCAAACAATTTTTTAGGTGGAAAGTTATAGTTCGATGCCCGGACTGCTTTTCAATTATTTGGACGGGAGTGGACGCAACATTTCACTGGTACTCGTATACGGGGACGTGCCGCTGGGAAGGGTGACTTTTTGAAGAAAGATCCTTAGACATGGGTCCCCTTTTCATTAAAAATCCTTAGACATGGGTCCCATTTCCCCCTTAAAAATCCTTAGACATGGGTCCCATTTTCCCCAAAAAAATTTTGCCCCCCCCCCCCCCCACCCCCCACTGAGCGACTTTTTGAGAAGCTGGCGAGACCCAAAAAAAAATACGGGTCTACCTTTTTCACAAAACATCCTTAGACATGGGTGCCTATTTACAGCAAAAGGACCCTTGGGTGTGGGTATGGGTCTGGAGTTCTCAGCCGCACACCCCCGTCCGATTATAATCTGAGTACCCCCCCCCCCCCCCCGGGGGGTGGGTACAGGGAGAGGAGATTTATTTTCCCCTGACTTGACTATTGGGGTGTTGCAAGAAAGTTGCAATCAATTGCAAATTGTAAAGCAAATTAGAACAACCATTCTGATTGGTTCAGGGACTGCCCATTCAAGAAGATGCGCTTGCAACAGTGATTTTAATTGGTCAGTACCGATCAGTTGCAACTTGCAATCAATCACAACTTTCTTGCAACATTCCATAAACGTTTAAGCAAATTTTGAGAGAAAGATAACGGCTTGTAGCGCTTTTTTAGACCCTTTTCTCTCACTCCCCCCGCTTTTTCGCTATCGCTTTTTGTTTTGTTGTGGCTGAATAGGGGGGGGGGGACCATGGCCCCGCTGTGCCCCCCCCCCCCCCAGTTATGCCAGTCAAGCGAGGGAGCACATACCGAGCTTTAGAAAATCACTTGAACACTCCGGAAACTCACCCTGGCCCGGGATTGGGGATGCATAATACTTATGTTTCAAAGGTTTTCTTCCCTTTCTCCCCTTTTTCTTTCTTTTAAAATCGCGCCCCTTCAAGTGCTCCGCGCCCCTTCAAGTGCCCCCCCCCCCTTAGACAGTACACGCCTCTGGAATTCCAAGTGCTGCTGTACAACTGTAAACACAGTTGATAGAATGACTACGACATCGCCTCCGTAAATATTAACGATTTCCTTTGAGAAGACTATCAGAGAGTCGGTGTGTACGTGTGTACGTGTGCGCGTGCGTTGTTAATGTTTACAATTGATACAGCTGATGTCAGACTGACTCTGAGTGAGGTTGTCAAAATATGGAACAAATCGAGGCGAAAATGGACAAAGATGGCTATCCTACCTTCCAGTTGAACAAGCCAAGGTTCGACCAGGTAATTTTTTTTGACATTTCATATTTTAAAGATGTTGTCATTATTTATCTATCCAGAAAACGATTGCGGAATTCACAGCTGTCGTGGCTGTCGCTGCGCTTCCCTACCGTTCGGTTTGTCCACCGGCCCGTGGTGGGGCGGGGCGGGGCTGGCTGAGAACAACGGACCTGGGCTGGTTCGGACCTGGGCTGGTTCGGACCTGGGCTGGTTCGGACCTGGGCTGGTTCGGAACTGGCCACACAGGGGAAGCAGTCTCCCGCGTGGCCGTGGATAACTCCAGAGTCCAGGGCATCGTTTCATCAAACCGACATAAGTACAAGTTCGCCGACATCCCATTGAAACGCGTGTTAATTTTACTACACCTGTTTCAATGGGATGTCGGCGAACTTCTAGGCCTACTTATGAAATATGACCGTTTGATGAAACGCTACCCAGGCAGCTCCAACACTACAGGCAACACTGCGCGTAACTTGGAGCTCCAGAGTCCAGGTACAAATAACCAAAGTCGTCCCCGCCCATTTGTTTGGTAAGTCGCAATGCATCACTTAATTTCGGCAGGTAGATAGTAATTTGTACTCACATTTCTAGAAAATTACTGTAACTATATCCAGCACGGCAGCAGGCTCTTTGATGTTACGATTTGATGATTATTTTGATGAAAAAAAATGGAACTTCCTCGCCGAGCCGATTTTTCCCATACTGTACCGTTGACTCGATCACAACGTGCGATCAAGTCAGCGACGGTTGGTTGGTTATTAAGGTTGATGGCACTATCCATCGACTACGATGATTTCCGCCAGGCTTGGTGTGGAATAGACCGAAATTTTCTGTCTCTCTTTTGTTAGCCTCTTATTTAGATAGGGTCGGCCCTTCACTTAGAGACAGAAACGCTCCATTCACTTGCCTGTGCAAACTCACTTTCTGCCCAGAGAAAGTAGGCATGTCGTTGTTTAAATGACGATATTAGAAGTTTTAAAAATATTTGTGTAAATTAAATAGATTAGGCCTAGGCTCTAAACTTAAACGAACATGTTCAACTTACCAATTTGACTGTTATTCCTTTTAATGCTCCTTTTTCAGGTAATTCAGGGTCCAAGGTTTTCTCCGTTTGAAAATCTTCCAGCCGTATTCAAACTGTATAGTGTGTAAGTCAATGTGTATTCGGTTTGCACAGGCGAGTGAATGGAGCGTTTCTGTCTCTAAGTGAAGAGCTAACGAACGAGACAGATTTTTCGGTGTAGGTGTGGAAGGGCGTCTTTCCCTCTCCTGTAAAGCTCTTTACGTTTTGTGATTCAGATACTTGCACTGTGTGTGAGATAAGACTTACCTGACCCTGTTATTGGCGACGGTATACGTTACACTCATTTTTATCTTAACTGCCGAAATTAAGCGATGCGACTTACCAAACTAATGGGCAAGGATGACTTTGGTTATTTGTGCCTGGAGCTCCAACGTTGTGCGTTGGAGCTCCCTGGAGTTACCGTGCAGAGAGACAAGTAAACAACAACAAAAAATCAGTGGGCAAGATTCATCCATTTCCACGTACGGTGAACCTTGCAAACGACCTTCGTATTTTGCTAATCTCTTCCTCTTCCTGCCCATCCGACCACTTCAACGATCGGATCATGAGAAACCTGAAAAAATTACAATTTATGGCGACATCGATGTGGATTTACTTATCGTGTATGTCACTCATAGCGTCATTACTATAGATCGACTTCGTGTGTAGACTCTAGGCAGTCATACACCTCAACACTTTCCACTGCACAAACCACTGCACAAAAGTCACCAACATTCACTCAAAATCGGCATTTAATTTGTCAAAGACCGACACAAACATATCCATGAAATACAATAAATTTAACTCACCAACGTTGGAAAAGATAATATAAAAAATGAAACCCGTAATTTACTTTCAGTTCTGGCGAAACAGGGTATCGGAAGTCACGAGCATCACGAGCACTGACATGTATTTCCGCCCAAAAGAATTTGGTTGTTAAAAATTTGGTCTCTGTCCCGGACATGTAAAAGTCCTGATTTTCCGTGTGTGCGATCTTAGAGATCGATGTGCGCGCGATCGTGAAAAATATCGGCAGGGATTTCTTCAGTTTTGGACATGATTTTGACTGGATTTTGCTGGAAATATCAGAAGTTCTTCCTCACGGCCATTTAAGGTAGGAGTGAGATCTTTAAGAGCTGAGTTTGAAAGGAACTATTTGAAATATTTATCTTATTTTTCCCCCATACCTTTAGTACATGTGATAGAAAATGAGTAGTATTTTGCGTTCGTCCCGTGTAGTGGTCAATATGACCACTTACCACGTGGTTTGGTTTATGTGTAGCATTGGCTGTGCAATTAGCATTATAAAGACGGCGAGATTAGCACGGAATGTGCGCTGTAGATTAACGAGTACAAGACGGTGTAACCATGGTAATGCTGAGCGGTTCTGACGTGGCATGCAAAAATTAATTGTGCTAAAATCTTGCACGCATATAAACTGCCATCTATCATCTATGCGTGCACCGGTGCGAGATATTAGCACAATTAAATTTAGCATGCCCTGTTGGAACCGCTCAGCGTTACACTGCCTTGTACTCTGTTCATTTACAACGCACATTCCGTGCCGATCTCACCGTCTTTGTAGTGCTAATCGCACAGCGAAAGCTACCCATCAACGGTAAGTAAATGCACTTCGATGTCGCCATAAATTGTAATTTTTTCATGTTTCTCATGATCCGATCGTTGAAGTGGTGGGACGGGCAAGAAGAGGATGAGTTTAGCAAACTACGTGGTATGCAAGGTTCACCGTACATGGAAATGGATGAATCTTGCCCACTGATTTTTTGTTTACTTGTCTCTCCGCACGGAAGACTGATTCCTCATGTGGCTTGATGTTCAATGTCAAATTTTATAAAACATGTGGCTAGTTCGGAACCACTCAGCCCCACTTGAAAGTGCGTAGCTGAGATTGAATGTGTAGCCCAAGTTAAAGTTGGCTTGAATTCACTGAAATAAGAAAATATTCGAAGTTCACTTATCATGCTTACTAAAACATCTCAGGAATAATCTTCAGTGCTGTGTGTGTTGTTTCAGCACTCAGATACTGCAAGTATTTGTTCAGTAAAGGCAAGCTTTGGAAAACCGATGAGTTTGTGGTTTTTCGTACTATTTTTTAAATAAAAAAGAATTATTGTAAGAAACAAATGAATTCAGTCTAGTCCCTCGGAAATGTATAATGTAGACCACTCTACTGCATATTGAAATAATATAGAGCTTAGTACGTGAAACTTAGTTTCAGCATACCCGTAATGGGAGAGGAGTACGAGGTTATATCATAATCTTATACATTGGATGAGTGGGATCTAGCGAAGTCTCTAGCATACGGTTTTAAAGTGCCATGAGCGCCCAATTGAGGCGGATACCGGCGCTATAGAAGAAGCCACCATCATCATCATCATTGTGTGAGCTGTGTTATTTGGACTTCTTACAAGTTAGTGGGGTCAATGTCTTCCCAAGTTTTCTTTTAAAAAATATTTCAGGAAACAGTATCATTACCAAGTCACAATAGACCAAGCTAGAGTCTAATTTAGAGAAAGTGATTCCAGTCTGCCAGTTCCACCATGACATGAGAAATTTATATCAGTCAGGGGCGGATCCAAGATTTTGTATAAAGGGGGGGGGGGGGGCACACAAATGAAGGTTGTCAACTTTTGGAAAAGGGAGACCCGTATTTTTTGGTCTCAAAAAAGTTCTCAAAAAGTCGCTCAGGGGGGGGGGGTTGCGACAAAAATTGTCAAATTCTTTGACAAGCCAAAGAAAAAAAAAGTTTTCGTTCTAAAAGGGGGAGGGCACATTGCATACATAAAAGGGGGGGGCATGGGCCGAATGTTCCCCCCCCCCCAATCCGTCACTGATATCGACTGTTAACAATTATATTATTTTAACAATTATAACTTTCTTTATTATCTGACTTTGTTCAAACTGTCACCTACATATATCTGTTTCTCTAAAATCTGTGCTTTGCATCAACCCTTTATGGAAGAGCCCTGGTTGGGCAAAAACGTCATTATGTCACAGAGCAGTGACTACATGGAAAGTCTATACCCAGAGATACAATATTAAAAAATCTTCAATTGTCATATACGAAAGAGCAAATGCATGTTTTAAGTTACAATTTTCATTTGCTATTTTCTCTGACAGAGCACGTTTCTAGGGAGGTATCGTCACTTCTTGGATGTTATAGACCCAAGGACCCTCTTTGTTTCCAAGGTAATGTAATTTCACCACTGTTTGTGACATATAGAATGGACAAAATGGTACCTGATGCTCTTCTAAGGTATTCAAAAATTTGCCTTAGGCATCATAGTATGTAATTGTAATAACTAATGCTCAATTTCATTTATTCTTTGAAAATCTGCTCATAATCCTTATCCAGGTATATTTTTGAGATAAATACAATATGAAAAATTTGGTGGGTGCAGATGTATGCAGGTTTGATAATAAATGTTATAGCCCTATAAAAGACATAACACTAATTACAGCCCATTACAGGCATCACGTCGGTTCGGTGAGTAATAGCAAGGGCTTTCCAGTTCAATGACTGAAGGGTTGAGGGAGCTAGTATACAAATTTTGACTGCTCATGAGGATGATGGTGGAAATTATCACTCCCAAGGTGGTGTTCATAATGGCCCAACTATCACCCCCGAGGCGAAGCCGAGGGTGTGATAGAAGGGCTGGTATGAACACCACCGAGGGAGTGATAATTTCCACCGCCATCCGATTACAGAGCAGTCCATATTTGTTTTATATACCTCATCCATTTCATTGATTCATGGTGAGTTCTTAAACGCTGCGCGTATATTGATTAACTTAGTCGTAGCCAAGCTAGCAACTCGCGAAAGCGCTCTTAAAACTTGAACCAAATTTTGTGTACTTACGTGTGTGCAAAAGCGGTTACGCATTCTATCAATGATAGATCGAGATGTGCTGTGTCATGTGATATCGTTTTGACCAATCAGTGAATAAGAATCTATGTATGAAGTATATAAAAACATACATAACAAAATGATTTGGTAGATGTCATATACAGTGCGTATCAAAAAAAAGTAACAAGATTTGATTTCAAATTTGTGAAGATTGTGTTAACTTTACACCAAAGTGAGTAGCAACACCTTAAAACCACATATCTCCTCTTTCCAATGATATCTTATTTATTCATACACGGTCATGGATGGCTGAGTAATCATTCTTTTTGGACAATGGGTCAAATTGGACTTGGGACCAAGTTTAGACACTGCAAGAATCAATGCACCTTATCAGAACACTTAACAAATGGAATAATGAAATTAATAATCGCAACTTACCATTGTCTTTCGGATATCTCTTTTTAACATTACATCCCATGCCCCTCATTATGGCCCCCAATCCTTTCCACACAGAGATTAGCTCTTTTCTCCATCTCACGCACAGCCCTGCCAATCATTGGGGCTTGGTGGCGTAGAGCTTCAAACTCATCAGTGATTCTTTGTCTCAGAGTTGCAATGTCAGGTGGAGGTGTTCAAAGTGTTCATTACCCCTCCACCTGACATTGCAACTCTGAGACAAAGAATCACTGATGAGTTTGAAGCTCTACGCCACCAAGCCCCAATGATTGGCATTAACCCTTTCAAGACAATTTACCACATTTTCTTGGCTTGGCTCAATAACTTGATTCAGAGCTCTAAAAAATATACCAGATGGATGAGTAGAAAGAGCAAAAATTCCTGCACACACTGTCCGTTGTTGTTGCATGACCATATTGCGTCTGATGCTTTAAAATCTTTAAATTGGCAACACATTGAGAGGTTCAAACAGTTTTTTGGTCGAAATTGGCAATTTTTTCAACTTTTCGACAAAGTTCCTAACCATGTATATTGTTTCCAAAGACATTACATCATATTAGAACCATGTATATGTACATGTAGAACTAAGAGAAAAATGTTATTGTTGCCAATTTGAAGAACAAAAGGTGATCAATTTAGCCATGGAATAATTCCTAGCATGAAAGGGTGAAAGATGTGTCATAAACATTTTGATTACCTCCTTTAATACTAGAAACAACTGAATGATGCTGAAGGGCTCCTTGATGCATATAAGAAAGGAAGCCTTCCTGAAGGGGTTACCAACAAATGCTTATGGGAGGCACAGAAAATCAAACAGGTAATATAGACAAATGAAGAAATCCTCTTATCTTGCAAAGGAATGCTGTAACACCTTTATGCAATAATTTTACTCAATTAGAAGTTAGATGAAAATGTTTATTCTGTGAAGTATGAAGTGTTTACAAGAGAATCTTTTAATTTGGTTTTTGGACAATTCCAGGGTTACACACATTACATCGGAGAGGTTTTGAGTTACATCTTAAGCTCCTGTACTCTTACTACAAGTGTTCGGCTAATGAGTTTTAGTGGCAACAATGCAGACATGTTAGAGTACTTAATACAGTATCACAACTTCAGAAAAAGAAAGTAACATATTTTCTGCCATCCCTGCAAATGTTCGGTTACTCAGTTACATTATTTTTAAAAAATGTAACGTGGGTAACAGGAGCTTAAGATGTAACTCAAAACCTCTCCAAATGTTATGTGTGTAACCTTTCATATTTTGTGCAACAGGTAAAATTAGACTTTAAACTGACTGATGTAAGCATTTCAGGAATGGTCATTGAATATTAAATCAGAAATTAAGATCAGCTAATCAGAATGGTTTTTGTTTTCTTAGGAAAGGATTGAAAGGAAAAAGAGATATGCATACATAATGGTCCTATTGTTCAAAACATGTTTCTCAAAAGTCCCACCCTTTCAGTTTATAAGCAAATGAGTCAACAATTTTATTAACAATTATAAAAAGAATTATGTTTAAAACCTATGGATTGAAATGAACTTCCAGTCTGATCTGGGTAATAGAAATAATTTGCCCCTTAAAAAAACTTGAAATAAAGAAACAAAATTTGCATTTTAAGCAAATTTATACATGTAAACCAAAAGTATATGTACATGTATACAAACTCACCAAAAGCTAAAGTTTATCATGTAATTTTCTTTTTCCAGGCAATAATTCACCCTGATACAGGAGAAAAGGTTTTCATGCCATTCAGAATGTCAGGTAAGGATTTTTTGTCTTGGTTTTGTCTATTTTTAGATATACATGTACAGTCAAACCTGCTTTAGCGACCACCTGTATAGAAAGACCATTTGTCTATAAAGACCATAATTGTTGTTTACCTTGAAAAGTGTTTCTCATTGAAACATGTATGAAACAAACCTGGGTGGTTTTTCAAAAAGAAGTTGGACATACACTATGAACACGGTGACAAAGAGAGCGGACAATTTATGCAGCTCCTCATTGTACCATCCGCAATAGCTCTAGTAGACAAAAGGACATCCCTTCACTGCTATTATGTGACACCTGTTGTACATATTTTTACAGGATAGCAATGAATGGATGTTCTTTTGTTAACCAGTGCAATTGTGAAGGGTACAATGAGGAGCTGCATAAATTGTCCGCTTCTTTGTTCGTCATGTTCATAGTGATAGAGTCAAGCGTAAGCGCCAGTGTGCATCCGGTATTTAATGCGTAATCTCATTGATAGACTTCCCAATGGCGTGCGTCACCTGAGCATGATCTGACCAATGCGGTGATGCGTATTATACAGCACGCAACTAGGAATTAAGTGCAACTTTAAGTCCAACTTAACTCTTTGTGAAACACCCCCCTGTACATATACACCACCTGCTCATAAAGACCGTCTCCCTTGAGCGGTCCGTATGTGCAGGTTTCATAGTATGTACATTTTTGAATGTACTGAACATACACTTTACATTTATCCAATATCTTATGTGCAGTTTGAAGCATTGTGAAGTGTTCCACCCCCTGTATAAAGTTCTATACTCTTTTTATTCTGCCTTTTGCGTTGTCCAAGCAATATTTGCTGCTCCTTTTGTGCTATTGTGTGTTTAATGAACATGTGTGTTTGTCGGTGATGGGCTCTATAAGGGACTTTGTCCCTTGTATTGAGGACAAATTTCCTTTGATTATATACGAATATTGTCATAGGGCAAGCCATAGTTTTTCATTCCAATCAATTCTGTAAGGTGGAGTACCATGTTTGGTACCAACATATTTTAGAAGTTGTAGTACATAAGGGCCTTAAATCTGTTTGTATATATATTCATGTACATTTTTATTTCATACTGTTATATTGATAGTGTTGCCTTAGGAAAGGTAATGTTTGATTTTGACAGTTTGATTACCTGTAATAACATAATCCTAGTGTTGACAGAGGTTATGTGCACATTGCCCTTTCCATTAAAAAATAGATTAATTTATTTAGATATTGTTCAAAGTTTGTTTTGTTCTGTGTACTGTTGTAATCTCTGTGAATTTCAAATTGATTTTACAAGTACATGTAGGTCTATATGTGAGAAGATTCTCCCCCCCTTCCTTATGAGATTAAGTGTTAGTGTAGACTAGATTTCTTGCAATTATTTAGCAGGAATAGACATGATAGAATAGTTATTTGAAATAGAACATCAGCTTCAGAACAACCTTTATGAAAGGGTATTTTTGTTAAACAATTGGGAATCTGGAAATCTAAAAATTGTGCAATTCAAAAAGTTTTGCTTTATTTCAATGAGCGTGGTATCTTTCATTTATATGGAGAAGATCACCCGATGATTATTATTTTTGCATTTTTAGTTCTGCGGAGGATAATATGTAGATCAAAATTACTTTCTGTTGATGCTTGCGCATGAGTTTCCTTTACTGTAAACTTAATTTTTGGTCTTAAATACCTGATTTGTTTGTGATATTTTTTTCATCGATCATATCTCACCAGGTTTTGTTCCTTTTGGATCACCCATTGTTGTCGGCCTTCTTCTTCCAAATCAGACACTTGCATCAACTGTGTTCTGGCAAGTATGTGATGTTTATTAATTTCAATACTTCAGAAAGATTTATATTGAGGAGAACTCACATCTGAACCTATACAGGGTGTTCAGATTACAATAAAAAAAGATGCTGTTGATATATTTTATTTTATTTTATTTTCTTCAATATGTTTTTGTCTGACATCAGGGACTGTATATAAATGAGGCTTCTTTGTTTTGTTTTTTATTTGATTGGTGTATGTTATGAATGTTAATTTGTGAAATATCACAATTAATTTTGAAGAGGTGAGAGGGAATGAAAAGGGGAGGGGAGGAAATGAGCCTAGTAACTTTTAGTAAATTATGATTTCACTTTATCCAAGAAAAGTCTGAGGAGAAATCAAAATGACTGACATATTCACTTTTTTGTATCAATAAGTCCTATTGCAACAAACATTGTATTCATTTTATTTGATTATCTTTTTATAGTATTTTCACATGACTTTTTATCCAAGCTTTTGAATGAGGAATCAGTGATATGCAATCTGAATCTGTAAGTTTTATTTCCAAAAATCTCAGAATGCAATCACAAATCACAACTTGTTTTCTTCTCTTTTCCCTTGTCTCCATTTCTCTTTTTATTTTCTCTCTTATTTCTCTCCCCTCACACCTCTCCCTCCCTCCCTCTCTCCTTCTCTCTCTCCCTCTCTCCTTTACAGTGGATAAACCAAAGTCATAATGCAGGAGTTAACTTTGCAAACAGAAATGCTACAAAGGCAAGTTCACCATTTTTCCTTTAATAATTTCCTTTTCATTTAACTTGATTTTCCATTTAATTTCATTTTTTTTTAATCTTGAGGTATCGTGGGCTTAGTGTGCAAAAAAAATAAAGACACATGCTTTTATGAACTTTATCTAGCGCTGCTTTCAAGCTAATCAAATATTTTTGGACAAAAAAAGGCACTAAGACTAAAAATGTGCTTTGAAATTTTTATTCTGTTAATAAGAAAGGGGTTTCTATGCCTCAGAGAAGACTATGTTAGAATATTGTGTTGTTGAGTTGTCCATTGGGTGGCATTAGTTTAATATTGTCTCATTTCAATAGACCATTGAAAGGAAGATAACAGTAAAATCAAATGACATATAGAAAAGGGAAATATTATTTTCTTATCAATTGTACATAGCAGTTAGAGTAGAGCTACGCACTGATTTAGTAATTACAGTGAATTTGTCAAGTGACAGCTTTTTTCTCTGGTCCATTTCTTTGAATTTTCCAGGAGACACCTATGCCAAGTTTCATCATGGGATATGTTGGAGCTGTGACAAGTGCCTGCTCTATTGCAGTAAGTTTAACCCGTTGGGTACGAGTTGATTTTGGTATAACATGCATGTCCCATAGACTCCACATTGAATTATCTTGTGCCGAGTATTGAATGGGTTAAGTGGCATACCACTAAGATCTGTCAGGGCTGACTAGCCTTACTCTTAATTTTATAACTTGGGTGAACTTTCTGTATAATCTTCAAATCTCTATCACATTTTTTTCTCATTCTGCCTTTTACAAAGTGTTTTGCATGGTCATTTGGAATTCATTGTAACAGGATGAGTTAGTGTTTTTGTAGAGGCATAAAAAAATTAGTTGATCATTTCTTGTAGCAGTTTGCTTGATGTAGTGTTCATGGAGAAATCTGAATTCGTATTGACAATTTGTCTTCCACAGTTAATCGGCTGTCACATATCGCTGATAATGGTAATGATCACTATTAACTGTGAAACTGATCTTGTAGGCTGATTATGGTTGCTCACCAATTTACGGTAATGAGCATTCAGCACTGATTTTCTCAGACTTTACAGATTTTCTTCATAGACTGATTTTTATAGTGATCATAATAGTAGATTCATTTATAAAGCGCAACTACTATACAAATATACTCTTCTGTGCTTAATACAAAGGATTACATTTGTTACTCCAGCTTTAGCTGAGCTACCATGATGTGGTGCTAACACATTCAAGGAATTTTTTCCTACTGGGCACCCGTTTAGCCCACCTGGGTGGAGAGTGTCAAATGTAGATTAATGTTGTGCCAAAAGATGTTAGTGCTGTCCCAGGACTGGAACCCTGTTCCTTGTGATCCACAGTCTGATGACTTATCCACTAGACCACTCCTCTTCATGTCCACCTTAACACATTTTACAGTTACAGTTATCATTGTCATTCGCATCCGGACAACTACCCCGTACCCCCTGGACAATTACCCCCCTCCCCCCCGACAACTACCCCCCGAATTCCGAAGGGGGGGGGGGGATCGGTGTAATCGGGGATAGGTTTCCAGGGGGTAGTTGTCCTAGAATCATTATCAGTGATATGTGACTGGTCCTTTAAAGTGCTCCAGTTGAAGCTTGTAAACTGTAAACTGTTTTTTTTTATTGCTCTTTCATCAAAGGTTGGTTTGAATCTACTTCTCAAGAGGACCACAAACGTCAGTCCAGCAAAACGGATGATCATCCAAAGATTTGTGCCTTTCCCTGCTGTTGGTAGGTAATGGTCATAAGTTACACCTTTTATACTGTGCCCAAATTTTAGGATGTCTCTGAAGGGTGCCAACTTAGACTGGCCTAAGTTGTTTTTTATGGCCATTTCAACCACCTAAGGTGCATGCGAGACTAATGCAGTTACCAGGTGATCATGCACTAAGTGTATGGTATTGCTGTACACATCTTTTAACCCTGAAGCGGCATACATTTTCCGGTTTATGGGTCACTGCAAATGTGTGTGGACCTGAAACACCTCCAAGAGCTCCTGTGATCTTTAAAAGATCACATAATGAAAGATGAAATGGTGTTCCTCTGTTTGAATCTGCTCTGTATTCTGGAAATGAATATGGTTGACTACCTATGTGTCAAGTTGGTGAATAAATTGCCCTGTATGAATCTTTTAAGTCATGCCTCTTTTCTATCTCTGTTTTGATACAGCCACAGCTAGTGTGTGTAACGTAACTCTGATGAGGTTTAGTGAGCTTCAGACTGGTATTGAGGTTTTGGATCACAACAATCAGGTGGTTGGAACGTCCAAGGTGGCTGCCAAAAAGGTAAGATCATGTGACTCAAATGATTTGATTTGATTTGATATATTTTTCCATTTCAAAATGAGCATACATGATATATTGATTCAGTGATTAAACATAAAACAATCTAATAACTTTGTATATATCCAGCTAACAATACAGAGATACGGGTATTAAGAAGAGTACAAAAATAATTGATACAAACGAATCATTATTTACCTAACATATACAATGAAACGGGGGGGGGGGGCATGCCAAGAAAGCAATGTTTGTATGATGCATGCCCCAAAGACGTAGTTACATCATAAAAAATTTGATCAAACAAATTATAACAATTGGATAAATAGTGGCAAAAGTTACAGACAAATTTATGGCATGCCTACATAGGTGTATAGAAAAAGAAATAGGGAGAGAGTTTTAAAATAAGAGACAGGAAATAGAAAGGAAGAGAGGTTGGGAGCAGGAGCAAAAACAGGGTCGTTAGGTTGTGTTGACAGGAAAACTTGAAAAAGGTGAATGTTTTATATGTTCAAAGGGACCTCCATGACTAGTTCCTGTTGCTTTAAGATTGTGCTCTTAGTCCATTGCATGTAACTCTTTGATCGGCTTTAGATCTTAAATAAACTTTTTTGTGTGCTCTTTTCTTTGAAATTTTTAGGCACTTCTGGAGACAGCGATGACAAGGGCTTTCCTTCCGGCACCAATTCTTTTAATACCACCTGTTGTGATGACACTCATTGAAAACAAGTTAGTATTCTGGTTGCTCTTCCCCTTTATTTCTTCGTCTTTAGAGATTTTGTTACAATGATACAATGATCAGTACCATTTTCGCTTATTTTGTTTTTGTAAACCTGTTGCCTGTTGTGAGTGAGGGGATTGGTATAGTGAAAAAGAAAAACACACAGGAGCAGTGAGAGATTCACATGTAGCTCAGAAAAGCTCTAGAAGATCTTGGAAGGGGAAGAGCAACCAGAATACTAACTACTAAAAAAAAAACAATGGTAAAAATAATAATTTGCATAAAATTTGCAGTGAGGATATCTAAATTTCACTATCTCAAATTGAAAAAAATGCCAATAACAACAAAAAACTTGTGAGCGAATGAAAACAGGAATGCATAATTAGGAGGACCAAGACATTTTCACAGGTTGAAGTAATAAATTGAAATACAATGTAACAGTATTCTGTAACCCAAGTCCAGGAGAATTTACCTTGGATATTTCTCTTTCTGGAGCAGTGGTATGATCTCTCAGATGTGCTATAATTGGCTAGAAACCTAACGAATAGTCCTTGCCCATCAGTATATACATGTATCTCTATCACTAGGAAGGGACATTGGGAGGGGGAGAAGGTTGTCAAACCCAATCCCCCTCCCCATGTAATTCCTGGTGACCGCCCCTCAAAAAGAGATACTAAGTCATTTCATCAGTATCAGCCCCTCCCCCCCCCCCCCCCCCGGTTGGTGTTTGAAAAAAATGTATGCCTATGAAAGTTCTTTCAAAAAAAAGAAAAAAGGGTGTGACGACCTTCTCCCTCCCCATGTAATTCCTGGTGACCCCCCCCCCCCCTCAAAAAGAGATAATAAGTCATTTCATCAGTATCAGCCCCTCCCCCCCCCCCCCAGGTTGGTGTTTGAAAAAAAATGTATGCCTATGAAAGTTCTTTAAAAAAAAGAAAAAAGGTTTGAGTTTTTACGCCTTAATTAGTCTTTGTCAAGAAGCTGACCTCTCTCATGCCCTTTCCCCTTTTGCTTCCACTAGTGACATACCCATTTCTCTTCATGTCTTGTGTGGACAGCAATAAGGACTATCTTTGGATTCCTCTGTTCACTCTCCCATCTCTTTGTTTCTTTCTCATAGGACTTCTCTTCTGAAGCGTTTCCCTCGTCTAAATCTTCCAGTCCAGACTGCAGTAGCCACGGCTGCCTTTGCCTTTGCGTTACCTCTCGCTATCAGCCTCTTCCCTCAGACTAGCCACGTAAGTCTAACAAGATTGATTTTTCACTTTGTACCGATCAAGAACAGGACATTTTTAAGTTAAAGTGAATCACTGTGTCGTTTTTGGCAACACTGCTGCCTTTGCCTTCCTTCTCACCGTCAGCCTCTTCCCTCAGACTAGACATGTAAGTCAAGCAAAATATATTTTTCAGTTTGTACAGATCAAGTTTAAGGAATTTTAAAGGGAAAATTCAGAATTTGTCTGTGCGTGTACTGTGAAACAGAAAGTTTTGCAATACATTAAATTTTTCTGAATTTTGTGAAGAGTGGAGATTCACAAAAAAGTTTCATGCCGCAAAATGATTCATTACCAGGATGAGTAGCGCTGAAGTTTTGCAGTTCTTAAAAGTTTCTTGCCTTGATTACGGGGGTCCGACAGCAATTCAAGAAAGTTTTTGATTTCACAGATCAGTGAACTCTGTGCATACTTTTTAATGTTTTTTTTTTCTTTTTAAACAGATATCTACATCTGAACTTGAGCCAGAGATCCAGGAAGTATGCAAAGATCCAACATTATTATACAACAAAGGTCTCTGAGAGCTTATCCTGGAAGGGTAAAATGAGGTTCTTCTGATACCCACAAACGTTCCAGCATTCCATTATCTGTATAGAATACAAATCTCTATATATGAAATGACAGTGGCCGTGACATATGCAGTCAAGCTTGTGTTTATAGCATACATGACAGGCGATCTCTCTAGGCAGGTGACGTCTATAGAATGATTTAGATGGGCTGCCTTGTCAGTATCTGTAAAGTGTTTAGAGACACTATAGATGTATTACGCATTATGTAAATCCAGAATATTTCCCTATTATTATTTTTAAAAGGGTGTATTAACATGTGTGTTTTGTAGGGAGGTGAAATAATGGCTTTCTTGAGAGGTAGCTTTGGGAAGAATCGCCTTCTATACAAATGCTGCAGGATTATACCTTTGCCTTTCAAGTTCTTCCAGATAACCAGGGTCATTTTGAAATAGAAGCATAGAATCCTGATATGAATAAGAATAATACATTCAATTTATTTTGTGAGGTGCTTTGTAACATGAACATGTTTTTCATCTTTCGTAGAGAAATATATAGCATATCTGATACAACAAAATAGACATTCATCATCATGATTGTGTATGATCTAACAGATTGCACCTTGCTTTTGAAGGATATAGCTTTTTCCAAAAAAATTGAGAAGAAGGGGATGTAATCATCTTTGTGTTAAACATCCCATAGCTCTTTGTAAACAATTTTTTTTAGGCATTTTACTCCCAGTGTTAAAGATCGTATGCTCGATCTGTAATGAAAAACACAAGTCAGAAAAAATTGGAACCAGCGGGATTCGAACCTGTCATCTACTGCTTGCCGGGCAGCGACTTAACCACCAGGCTATTCTAGTTCACGGCCAAGTCACCATGAACGAGAATCAAATAGCCTGGTGGTTAAGTCGCTGCCCGGCAAGCAGTAGATGACAGGTTCGAATCCCGCTGGTTCCAATTTTTTCTGACTTGTGTTTTTCATTACAGATCGAGCATACGATCTTTAACACTGGGAGTAAAATGCCTAAAAATTTGTTTACAAATTAAAAAATTCCTCCCATCAAGCTTCTTTGTTTACATTCCATAGCTCTTCTTTACATCATTTGTATTATGTGATGGTTTCACGGTGTCAATAATAGTGAACTTTCAAATGTGTCGACTTGAACGCTGTCCTAGATCCTCCCAGCTACAATGGCCTGCTTTATGTTAGCTGCATACCGCGCTTTGTGCAAGAACGGCTCACCCGTCCACTGGCTACTCCCTCATCCACTGGCTACTCCCTCATCCACTAGTCAGATCGAGAACGCGTCAAACATGGTTTTGCCGTCTTCTCTAAAACGTGAACCTCGCTTCACCCATTGTTAGCTTCATGCTTCACCTACTTTGTATGCAGTCAACACAAAGCAGTCCATTGTCGCTGGGAGGATCTAGGACGGCGTTCTAGTCGACACATCCGAAAACTCCTTAGTAATACACTATGAACATGACGGACAAGAGAGTGGACAAAACAAAAACAACCCCTCATTCTACCCTTCACAATGGTTCTGGTAGACAAAAGAACATCCCTTCACTGCTATTCTGTAAATATATGTGGAACAAGTGGCACATGTCACCTGTTTTACTTATTTTACATAATAGCAGTGAAGATGTATTCTTTTGTCTACCAGAACCATTGTGAAGGGTAGAATCAGGAGTTGTTTATTTTGTCCACTCTCTTTGTCCGTCATGTTCATAGTGATACGAGTGCACATTTAATAATTATGATAGTTAGCTATAAAGTGTTGATAAAGTTTCTTGTCCTGAAAGTCAGTGGGCAGTCCATTTTTTGCAATTTTGGATGAATACATGTATTTCTGCACCCGTCCAGTGTTAATTGTATGTGTAACAGCTTTCAGCCAAATGTCCAAAGAGGATATTCCTGTCCAGGTGAAGAGACTGTGGAGAACTTGTTATCCCTCTTACCATTGCAAGATAGTGCACCAAGGTGCAGAGTTGTGTTTCAAAAAATCTTGCTTATGAATGAAAACTGTTTCATTTCTCTGTGGATAGCATCGTTTTAGTCGTAACTGTCGTCCACAGAAAAGCACATGGAAAATAAACTTGAAGGTACAATGTATGTCAAATATTGGGGTCAGTTTTTTGTTTCATTCTAAAAAAGCAAAATATATTTCCTGTAGTATGAAGTTTGAATTTTTTGTACCTTTGGAGCTCCATGAAGATCATTGTGATGTTTTCAGTCAGAAATCGGACATATGCTCAGTCCTTTATTTCATTAATGCTAAGGGTAACGATCATGGTCACGATTAGGTACTGGATTAGGTTTAGGGTAAGTGACTGAGTTTTAAGGTTAGGTATTGTGTTGGGTCTGGGCCCGGTTTCATATAACTTGTTATCAGTAACAACTGCCACATTTCTATGACAAATCTGCTCTCAGCCAATCAGATGCAAGGATTTTAGTAGCTTATAACAGTTAATGCAACTTGTTATTGATAACAAGTTTTATGAAACAGGGCCCTGGATTTGAAGTTGAGAATTGTAATGTAAGATATGGGCTCCTGGAGCAATTGTTGCCAGAGCATTGTAGTAGAATATTTCATTCCGTGTAAATCGTACACCAGCTGTGAATCGTGGGTGTGATGTGCCTCCCACTGCACTGACAGAATCAACATTCATTGACAGAAAACAGGATTTGTGAAGAAATATGGGCTATATGTTGTTATTTTTCTTAGTTGTTCTGGTTTTTTAAGGTATCCACAATGGAAAGGGGAGAAGTAATACTGTAAGTGCCTTTAAAGTTTTAAATGTCATCATGCCTTCCATTTTTATTCTAAAATAAATTATTTAAAATTCATGTTTCCATTATGAAATAAGGACTTGATACTTCCTTATTTCCTACATGTTATCGTGGATTTTTTTCAATGTGAAACATTTATTTGGTGAATAGGTAAATGTAAATGTTAACAATTATACTTACTGTGAAATCTGTAAAATTAACTCTTGGTATGATTGTCTAATGCTGTGATGTAATGAAGAAAATCACCAAAGCATAACACAGAATTTTAACAGAGAATTTTAAATATATATATACACTGTTTTATAAAGAAATACATGTAATAGAAGACTATTTTAAGATGAGAGTGTAGGAGATGTTGGACATGAATAAAAAAGAAGAGTATTGGAAGAATTGGGAAGTAAGAAATATTAGCCGAGGAGATTTATATACGTGTGAAAGGAACAAAATTAGTGTACAGTTTTATCTTTTCTATTATTGATGTCTTCCAGAATTACATACCTCCGTAAAACCGGTCTTAGTTTCATGTTTTGGAGAAAACGTTAAGCTTTACGTAATGTTTCGTTCAACTAGAAAATAATGCTGTCAGTACTGCCTGTACTTTTTAATGGTATTTCCTTATTATGTAGAATTAGCCTCATCGTAATTAAGCATACACCAAAACAAGATGGCTCTGAAATTAAAGTGCTTTACTGAAATACAATAGTTTTTACCCTTTTTTAGAACCTATTGTAGCATATACCTTAAGTAAACAAAAGAAAAATGTGCCCTGTAATTGTGGTTCTTGTGCCCCTTTCAAATTCTTGACCCAAAAGATAACTTGAAACTTTTTATTACCTTTTTTTATGCTTGTCAGAGATTTTAAAAGTGAATTAGCACCTAAGAAATGCTTATGCGGATAAGTCATTTAATCAAATCTATATTTTTTCTAACTTTGAAATAGACTGCTATTTGAAGAGAGATTTTTACAGCCAGCTAAAGAATGACCCTATTTTGATTTTTTGTGTTTATCCGACTAGTGATCTACCATATATAGACGGTGGGGGTCCAGTTTTGGGAAAAGTGCTTGGTGGCACAATGCTGATAAAAATCTGACAACCAAGTAAGATGGGGGGGGGATGGTTATCAGATTTTGTAGGTGCCTTTTTGATAAAAAATCTCAGTGGCGAGGGGTGGGGAGGGAGGCACAATTTTGTGTCTTGTATGCAGTGTATGCCACATTGGTTTTAAAGGGGGCTCTGGGCTAGTTGTAGTCCTGAATTTTCCATGTACTGTCATGCAGGAATATAATAGGGTATGATTTATTTCATCAGAACTCGAATTATAACACATTAAAATCAGAGCTTACATTATCTCTCGTAGTCATTTGAACCACCTGAGGAGTGAAATGAATATCGCTGAATTACAAAATACTCCCTGTAAAAAAAACTGAAAAGATTTGATATAATCAGGCTTTGTAGACCAAGGTCAAATTTTGCAGAAAGCTACACTCATTTACTGTTTAAAGATGATTGTATGTGTATGAAAATTAATCAATTTGTTATATTCACTGCTTATGTATATTTCTTATCAAAGTATTTAATCTCTAGAAATGAAATATATTTTTCTCAGAAAGATGATTGTATTATGAATGTGTTATAATAGTAAGGAAACATACATGTAATTCAGTGCTAACAAAAAATATATATTACTGGTAAACAGAAATACTACTGTTTTTAAACAAATTTCATTCCAACTACTATTTGTATGATTAACACTTTTATATTGCAATTTTGCTAATTTATTTCGATATATTGCCAATTTTCAGTTGCTACTTTCCATCCATATGCTGGGAAAACATTTCCAAAGAAAGGAAAAACTGACTTATGTATTCACATATGTGCGATCATGTTATTATATTGAGAGCTTTATGATCATGAAATATATTGGTAAAAATGAGACAATTTTTATGGATTTGTCATTCTGTGGCATTTGTATGTACATAGTTTTCATGTTGATCTAGTTTCTTTCTACATAAACACACATAGAAAGGTTTCCAGCTACATTACACTTAAAATTTCATACCTAAATATAAAAGATGTATTAGAGGTAGCAGAGGTAGGAGGGATAGGAGAGATAGAAGAGAGACATGTAGATGAAGGAGTAGGAGACGAGAGACAGTAGTAGCAGATAAAGCTAAAGTAGAGTGGTAGAAGAGGGAGTAGAGATAGTCGAGGTAGTAGAGGATATAGAGGTAGTATATTTATTGGAGGGAATAGAGGTAGTATATTTATTGGAGGTGGTAGATGTAGTAGAGGTAGCAGAGACAGAGTAGTGACTGAGGTAGACTGGCAGGAGTGTAGTAGATGTAGTAGAGATAGCAGAGGTAGTAGAGGTAGTGAAAAGTTGCAGAGGTAGTAGATGCAGAGTAGCAGCAGAGGATGTAGAAGTAGTAGAGGTAGAAAATGGTAGCAGAGGTAGTGAAAAGTTGCAGAGGTAATCGAAATAATAAAGGAAGCAGAAGTCGTAGACTTAGAGTAGCAGCAGAGGATGTAGAAGTAGTAGAGGTAGAAAATGGTAGTAGACGTAGACTAGCAGAAGAGGAATTAGAAGGAGTAGAGGTAGAAAATGGTAGCAGAGGTAGTAAGAGCTAGCAGATGTAGTTCAATAGTAAAGGGGGCAGAGGTATTAGACGTAGAGTAGCAGAAGAGGAAGTACAAGTAGTAGAGGTAAACAATGGTAGCAGAGGTAGTAAAAGGTAGCAGATGTAGTTCAATAGTAAAGGGAGCAGAGGTATTAGACGTAGAGTAGCAGAAGGGGAAATAGAAGTAGTTGAGGTAGAAAATGGTAGCAGAGGTAGTAAAATGTAGCAGAGGTAGTAGAAAAGTAAAGGGAGCAGAGGTAGTAGACGTAGAGTAGCAGAAGATGAATGAATGAATGAATGAATTTGAATGAATGAATTTATTTCATAATACTGCAGAAATCTGCCATGAACATTACAATTGGTGAGCATACATTGTTCAAAATTTCGAATCTATCATAATCAATAACAATTCCAATGTACATATAGTCAAAAGTGAAAAATTTACATTAGTCTATAGAAAAAAGCAGTATCATGGGAGAACCTAAGGAAAAGCATAGCTTGTTAAAACTAGGTTCCCCAATAAAAGAGAGAATTAAGAAATACATGTATGCAATTATGTATACATATATACACATATAGCAGTAAAGAGACGAGACAAGACGTGTGTAAAAAGAAAAAAAAATACACACACAACATTACTAAAACATCAAAATAAAATAAGCATACTATGAACTAGTATACTAGCAGTTAAATGTCAACCTATTGGGTTTATATAGTAGTAGTAGAAAACCAGATTGATAACAGAAGACTTCAATTAGTAGAAAACACTAAATTTCTTGGAGTTTATGTAGATAATAGATTATCCTGGAATGTTCATATAAACTATGTTTGTAATAAAATTGCCAGAAATATAGGGGTACTGAGTAAATTACAATTCTTACCTAAAAATGTACTTAAAATGTTGTATGATACACTCATTTTACCTTATCTCAGGTATTGCAGTATTGTTTGGGGATATACATCTAAATCAAATTTAAACAAAATTCTTATCCTCCAAAAAAGGGCAGTTCGTACAATAACAAGCTCAGATTATTTAGCTCCAAGTAAACCTTTATTTAATACTCTAAAAGTTCTTCCAATTTATGATTTGATATCTTTACACAGTGTATTATTCATGTTTAAATGTCATAATGACATATTGCCACAATTGTTTCAGAATTACTTCATGAAAAATTATAATATCCATTCCTATGAAACCAGAAACTTAAAAAATTATCACTTACCTTTATTTCGCACAACTATAAGACAGCACTCAATATTCTATAATGGTCCACTACTTTGGAATAATCTACCCGAAACTTTGAAATACAGTACATCCTATAACTATTTAAAACGCAATTATAAATTACTCCTTATCACAATGTAATGCTTTCCAGAATTTATATACTTCAAATGTACTTCTACCTCTCTTACTTACTCCTTCCTGTAATCTGTCCTATCCGTAGTTTTTCTTAATATTTAATAATTTTTACATGCAATTACTTAATATTCATACTTTTATGTTAATTATTTTGCATTTGTGACTATTAATTGATTTTGAAAGGAGCCAATCTGTACAAGCCTTTGGCTTTCATTTGGCTCCGCCACAGTTTTGTAATATCTCTCTAATGGTCTTATAATACAATGTATTCATTTTAACATGTTTTAATGTGGAAATAAATAAATGAAATGAAATGAAATAATACATGTATGTGTATGAAGTATGATTAAAAAGATGTCTATCTGCATTTTCGACTGCAATACTAGAGAAAATGAAGCTTGACGCAATAATCTTCAGTAGCTCATCCAAACTTATTGAAGAGCGCCATCTATACCACGAACAGCGATAGCCTCCGTACCATGAACTGATCATTGGTACCATCTGAAAGCGAAGCATGAGAAATGATGAGATTAGATCCTGAATAAAACTCTATTAATTTTTTAGCGCAACAACATTCAGTCCTCAATTCAAGCTCTCTAATCTCGTCAGTTATTCATTTACAGACAGGACACAGAACAGTCGATATAAACATATTTTAAAATATTTTGTGAATTGTGATTTTGTTAGGTTATCATTTTTAGTTTTATTTCGCTGCCAAGGACAGAAACTGCTAATAAGATTTTCAAAATTTTCAAAAGATTAATCGACAGACTAAATTAAACAACAACAAAATCATCTTTTGCTGACAAGGCCGCAATAATTTAACATTCTGAAATAGGGTGGTATCAAACCAGAGCTATACATTCAATGCGCTCTGTATCAAACTTCACACCCCCTCTTGTGACGCAGTTTTTCGTGCGACTTATAGTTTGTTTATTATTTCTTGCCTACTTTTCGTCTCTCTTATATTTTACTACACTTATACGTTTCCCTTATACACCTTAACAATAATGGTATATTTTGTAGTGCATGAAAACGATTTTTTTAATTTGTAAATTGTAATACAATTGAAATAATATATACCTATGGATCAAACAGCAAAACCTCTGTAAATTGCCAACCCACCAACATTAATTAAGATATTTTAAGGAGTTAAATAAGTAAACAAAGATTGTACGTTAACAAAATACCTTTATTCCCTCCATTTATAGAAGCTAAAGTATATACTCTACAGACTTTATCACTATCGTTAAAGCTTAACAATTATTCCACTGATATTTTTCAGTGATATACGATTATCATGATTATATAACTCATGTTCGTAAATAGGTAGGCCTTCACGATTAAGGCCTCTCTATCTGGGGACCTAAGGTAGGCAACTCTTACAAGTTGTTCACCGTTCGGTTTAACTCCAAATAATAATCTAAATATACATCAAGATAAAAACACTCCGTATATGTGAGATAAATCTCTGACAAGCAAGAATAAAACAAAAATCAGGTCCCTTTTTGTTCTTGTGTGTATATAAGGGATACCAGTGTCGTTTTTGATGGGGGGCATGTTTCCATGCCCCCTGTATCCGTCACGGAACAAGACGGATAAAGAGATAAGTAATGATGATAATAAACATTCGATACTTCCAGCTTTTCAACCTTTCCACCCCAAAATGACTGTAACGTCCGCTTGCATGTATAAGCCCATGTCATCAGATGTTATGAGTAGCGAGTTTTGGCAGTCATCGATACTCTGCTTGCGTCCAGGCCGGGTCTCTCCCGTGTGTCATCGCCGAGTCACGTATGGCGTTCCGACTCAGCGCCGCTGTGTGTATTCAACATTAGCACAGTGTCGAGGAATGCAAGTTTGGTTATCCGTCACAATTTCTTCTTACATGTAGTTATGTGGATATTTCTTCCCTTTTTTACAATTAAAAAAGGTTTTTCTAAGAAAGCGCTTCCAACTTTTTAAAAGATGGAATTCCTATGCTCTGAAAACGAATGAAAATAAATGTTATATAAACATGAAAGATATAGATTTGTAATACAGTTTGTTTCCTTGAACAGTAAATATCATGTTCATGTTTTCTTTTTCCCACGAACATTTCAGTAGGTATGATTCGAGGCGACATTAATTAATATTAATAACATTTTCTGCTTTGAATTTCATTTAATCCGGCGATTTTTTAGATTTATATTATATTTCCTCTAAAGCATTATTTTCACACATCCATTTAGCATTTGCAATAGGTGTTCAGTGAAATGATTTTTAAAGCTTTATGGTTCTGTTTTTATTGTATTTTCATCTTGTCCTTCTGATCAGTAATAATAAATTACCATTATTTGACCAATTTCTCTGATAATTGTTGCCAAATGATCACATTGTTATGTAGACCCAACAAAATATCATTTAAATTTCGTTTAGGGGATCATAATTATGGATGTTACAAGAAAATCTTATGGGGTTTTCGTCGTAACGGTAATTTCACAAGAAGAAAAGAATAATATTTTTTTATCAGCCACATTTCCGTACTTTAGGCAAACTGTATATTTTCTTTATTATATAAAGTAAATGTTCATTTTTCAAGGTGCCATCAGCGTCAGGAAAAATAGAGAAATTCTGCAAATGGCGCCGAGTTTATGTAAGAAAAACTACAAATTTTGATTATTCTTTAATCATCCATAAATGCATATAGAGGTGTTTCAAAATGTAAACCTGAATCTTTTCATAGTAAAAGGACAATTTTTTTTTTTTTTTTTTTTTTGTGCATATGCTCTGTTGTGAATCAATCAATGTACACGTACTTTACTTCCTCATCAAGTTTCTACACAATTTTTTTTTCTATAATATGGCCGTTGGTACGATATTTAATATTTTTCCCAATACGATGTTCATGTCATTTCAAGTTATCAGAGCTTAATTTTTGTATTATCACGATTATTTTCTGCGAGGTGAAAAACCTTGCTGAAATTCGTATTTCAGTTTTTTTAATGTATTGAAAAAAATGGATATTTGGCCATTATCTTTTGTTTTCGTGTCATCTTCAGCGGTCAGAGCTGTATTTCGCGCCATCCTAATCCCTTCGTATTCATCTCCTGAAGTTTCTTTTAACATGTATAAGGTATGGAATATCGATTTTGCAAGTCCAATTTTACTGATTTATGCTAATGAATTTTGTTTTAATGAATGATTTTTCTGCGATCCAATACCTGTTCTGCATACCATCTAAATCAAGTTTTTTGGCGATTATTAGTATTTTGGGTAAAATTTTACCCAATAAGGGAACATGTCTGTTTGCTGGGTGAAACCTATAATCCAATAGTGGGTAAATTGTTACTCAATATTGGGTAGAATTTTACCCCCACAAACATGCATGTTCCCTTCTTACCCAACGTTTTGTAGAGTGTAAACTTCTCGAGACCGATTTTATAGTTATAGGCCTAGACAAATCGTTCTATTTATCGGTCAAATGGGACCAACCCTTTAACTGTTAACCAGTCACAAGAAACACAACGTTTGTTCTAGCAGTGATACACCAAGCAATAGCTGTCTTGTAAGAAGAACTGGCCCTACGAACGTTTGTCACTACTCACTCAGCCCATCGTATTGAGTTCTGATGCCGTGGGGGAAAACTGTCGCATTATCGGCATGTAGTCCAATCCCATCTACACGACTTGTTCTCACGTTATAAAGCAACGGGAATGACAATGAAAATGACTGCTATTATAGAGTGGTGCCGACAGAAATCTCTTTCAAACTTGTGTCGAGTTTCGTGAGGAGCGTTCTCCGGGATGGGGCTAGGTTAGGACAGTGTGTTTAGCCAAGGTCCATGGTTTAGCCGAGATACACTGGTGTTCAGATAGTTTTTTACGTCTCTATTTAACACTGGATTTTTATAGTGATTTCAATTTCTTGATAACTGATGAAAAGGGTATTTTTATGAAGTTTTGCTTTCATGTAACTTTAGGCAACCCTGATGAAACAAAAAAAATAATTTTGCAAAGTTATTTTCATGAAGAGAAATTGAAAGCATTGGATATGATGACAAGAATTATAAGGGCGAGGAATTAGAGAAAGTATATAATAATAAGTATGTCTGTATAATTCCCAAACTATAAATCAAAATGATATCTCAACTTACAATTTTCCGTTCTTTATTTTTTCATTCTGACTTTCTTCAGAATCCTATCAAGACGACAGAAATATCGAATGTGTGTTCTTCTATAGACAAAATAAATATGTGAAGATTTTCTTAAATTCATTAATCGAACTTATTGGCCTTCTTGATATAGAAAACAATCATCATTTAGAATACTGTACTATTGGCCTCAGTAATGAAGAATGTCCACAAAGAGTAAATTAGAAAGCTTTTAGGGAACTGGGGAATACAACGAAAGAAGTTGATATTTAAAAAAGAAGATTTAAACGAAGGAAAGGGAGGCTGCTTATAATCACACTAAAGAATTTTATAAGTGCCAATATTTTTTTTTTATTCTTCAAGAGAACAAAAATTCTGAAAAAGAAAACTTTAAGCCGAAACACCCGCATACCGTTGTCCGATATTGGAGGACCAGCCAAGTTATCGAGAGGGTCTCGGGAGGCAAGGCAGCGACCCGCGCGAAGCGGCCTCGAGTTTCTCCGTCTCCCTACCCTCTTAAGCCTATACCGATGGCGATGATATATCTGCTCAAATACTTTATTTAAATTTGACATTAATAGCTGGCGTTTAATTTACAGTGTGTGTTACGGACACGGGACAGGTAATCCTTTTAAAAGGGTAATGTGCAAAGAAGCATACAAGATCAAGGCGCTGAAGTTATCCCTAATGACCGCAGAGTAATAGCACGACTGGAGGCCGGTGATGAAAAGTATAGTGCTGCCTTTAGATTTTTGGCGAGCCGTGTAGTACTCTCAAGTGATCTAGGCTGCCCTTAACCTTTCAACGGATAGAGTATATAGACAGTGGGGTAGTCCTAGGGGCAAGGGGAGCACGTGCCGCCCCAGGCAGAACATGAAAAGAGAAAAAATATCTATAGAAAGATAAGGAAAGGAGAAAATGGAAGTTAAAAGATTTGTTAAAAAGAGTGTTAGATCCCTCCCACACCCTCCCATGGCCTTGTTAAATCACATTCTCATCCACATAGTATGACCTGTGCCCTCCCCCAATGGTGCATGTGCCCCTCAATGGCTGGGCTCACGCTACGCCACTTGATACAGATGCGGGTAAAATTAGGAGGAAGGGGAGGGGTAGGGCGCCAAATGGATATAGATCTAATTGTTTATACAATATAAACAAAATTTTAAAAAAAGATCGTTAATGTAGCTTACCTCAGTATTTTTTTCTTTTACCCCACACAGGGAACATTATTTCACATCATTAAAATCAGAATTATAAACATAAATAAATAACATATGAACATTACCTCAACATATTTATTAAATATTCAACTTACTTATCATTTCTCGCTTTTGTAATAACATTTAAATAAATTAATATTTCCCGTCTTTCAAGAGAACTCTAGCATTTTGCTTTGCTACTCTTTTGCAAAGTGCTTATTTAACATGATTATTTTTTTTTTACAAATAACATATTCTGCCAAATTAATCATGAGATTTATCAACAGATTGTTTGGTTGTTCTATGTCATATCCAATTACAATAATCTGTTCATGCATATCGATATCTAAACCACAAAAATAGAATATCAAACGCATTACAATATTCCAGAATTCAGTAACCATATTCTATCAAGTGATGCGTTGTTTCAATTACTGTTTTTGCTTCGGCCATTTTGTACAAGTTATATCTTGATGGCAAGGGTTTAAAGCTCATTTTCTTAGATCGTATTTCATGTAATCAAAACATCTAAACATTTAAACAGTAATATTCACTCACTAAATATAGACATGCGGGACATTTTTACTCTCTGAAAAAAAAGAGTGAATTTTCACTCTATTTTCACTCCCCAGGGAGTCACGTCAGTGATCACTTGCTTAGGAGTGAATATTGAGTGAACATCGAGTGCTCTCTAAAAAGAAAAGGGTTCTTTTCACTCTATTTTCATTCCATTTTCACTCGCCCGGGGAGTCACGTCAGTGATCACTCGATTTTTTTAGAGAGTATATCAGTGCTGACACCCCCCCCCCCCCTTAAACACATCAGCCTTACAAACTGCATGGACGGACAAGGTGAAAAGGAGGAATCGAAAGTAAATTGCAAACGTTTGAATTGATGAGACTTCAACAGCGCTTTGAAATCTGTAGTTGTGATTTGATTCCCACTGAAGTGTAAAAACAATTTGCTATCCTGTAGCTAACTCTTTTATTTTTTTTTTCAGTCATCTGGCAGTTTTATGTTTTAGCAGCGTTACCATCAACAAACATGACCGCAGTAGTTACACAATATTGCATTTGGTTTGGAATGAGTTGTATTAAGTAAGGCTATATCTTCATAATAGGAAGAAATACTACTGCTACTACTACTACTACTACTGCTACTACCACTGCTACTACTATATACTACTGCTACTACTACTACTACTACTACTACTACTACTATATACTACTGCTACTACTACTACTATACTACTACTACTACTACGACTACTACAACTACTACTACTACTATACCACTATTTCTGCTACTACTACTGCTACTTTTACTACTCCTACCACCAATAATAATAATAATAATAATAATAATAATAATAATAATAATAATAGTAATAGTAATAATAGTAATAATAATAGTAATAATCATAATAAAAATAATGATAATAATGATAACAATAATAATGATAATAATGATAATAATAACGATAATGATGAAAATAATATCAATAATAATGATGATGATGATGATAATAATCGTAATATTCGTAATAAATCAAATAAAAGGGTGGTAAATAAAAGAAGAATCAGTATCAGGCATAATTTAGGCTACAAATATTAGCCTATGTGGTGGCGCTCTTGGCACTCTGTATAATAGTCCGTGTGCTCGATTTTATAGCAAAAGCTATTTTACCCTATATAGCTCATTTGAACCAATGGTAATGGACTCCAGTGAATAAGATCACAGACATATCTCTTTTTATTCACCCCTTCGATGACAAAATATAAGTAACTGTTGAAGCTTCTTCAGCCGCGGCCAATCTTAGCTGATAGTTTCCATAAAATGTCGTTCAATTCGTCAAACGAGCTATGTTTTACCGCCAATAACACCCGGATGATGATCTTTTTCTCACTTGCGGAAAATCATCCCCCAAATAAAGTGACCATCCCCACCGATCAAAAATCAATCGGAACTGCGAAAAAGATTGATAAATTGCATATAAGAATGGACTTCTCCCCTTAACTTAAGTGATTCTTTTATTTTTCCTTTACCATATCGCAGCGCATGTCACTGCGTAGTCCCACTCATTAATAAAGATGTTTGACTCATCTTCCGAAGGCTTAGGCTATAAAGCGGCGGTATTAAATAAAAACCGCGATTGTAATCAATTTGTTAGAGCTCGTTTTCCTTCAGTGAGTCATTTCTTGTCGATTTAGTTTAAGTTGATCCATTTCAGATGGCGGAGAAAATGAGTAAAACCGTGGTACACGGGAAACGTGTTGAATTATGTTGCCAATTTGTTTACAGGTCTCAAACGTAAATGTTTATGAGCCAATGTTTTAATTGGTAGTTCTCCTCTGAATCCTAATGACCTATGTGATATCATGAAGCTGAAGAAAGGCCTCTGCATAGGAAATTGATTATCAAAAATCAAGATAACAAATATTCAGATAATCATCAAAATTAAAACTATAATTGTGTTTAGGTCCCATATTTTAAAATTCAAAACAATAAAAAATAAATTTTCTCTATGCACTTTTTTCAATTCGAGTAAAGTACAGGGAGTTTTACTTTAAGTCAAATAAACAGATAAGAGTCAATTTAGCTGCATACCTTGGAGTCAAAATAGTCAGTTGATGATAAGTAAATTTTGACATAGTTAGGCCTTTGTTTTTCTTATTTGAAACGTCCATAAGCTTTATAGCCTATTACCCCTATTACCTCTAGGACAATAACCCCTTGGCAATTAGGCCTACCCCTCTGATTACTTCCCCTTATAAGGAAAATTACGAACAGGAGGGTAATTACATTTGGGAATAGTTTACAGGGGAAAATGTATTAGAGAGTATACTTATAGTTGTCCTAAGAGTTAGTTGACCGGGGTTAGTTGTCGATTGGTATAGTTGCCCGGGGTTATTGTCCAGTGGTAGTTATCTGGGGCAGTTGTCCAGGGGTTATTGTCGTAGGGGGTAAATTTCCGATGGCCGTTGTCCGGGTGAGATAGTCGAAGGGGGTAGTGGATCTAATATCCTGGATGCTCATTCTGTAGCTTATCAACAAACATAATTATTTAGGTCCCGTAAAGAGACAATCATAGACAGGACATTGCAAAAAAGACTCAGAGAAAAGTTTTGTAAGAGTCAGATAACAAAATAATGTGTGGTCTCGCTCTCTCTCCACCTCCCTTATCTACTTCGCTATCAACGCCGAAATTGAGATTATATCAGATCTCTTCAAGTATGAGAAGAACTTTCACCTATTTCTCCAATAATACCCTGGCCTGGCCCGAGAACCATCCTGCCCGATGTTTTACTATCTGATTAAGATCACAAACAGTGGCTACGGACCATTAGACATGGTGAAACCGCTGGGACATTATGCACTGTCATCTAGTGTGGGGTTGTATGCAAGTGTCTGTGCGTTATAGTGTGTGGGTACGTTATAGTGTGGGGGTGCGTATGTGTGTGTGTCTGTAGCATTTGGTCAATGAAGTCGTTAAAATTCTGATGACCCATATATGGTCCAAACGTTGCGATTTTGCCTGGCGTCATCTGCCTGACGTAGGACTGTGCCAGCCACTGGCGCGGTGTTTGACGCACCTGTGAAGACCACAAAGTACTAAAAAGTGAATGCAATATTAACTGTGCAAATGCTATTTTGAATTACAGGGGGTGTTTTATCAAATTTTCTTGTCGGTGATTTTTGCTGACAACTTTTCCCTTAGCCAATCAGATGCAAGGATTTCGGTAGCTTATGACACTTATTGCAACTTGTTATTGATAAAAAGTTTTATTAAACAGGCCCTTGGTATATGGGCTAATTGCCTTCACAGACTTGATTAGCGCCGGTAATAACGCAACCAAAATGACGCCTTACGTGCAACGAGCATAATATCGTGATGTTACCATGGTTACGGTGGAAGTTGCTTACTATACATACGTCATTTTGGCGTAGTTGCTCAGCGACTATACCATCATAACATCGCAATACTTGGACCGCAGTGTAAAATGGCCGTATATTTTAGAGAGAATATGACAGTTTGTATGGTTTGAAAGAAAAACGATAGAGATACGGGAGTGAGAGGGAGGTGGAGAGAAGGACGACTCAATGAATGAAGAAAAAAGTATTTTTATGAACAGGTAGAAGAATGACAAACAGACAGATAGATAGACAAATCAACAGAGAGAGAAAAAAAATGTATAAATTAGGAAATAAAAGCATAATAATGAATTTAAAAGTTTGCTCGAAAACACAATAAAAAACATAATATGAAAAATATATTTTGAAATAAATGGGCATAATACAAAAGAAAACCAATTGCTCTTGGAGATGTTTTCTTTTGCTTGCATTTGCTCATACATAATATAATTGCCTTGAAATTTTAATGCAGTCATCCCAGTGTTTACAAGGGGCAACTAGCTTATCCATCTTTGCATGACTCTTCACTTCCAATGACATGGCATCCTGAAATGTAGGCAAGTATACCAACTTCACTTTCCGATTTCGTCACTCGTCACCCTTTATTATTACGCGTAGTTTACGCTATAACATCGATGCATCAACGAACACGATCTTTAGACAAAAGATTAGAGAACCGATTTCTTTCTCCGTGTTGATATAGTTTCTACGTGCAGATGAGCTTGTGGGGGTGAAACTGGTACCGTTTTGGGAGGTTGGGCTGCTCGGTTAGGGAGGGCTAGAGGAGAGGCCCGCCCGGCCCTGCTGATGCGGGGTCACAGCGATGAGGGATGGTTGAGAGGGGTAATGAATGAGGTGACGAGAAAGGCGCTCATCGGTAGCAAATTAGGGTAGACCAACCACGACTAGACCCGAATGCAATGCCCTTGATTTAAAGGTAATCTTGAGCTTTGGAAAAGACACCCTATCCCTCCCCCCAAAACAAAAATAAAAAAGAAATAAATAAATAAATAATAATAATAATAATGGGCATGTTGTATTCTGGCAGCCCCGCATGCCGTAGACATATTGCAACTTGTACATATTTGTTTTGCATGGACTGGCAAAGGGGCGGGGCGAGGGGGGGGGGGGGGTATACCTTTCATAAAGTTATGACATTTAATCACATGAGAAATTATTTTGTGAATAAAGATTATGTAACAAAAGGCATGTACTGCCAATTCAATACAAAAACAGATTTAGAAGAACAGTTTATGAAAACAAAATAAATTGAGAAGAAGGACGAAATATAGATAAACCAATTCATCAAAACGAAACAATGGACAAACAAAACACAACTTTGAACATTTATACTATATTTTTTTTTATTATATCACCATATTATATACCAGTTTAGTATCCAATCAAATTGCATGTCATTTTTTGACAG
This sequence comes from Heliocidaris erythrogramma, assembly GCA_025617745.1. NCBI lineage: Eukaryota > Metazoa > Echinodermata > Echinoidea > Camarodonta > Echinometridae > Heliocidaris > Heliocidaris erythrogramma. Next base: position 35,324,186 of record CM046868.1, read on the forward strand.
ACGTTCCTGATTAGGTTCTTACATCAACTCCCTCTGAAAAAAATAAACGACCCAAAAAACAAACAAACAAACAAACCTAACCTTCTTATAAAGATAAAGTTACAAGAACGCTTGTCACTTAAAATCACAATGTAAGAAACATCACCCAAATGCCCCCCAATAATTACATGTTTTGATGAGTAACTGATGCAAGAAAACTCAAGAAAACCTCTGGAAAATGAGAATCTCGGTCTCGGAGGCACGCTGAATTATTTCTTCCGTCGCCAAAGAGTGGAGTCGAATTTTTGGTATCGAGGGAGGAATGCGAAACAAACTTGAATTTCGAGGTGGATGTGTTTCGTCAAACGCATTATTAGTGCTTCTTGTATTTCCCCTGCCAAATCTAGAACTTGTCGCGACTTCTTGTGATAAGGTTTGTCGGGTTGACATGTAATATGAAAGAAACGTATAAGATGACATCGGGAAGAATAGAAACGCGTAGGATGTCTTGATTCTTTTGATTCTTGATATGTATAGGAACTTTCTCCATAAACAAAAGGAGAATCAATCATTTCAATACGTGACTTAAGTTTGGATGAACAGTTAAGCCATGTTATCCTAGAACAAAATTTGATTGTGGAAATGCACCAGGAATAAAAGGTGTGAATATGTCAAATAATGTACATGAAATTTGTAAACACGCCTTTTCTCCATCCTCTTCTAATGAAGGAAAAGCTCAATGGAGCCCATTTTCTCCGTTTTCGCACCAAAATGGTTTTGCGAAAATGGTTTATCAAATAGTTTTTGTAGATTGCACTGGTAGAACATCACAAAACCAAATATTGATGATCTAATTATACTCCGAATAAATATCTTGGACTTCCCCCAAACCGACCCAGTCCCCTCTCGGAAAACCTAGAAATTTCCAAACAAATAAACAGATCGACGTTTCTCCATCTTCGGCGCGCATCGCGCACAAAAAGTATCAGTCAGGTCCACTTGCTTGCACTCTGGTTGAAGATGAATCGGTGTTTTTACCAAGCGGGTTTTTCAGATTAATGGATATTAATGGAAGCCTAAAGTGACAGGAGTAGAAGATGTACCGTTTCTGGTTATCCAATAAAAAACACAAGGGTTTAGCCATCGTTCTCCATCGCCGACCATATGGTGTTTCATCCCATTGCATTGAAGATCAATCGCTATCTCCAGTCATCGCTTATACACTCCCCTTTATTTCCATTTTCTGTGATGTTTATGTTTTCTTAAAAGTGCATTTGGGTGTATTTATACACTGATTTGTTTATGAGTTGGCTAGAACGGTATACTGGCGAGAAAGATTGATAACACCTCATAATAGTATTTTAGCATTTCCACTCGAATTTGGGCTTTGCTCAATCCCCGTAATACGAGAGGACACATAAGGATATAGATTCAGAGGGACAGAATAAGAAATGGGAAGAAAGAAACTAATGACAGAAAGGCGCACAAGATAAATTTATAGGCAAGATAAGAGGTCTGGGGAGTAACCAAAGACCGGCGAATAAACTCTGCAAGAAATTTAGATTTGAATCCATTAATTCATCTTTCCTAAAACATAAGAGTCCTCCATTTATTGCTACATGCATTACAGAAGTCATTCCGTAACGCGGTAGCAGATATATAGCAGTGAAATACACTGCAAACTGGGCATGACCCCCCAAAACATATACCATAACGAAATGCAACGAATTATGAAAAAAATTAAAGTCCTAAAGAGTGATAAAAAGAACAATGGCTCTTTGAAATATTTAACCTCCTGATGGTTTTAAGCGTACGTGCGCACGGAATCCGATCCAATCATATATTTTCTTTGAGTGCGCGCATGGACAATGTGCGCTTATTTTACGCGTATTTCAGTACGCTTACGGAGGTTTAAACCATGGTTTAGGTTTAAACCTGCTTTGTGAATTCGGGCCTCATAGTTTGATTATGGATCGTAATGAAAGGAGATGAACAGAAAAATATAAAACGTTTTCTGCTAAATAAAAGAAAGACTGCTGACTGTGATAACGTTCTGACAGATGTTAAAAGAGGTTATTATTACTATGTTTCTTCGATCATCGGAGTAATTATTAACTAAGTTGTCCCTTTTCCGGGTGTTTCATTTCTTTGGCCCGAATTCACAAAAGAGGTTTGATTTAAACCATGGTTTAAACCCCCTCCTGGGCTTTTTAAGCGTACGTGGGCACGGAATCCGATCCAATCATATATTTCCTTTGAGCGCGCGCATTGGCTATGTGCGCTTTATTTACGCTTATTTTAGTACGCTTACGGAGGTTTAAACCTTACCCATGGTTTAAACCTCCTTTGTGAATTCGGGCCTTTAAGTTCAAATCTATCTATCTATATATCCCATAGCTTGGAGGCCGTTGAGTCGACAATGTGATGGATCTTGAGGCACAGGTTCTCCCAAACTGTTTGTCGTCAGCTTTTCTAGTTAGCTGCTCAAAATGCATCCCTGTCCACTAGTTTATATTACCAATCCAGTTCTGAGTATCATTGAATAATTGGTCATTTTCGATTTGTTACCTTTTTTAACATTCAAATAAGTATTAGATTTCTTCAACGAATTTCAAAGGGCAAACATACAAAAATATTGTAAATTAGGGAATACATTAACAAAAGAAAAATTTGGAAAGGTTTAAGAACTATAGACAACAACAATCCGGTTGTTTTAAACGAATGAATTTTAATGAAGCGACCTCTTTTCAATTATTTAGAAGTTTGTATCAAATGCTTTCAGAATTATTGTTTACATCGCAAAAATGTCGCAAAAAACGATTATTGCCATTTCCGTTTCATCTAACTTTCATTCTAAACCTTTTGTTCAATATCCGATTTGATAATCTATTGTCTTTCCATATTGTGCTGAAATTTGACGTCAACGTTCTTCTGGGAGCAATAATTCTTTTCTCTACGAAGACGAATTTTGCGATTAATTTTCCATCTTCGTCTAGCCCATTGTTCGTGTAATAAATCAGATTCATCAACCCCCAAACTGAGTGCATTTGCGTGCAATTACAGACATAAGATTCCACTCTCTTCATTTCTTTCCAATTTAGTTCGAGATACTTTTGACTTTATATAATTCCTCATTACGTGAACCCTGCGAATCATACAAATAGTACTTTCATTTCCTCTGTTTATTTTTCCTTTTCTGACTTGTATGTGTTCATTGTTCGTTTTTTGGTCCTTAACGCAACCCATATCTCACTCTATTCTTTTGCATTTCTCCCTTTCTCCCTCTCTTTTAATATCTGTCTGTCTGTCTCTGTCTCTGTCTCTCAGTGTTTCCCTCTCTCTGTATTTCTCTGTATCTAAGTATCTCTCTCTCTCTCTCTCTCTCTCTCTCTTTTACTGTCTCTCACCCCATGAATTGATAAAGGGAAATTACTTTTAATGGAATCATCAATGAAATACAGGCCCGTAACTAGGATTTTGGCGGGGGGGGGGGGTTCAACATTGGAAAAAGTGGACCTTTCTGAGGGAGCGAAGCGACCCGAGTAGGGGTGTCGGGTCAGGAGGTGTGCCCCTACAAGGGTATGGGCATGAGCGTAGTCAGAATTATTTGACAGGGGGTGGGTCAAATGTGAAGCCCGAACATATACTACCAATGTGTAGGGTTCCAAATACTGCGAGCGAGCAAAGCGATCGAGATAAAAATAATGTACTTTTAAATGGCAAAATTTTATTTCATTAGTCACCAATAGGTGAAATTTAAAGCTATCATCTAGCTGCCATATACAGGAATCATTCATATTAATAAAGTTTTAGGAAGTGAAGCGAACGGGGGGGGGGGGCACTTTGCTGTTGTTCTTTTATAGAAAGGTAACATCTGGGCGCCATGGCGATAGGGCAGTGACGTGACGTGACGAAAATTGTCATAACATTGAATATTTATGGACCTCGCTGCATGAAACATCTCGTTTATAAGGTTTGAGAGCGAGCGAAGCGAGCGAGGAAAATGCACTTTACTTTGCTATTGCGCATTTCAATATAGAAAGTGGACCTAACAAGTATTCGGGTGCCATGGCGATATGGCAGCAATGTGCATGAATATTACAATAACATCCTATCGAAATATTCATGGAGCTCGTAGCCTGTAACTATCTCATTTCTAAGATTTACGAGCGAGCGAAGCGAGCGAAGAAAAATACACTTTAATTTGTTGTTGCTCATTTCAATATAGAAAGTAAGGTAACCCTAATTTCTGGGCGCCATGGCGATAAGGCAGTGACGTGCACGAAAAAATGTCATAACATTGAATATTGATGGACATATTACAATAACATACTATGGAAATATTCTCGCTGCCTGAAACTAACTGGTATGGAAATGTTTTTAAAAATTTCACCTAAAAATCACTATTCTGATGTCACTTTGGATAATTTTTTTCGCCTTATGATTCTTTTTTTTTGTTGTTGTTCGAGCAGATTTCTGCTCGCCAGCTTGGGGGCGATACTACAAACTAATTTGAATAATTCTTTGAATGACGCTGTGAAAAAAATTGATTGCAACATGGCATAATTTACAAAATTCGAAAATGAATTGTGAAAGACGACATTGATTAATTATAGATTTACCAGATTAGAAAGTTACGGGAAAAAATCAAAATAAAATGTATTAAAATAGACGGAAAGACCGATAATTTATCACGCTATTTTCCCTTTTATCATCTCTCCCCTCGCTTATTTTTATTTTTATTTATTTATTTTTTAAGCGGACCTCTGCTCGCCAACGGGGGGGGGGGGATCTTTCGAACCCCCTGAACCCCCCCCCCCCTAGTTACTGGCCTGAAATATATGTCATCCTGTATAACATTCATATTCATCTATAAATAAGGAACATTATAAATATATGCAACTCACTTCTAACACAAGAACAATTTAGAATGATCAAAATAAAATAACACTAGCCCAATATGCAGAGCCACATAATAGGTAAACTGCCTCTTGATATTTTTTATCTCCACTTTAATGCACCATGATGGTTACCGGCGTGCATATTAATAATACAAGTGTTCATATTATTATTATTATTATTATTATTATTAATATATTCATATTCTAGATTTACTACATGGTAATATGTAAATTATCTACCGCCAGTCCTCATTTAAAGGTAAACCACGATAAAAGATACGGGCTCTTAAAAATCTTCATTTTCTATTAGAAGATGAAATAAATAATCAGGGCATCTCATAACGACAATGATTACTTTGGAATAACAAATAAATTCATAGCATAGTAAGATACTAAACAACATTTGAATTTAAAAATATAAATTAAGTTTAGTTCTGATATTGTAGATCATGTAGATAATTATGAGCCCTCTTTGTCCGACAATCCTCCTCTCCAGCGGTAGATAAATCAAAGTCTTATAGCGTTTTAGGCCATGGGAAGACATGGTAATATATTGATTATCATATATGTCACATAGAGAACCTCTTCCAGTTAATATACTAACAAAATTATGTAACTGGGGTTTTAATAATCATAGAACCAGATAATATTTTTAATTGAGGGTTTTATGCTCCTCTTTTGGTTGCATAGGAGGGGCAGTTTCATTTGAAGAACATTATTTTTCTTTGTTTACATCCAGTCAGGAGCAGAAAGCATCAAGCTATGTATACTCTTTCAAATATCAAGCAAGTGTCACTCAAACAATTTGAAAATACTATGTCGCTTTTTTTTCCAAACAGTGCCCTTTTAAAACTCTAGGCGTTTTTCTAGTATTTTAGATATGTAGTTTTCTTACGAGTTTGCAAATTCAATGCTATTTAAAATCGCATTTTGCAAGGCATTAGAATAAAGTGTTAGAAACCTTAGTATCCTCCAAATAAAAAAAAATACTCAGACCTGTACACCGAAATATTTTTCTTGTATTACTGAATTAATTTTTTGTTGTTGTTTTATGCTTTTTATTTCTCATAAAGATGATTCATAATAATTATTTTAAACAGGAAGGGGGGGGGGGGGGCTAACATCTTACAAGCTGTGCTTTTTAGTCGGCCCTCCTTCCCTTTCAATTTCATGTTATTTATGTATTGTATTGTGCAATTTGAACTACATGTTAACATGTAAATATGTAAACTGTATTATCATTGTAAATATGAAAGTGGAAAGTGGAAAAAAATAATGAATGAATGAATGAATGAATTAACAATTTCTTTACTTCCCAACTCACTAGTTTTAGTTAGTGCAGGTTTGTCAGATCACACACTGCATTTTCCAGAGTCCAAAATATAGACCAATCGCAAAATCATTAAATCGGGAATTCTGGACATTAAGATAAAAGCGTATCAGTTTAAAGATGTAAAATATATTTTTGTAACGTCTATTTTTGTACTTTCTGTGATATTTTTTAAAAAGTTTTCCTTTGTTTTCCTTTGTTTTTTCATTGTGCTGAAAAAAGGTACACGAATGTGATATTGTGTCCACATTATTATTATTTTCTTATAAGGCGGACTTAAAGATCACATTGCAAGAAAATCACAAATATGGCAATTAATGTATCACTAGAAACTGGGAAGCTTACAGATGGCAATCGTATAGGTTTTATGTCAACTGCGTATCTGATGATTAAAAAAACAACATAAATAAAAGCTCTTCTAAGCATCTGGAATATCCAAGGATTCGCCAGAAATATAGCGATGTTTTGATGTCGTCACACTAGGGATCGATCCTGCTTAAGCAGACGACGTCCTATAATGAATGAACGTAATTGCAATGTAATTATTTATCAAATTATAAAGAGTTTGGTATATTTAACATGACCTTATTTCACACCATTCTAAAAGGGAAAGTGAAACTGATTCTGATAACTAAAACCGTTTGATTGTAAATACACAGGAGAAGGGTCAATGATCAATGAAATAAACCCCATTTTCAAATTGAAAAGCCCTCCGAATAATATCACAAATTGTATTCGTTCCCTCTTGAAACGCCGAACATGCCCCGGTGCAAGCAGCTGAAAATACAATGGCGTCTTATTTTGTTTACAAGTGACTGATTCCTTTATTCCTTCATCAAAATAATACCATACACGAAGTTAAGAGTGAGGCAACAGACTAACATTAAGACTGACGCTAGTCAAGTATAGAGAAATAAGTGAAGAGGAGATGACAAAACAGGCACTGAAAAATGTGTAAGATGTTATGGGACATCGTCTGCTTAGACAGGACTGGTCCTTCGTGTATCGTCACACATCTCAGCAGCGTTCAAGGAGCTCTTCAGCTGCTATATCGGGGGCTGTATTTTACCGTTTTATAATTGATAATAATCATTAATTCAAATGTTTCCAAGCGTTGAATTTGGATAACCTTGTATAATTTATGCCATCTATGCAATAATAAGTATTAAGCCAATATTTATTTTGATGGAATTTTCTTGCAATGTGATCTTTAAATGATAGGTTTCTGTCATTGTCCATTGATGTCCGGTTCAGTTGCGACGTAGCCTGTTCCTGGCGACATGGCATTAGCACTGGTAATTCGAAACTGCACTAAACATTTAGGGATCCCTTTACCATAACGACCTTCTGCCCGGTACAAATGCATTTCCCTTGGATCGATGACACTCCCTTCATCACCGTTCATCTGTGCATAAGTTCTTAATTAGGAACTATTAGCGACCGAAGCAAGGGCTTTTTTTCTTCATCTTCGTGGATGTGAATTGCAAAACTTATGAAATCATAACTGGAAAAATCGATTCCATTCAGGTCGGTGATGACATTTTTAAGAAAGCTGAATAAACATTGTTGAAGAGCGGGGTAGATTCTAGAGTGGAGTGGCGTATCCAGCATACATGGTGTAGCCTGCGTACGCCCCCCCCCCCCCCCGTTGAAGGCCGAGGAAAGTAAATCAATACCAATTGCAAAGGATGTACATCACTCGGGGAGGGGGGGGGGCGTGGGTACCTGTTTGGGCTCGATTCCGCCCCTACTTTATAATTTCCTGGAGACGCCACTGCCTGGTATATGGCCTATTTCCTCGTAATCGATGGGCAAGTTATATTTTGGAAAAGATGGATACATTGTAATTCATAATTCACCTAAATGGAAATTCATTGTACAGTCAGAATTCACAATCGTCTTTGATTCACCTTCACTCAAAGCTCCAGACAAAAGATGAGTTGGTTTAAATTTTTACTTTGTCAGCGCTATTTTCTGTGTTCAAACATGAAAGAACTGTACAAATTACTTGGCCATCACAGACATTTGCTTTTTCATACGCGTTACGCTTATTTGTGAAGATATAAGTAAAACCTATACAAAACAATGGGAAGACTTTTCTTTCCTTTTTTGTTCATTCGATCTCACCAACCCCCCCCCCCCCCCCTTCTACCATCGTTGCCCCTTCGCCCCCTATAACCTAAAACCTTCACGCAATGTGAAGATGATAAAACAACCACGTTTAAATCGTGTTTTCAGGTATCCTTTCAGCCATCCAATCTTCTTCTTCTCTTGTCTGTCTCTTGTTCTCTCTCCTTTTTATAAACAAGCCTCGACTTTTGCCGCCGTTCATGCAAAGCCCCGATCATGATCTATTATTGGGTTTTCTTCTGTCCGGCAATATAGCCAATCAGGAACGCTTGCACGGATAACGTAAGCAATCCGAGATTCAATGTACATTATTAAGCCCTTAAATGCTCGGCAGAATTAAGAGCGATTACAAGTCTCTTAAGACAAATTGATTGCCCCTAGATTGCCGCCCGCTCGCCGTTGATTACTCGCTGAAGATCCTCGGATCGCTGCTGGGGTGGGGGAGATGAGAAACTAAGATCATTCGCTTTGCGATTGCTCAAAGATTTGCTTAAAGGACGAATTGGCTTAAATGTTCGGGTTTTTGTATATAATTATCAGTTAGTTCAGGATTAATTGAGTTTTCGAGTACTAATCACCTTGCCTTTTGCCATTCTTATTCGATTATGATTGTGATTGAGCGATACCCATAATCTTTAAGCTCATGATATTAGAATAAGGGATCTATCTCTCCATGCTAACTAGTGTTTACTTCATAAAGGTAAATATTTAGTTTAGTCCAGTGGCGTGGAGGGGTCCGAACCATTGAGGGGACACCCTCGTCATGGAGAGACGGGGGGGGGGGGGGGGGGGGGGGGGGGGGAATCTACTTTAGGTTTATACAATGTGAGAAAATCAGGCCATCGATTGGGAGTGGGGGTATAGGAGGGTGTCATATCATCTTTTTACCTTGCCTCCCCTTTGTCTCTATTTCTCTCATTTTCTTTTTCGCTATTCGAAGAATGGACATAATTATGCCCAAATACCCTTCATAGCTACGCTATTGATTCAGAAAACATAAAATGGGATCAATGTGAGTAAAATAAGTTTCCTCTTTTGCACCCCCCCCCAAAAAAAAGCCACAAAATGAACAAACGGCCGCAGCAATGTAATGAGTTTCACTGCTATAAGAGGAATTACACAATCATAGCAACCATGGGGTTCATGAATTTCGAAAGTGCAATTAAAAATGCTTTAGCAAACTTTTCGATTTTGATAGAAGAAATGCAAATCGTATTCTGAAAGCTTATACGGCTAACACTACGCACGTCGATAAAAATAACTGAATGAAATGAGTTGCCCTGAGATTTTAAACTGTGTGCTAAGTAAGAGATATAGGCTGAGATCGTACGCAAACCATGGGCCAATATACATTTCTTGTATTCTGATGCCATAAGCTCTTTAGAGCTCGAGGATTATTTATGTATTTTTTTTTTTTTTTTACTGAAAAGTAATTATTAAGGTTTCTGTAAATGTGCCTTTGTCACCCAGTCATGTAGCATGAGGAGCTTGTACTACTATCCCTTCTCTATATATTTTGGAAAGTGTACATTTGTAATATTTCAAACCCTTAAAAACGAAAACAAAAAAGAAAAGAAAAAGAAAGAAACATAATGCAGCTTTAAAACTCAAGTTCCGGGACTGAAACAATACGCCTGAGGAGAATTCTAGCTTCCCTAAAATGGCGCAGAATGACGATTCTTATGATAGTTGACAAGTTGGAATTTAGCCGCTCGTCTCGTGCACCTAATCGCCGGGACAATAATGGGTAATCGGTGCTTGATCAATTCTCGCCATCCTGTTTCCTTCTTCCTTCTCTACCCTGTTTCTGCCTCAGAAAAGGCAAAGCAAAGAATGAGAAATATATTTGTATAAAAGTAGTAGAAGTAGTAGTAGTAGTCATGGTAGTAGTAGTAGTAGTAGTAGTAGTAGTAGTAGTAGTAGTAGTAGTCATGGTAGTAGTAGTAGTAGTAGTAGTAGTAGTAGTAGTCATGGTAGTAGTAGTTATAGTAGTAGTAGTAGTAGTAGTAATAGTAGTAGTCATGGTAGTAGTAGTTATAGTAGCAGTAGTAGTAGTAGTAGTAGTAGTAGTAGTAGTAGGGGCGGCTCCAGGATGTTGTATGGGGGGGGGGGGGGGGCACACAAATGCAGGTTTGTCAATTTTGCTTGGAGGGAGACCTGTATTTTTTGGGTCTCCCCAGCTCTCGAAAAGTCGCTGAGTAGGGGGGGGGGGGGAGGGGTGTGGCGACAAAAAAAATTCCCAGCCCAGTGTCCATCCAAATTCTCTTACAAGCACCAAAAAAAAAGAAAAAAAAAGAGGGGTTTTGGTTCTAAAGGGGGGGGGGGGGGGACAAGGGCCGGATGTAGTAGTATTGTTATTAGTATAGCAGCAGCAGCAGCAGTAGTAATAGTAGTAGTAGTAGTAGTAGTAGTAGTAGTAGTAGTAGTAGTAGTAGTAGCAGTAGTAGTAGTAGTACTAGTAGTAGTAGTAATAGGGTGTATTTAAAACATCCTACAGATCAAAAGACATAAACAAACAACTAAACAAAAATGGTCAAACATCACTAAAGATCTCTAAGCTGTAACTAATACCATCAGACCACGTGGATAGACACCCATGTCCTTTAAAAAAAAAGCTTCTAAGACTTTAGCTTCATTTGTTAGCTATCATTTGATATGTTTTATTCCACTTTAACCTTTTCCTTATTTCCTGTTCCTAGAACGAGACAAGGATAACCAGCGTCACTTTTCATCATCAGATGCAATGCCAAGAGAGGGCTCCAAGTCAATATAATAAAGAGAAAATGTATCATTATAGGTATATCCTTGTATCCGAATATGAAATCATTATTGATGTGAAACATTTAGGCATTAGAAGAATAATGTCCTTGGTGACAGATGAAATGATGAGTGGGGTGATAAAAATGGACAAGACTGTCTGGTCGCCAAAAAAGGTGAAAAGGGATTGAGGCAAAGTATGATCATTCCTTATTTAGATGATACAACTTCAAAAGACTATCCTGTTATTTTTTAAATCATTTTCTGTCTCTTACAAGGGTAATATGAAGTAAACGAAACTCTTCAAATCAGATGGTTATATGAACAAATTTCAAAACTGAAATAAATAATTTAAAGAATTTTAGACAAATTGAAAATCACACAGTACTTAATTAGGAGAGATGGAAGAACTCTAAAAATGGCATCTTGTATGGCATCAACTGGAGATTTGTAGATATCTTTGGGAGGAGATGGTTAGAAACACAAAGGGGCAGCAATGTCCCCATCCCCATCCCTTTGCGATGAAAACGTTAATGCATCAAAGTGAGGGCGAGCAATTACCCGGCGATTTGAGACACTTACGATCCACCAGATCCATCGATTTATTTATTACCAGTCGTAGTTTGAACTTCAAACAGTACACGTGGGAGATGGTGTTTTTACAGCGGAGGTGGTTGAGGCAAATTCTTGCATGCTCAATGTATACGCTAAATTTAACGGACAGTTTGGCGAGAAAGAAATCTCAAGTTAAAATGACGAAAACAAGAAGAACGTACTGGAATAATTTGGAATAATACATGTTAGGCCTCATCAAGAACAGCTAAATCATAAGGAGAACAAAATGGAGTTGAAGGCCAACAGTTTGTAGGACAGCATTATTATTAACAAGAAAATATCATACGCAACTCTTTCTTTGTTTCTTTTCCCTCATTTCGATTTTGTTGTTGGTATTATGAATAGGATGTGATTTGATTTGAATTAATTTGATCTGATTCGATTTGATTTGTCAAGTATAAATGGATTAAAACAAGATAAATGTATAACAATGGAATTGACCCTTGGCAGGATAACCAATTAAATTTGACTTCTTATTTCTAAGAGAATTCCAAATATATATTTAGAGTGGAAATATAATTTTCCTACTAAGAACATCACATTCGTCACAAACTAACACAATAGTTAAACATGATCATAGAAGATGGAAGCAATAGCTAACGCAGAGTTCAGTCGTTATTACATTGTTAAATCGCGCTCTATGATTCACTCCTACAGAAGAAACTACATTTTGTTTGCCAAATTCATCATTACATCATCCAAAATGACGGTAAAGTAATAATATGATTGTAATGTAGATCGCATCCTCCTCCCAAAATCAACGAGCGTTCCAGGGGAGCGTTTCATCAAGCGTTTTGTCAGTGATTTTTTACCGACAACTGTTATAAGCTACTGAAATCCTTGCATCTGATTGGCTGAGAGCAAATTTGTCAGTAAAAATCACTGACAAAACGCTTGATGAAACGCTCCCCAGAACGCTAATGGTGAAGATGATGAAGATGATTGATTGGAAAGAAACCGGGAACTTCACTTCAATGATACCCACTCACGATGAATCATTATGATGCGAGTCTTTCCTAACAAATGAATATGAAACAGAGAAATATATCTTCTAAATGGGTTATTTACCCATTGGCAAAGGCTTTATTTCGAAATCGTAAAGCACGATGAAACAATCAAACGCTTATTTCTTTTTCCTACAATGATGCTTTTTTAAAAATCCCTCACCATGTATTATTGGATTAAGTATTATACAAAACGATTTTCCCCCCGAAATATGGTTGATTTTCAATTTCATGCTATAAAAATGGCAAGGAAATTGAATAATGAGATGCTGATTAAAATGTTCTCCTTCAAAATAAGTTAAAAACACTATTCCTCTGATTTATTTAAAAAAAGTACTATCATCCATATCTCTGTTACCAATCCTGAAAGGTATTCCATGCGTCCCAGAAAAAAACAAAAACCGAAAACAAAGGCCAATTGTGATCAAACTATGAGCCTTATGGATATAATTCTTCGTTTTCCATAAAGTAGAAGTAATATGCTGTCAAATGACATTTTGATGGCATTAATTCATACACACCTCATAGAGCATCATTGTTTTGTAAAATGTCATGTAAAAATCAGTTTGCGCCAGATTTTAACTTCATATTTTACATAAAACACGGGCCGATCCCAATTGCCCTGGGTGTCAGGAGCTTACATCCCCCACACTGTAAAAAATATTTGTATTTTTACAGGGGGAAAAATACAGATTTGTTCTGTTTATTATAAATACAGCAGTTGTGATGTTATTTTTACATTTTTCCCGTAAAAGTACCTCATTTGTAATTGCGAAACTGAGTTACATCAGAAACTTGTGATTTTAAGGCAAAATAGGGTTTTTATACAGTTTTTTGTGTAATTTTACAGTTTAATTTTTTTACCTTAATGTATTGTAGGACTCGGGTTCCAACGCAATTACATAAGAACCTGTTATCTGAATTACAGATCTGAAATGTATGCTAAAATTACATACAGCATGTATTTTTACAGCAATTGCTGGCGACTCTGCTGACATCAGATTTCTGTAATTTTACAGTACTTTTTTTTTACAGTGCAGATTTTACCAAATTAATAAATACCTCTCGAGCGATAAAAAATACCCCTCGTGTAATGGAAAAGGTGCCCCTCCTGAGGGAGAAAAATGCAATAATCTGTTAATTTTTCTTCTTTTATGTGGACTTTATACCACACTTTGTAAATCATCCTTTATATTATGAGGGCATAATCCTACCTTCATTATTAAAAGAAGCACATGAAAACAATCTTCTCACTGCGTTCCAAATTTCATGTTTCTTCCGGGTCATGTTCACATGTGATCCTAAGGTTTTCACGGTTTTACCCAAATCTGGCACAAGTGGGTTTTTATATGTCATTTCAAAACGATGCTGCTCGGTAAACAAGTAAGGATAGATGCCACCAAGCATGAACGCATAATACTTTAACTTTATGGAGAATATAAAATTATTGTCATGTGTCACATAGTTTGAGAAAGAAAGAGATTTGAAGGGGGGAAATTGTAAACATTGATTCTTCAGAAATGACATGACATGACATGAGAAATAATCTTTTCAGTAGTTTAGTAGGATGATATTCTTCCAAAGACAGCATGGAGAGGATTATTATATAGAGGAGGTATGCTATAATGTGTAAGGAAGAAATATGTGAACTTTTGTGATAGGAAATATATAGGAAGTAATTAACTATAGATGGAGGTAGAGCAATAGGCATACGTCTTAATGGGAAAAAAAACCCAAACCTGTTTTAAGGAAACGAATTATTCAAATAGCTCTCTAGGTACGATTTATAGATAAAAATATGCTGGGGGACATGAATGGATTTCCACGTCCTCTTCTCTTTTTGGTGGAATCATCTCACATAGTCCACACTCTACCACTTTATCAAGCAAGTAGATCTAATGCAAAATACGTTTAAACCGTAAGAAGAGCAGCTATTCGCCGATAACCCTTAATCACGTGATATTCATGGCGGATCGTACGCCAGTGCTGATATGATTCTTGTTGGCGGGCTAATTATTTTGACGAAGCATCCACCTCCTTGCAGACGATAATTGAAACGATTACAACCACTTTAGGGACTCCTAGCCTTAATTTCATCTCAAATTTTCCTCGGGGCTTCTCTCCCCTTCGAACAGAAATGAACCTCCTTGATAGCTACTCAGAGCTCGAGAAGATCAGTTGAATTACTGTACTACTAAAGGGGACACCAAATTGCATTAGCGCGGGGAAAAAAGAACCGGCTATAAAATTGCGCTGTCTGTCCAAGGAAATTTGGTTGAGGAACGGAGCTTCGCTTGCGCGCGCATAATTCCGAACCATTGATTTGCACTGATTGCGGGGATGATGAGTTTAGAGAGTATTTCTTTATTCGAGACGAGTGCCGGGCATGATGATCGTTTATATGGTTTGTACCTAAAGGCACACTTAATCACAATCTATCGGCAGTTTAGAAAATGAACCGAGCATCTTCTCCTCTCTGTTCTTATTCCAATCAATTTAGAGACAAATCGAGGGATTTTTTTTTACCGGGGTATATAGGAGTCATGAGTACAGTGATGTGTATGGGTGGGTATGTATGTGTGTGTGAGAGAGAGAGAGAGAGAGAGAGACGAGCGCCTCAATTTATTGCTTGCTGGGCGACCTCGGAAACAAGAGTTTAAGACAAATTTACCCTGATCGAAGACTGTATCGCTTCGGACAGCTTTCATGGGTACATGCATTTAAGGAGATAGCTCAAATTAGTGTGCCTTGTCTCCCAATTTCAAGACGCTAGGGCGGTTTCTTCTTTGAAGAATCACGAGATTGGACTTAATTGCTCATGAGTATTTACGAAGAAAAATACATCATTTTGTGCTGGTTTGCTACAACTACCTAGACATTCACATTACAATACCGGTCCTCTGTTCTTCTCTATTTCATTCCCTTTAACTCTCTTTTGACATCTTTTCACTAGCTTTTCTCGTCAGGG
Source organism: Heliocidaris erythrogramma (assembly GCA_025617745.1). Taxonomy (NCBI): domain Eukaryota; kingdom Metazoa; phylum Echinodermata; class Echinoidea; order Camarodonta; family Echinometridae; genus Heliocidaris; species Heliocidaris erythrogramma. The sequence goes on from CM046868.1 coordinate 35,339,870, forward strand.
TTAGTTCATGTTCGATCAGCCCCATCGTATTTTAAATCTGGCATAACAACATGCAAAACAAACAATCAAATTTCAGGATTCACTCAACAGACAATCATATCTAAATTCTGTCAGCACGAAACCGAGTCTGTTTCAAATCATTGCCCCAAACAAAGTATAATGTAATTTGTCTACTCAACTATTCATAAGAACGCAATAAAAAAATGGCGAGAAAGAGAGAGAGAGAGAGAGGCGGGGCAGCTGGATAGGAGAGACCACGGAGATACCCAGTGAGGATGTGTGGGTGTGTGTGTGTGTGTGTGTGTGTGTGTGGGCTTACATAGATTCAGTTGTGGGGTACAGAGAACAAAAGAGCACAATGATGGCCTTTATTCCGTCATGCTTGTGGGGTACAAAATACAATATGAGAAGTGCTTGTTGGGTACAAAATACAATAGGAGAAAACAATACAGTTCCCCACAAATCAATGTGTGTGAGGGTATGTGTGAGAGTGTGTGGGCGTGTGTGTGGGGTGGGGGTGTGCGTGTGTGTGTATATATCGTGCACGGGGTGATTATAGCTATACGTATCCATGTAAAGCTTGATTGCTCCATTTTAAAAAATAAAATGTGTGCTGCTGTGATCCTGAATAATTAGAGTAGGTTCAAAATAATTAAACTTTTATTGGACAGTGGTGTATCTAGAATAGGTGGAATGAGGCAATCGTCCCTACCCCAAAGTATAGGCCCTATGAATAAAAAGTTGTAAAAAAATTCGAGGAGGAATACAACCTCTGTTAGAAATTCTATGGATATGATGGAGAAAGGTGTGATGTTCACCCTCATCCGCATCAGAATTTTTGATCAAAATAAAAAAGGATATTTAGATATTAAGTGCTATCATTAACTAAAATACCTCGTTGATGTAGGTAAATTATAATCATCAAAATCACACCTGCCACAAAAAATTCGAGATATCGAAATGAATTTGTAAGAACAAAAAATTGTTTGTAAAAACACCCATATCAATAAAAAAAAAATTATCAAGTTGTATTTATGTTGAAGAGACTCATTGCAGAAACTGGACTAATAGACTTTCGTGTTTACTTATCCTTTTGTACGGTCTCTTAGATAATGTGCTCAGAATTATTTTGTAAGCAAATTCATAGTAAAAGTCCTTTGAATGCACATTTATACTTATATATGACGTCATGATAGAAATAACAAATAACATAAGCCTTTGGCTGTTGATCGTGCATTACATTTTATGTTATACATGCACTCTAAAAACTAAAATCACCATTTAAAAGGGCCGAGGAGTGACCACTTTTTCAAAATGGTAGATTAACACTTTTAACATGCTGGATGCAACACTATAAATGCTGAATTCAGCATGTTAAAGTGTTAATGTGCCATTTTGAACAAGTGGTCACTCCACGGCCCTTTTCAATTGTGATTTTAACACTTTAGTTTTTAGAGTGTGGAGTTTGTGTGTGCACTTTAGAAGGCTATATACAAGCTATATTCCAGATCTTAGTCTAGCCAGTGTATATAAAATAGAATCCCTGGCTGTTTTGCTAGAGATGTAAGTATCATTACGTAATCGGAAAAAAATCTAACGCATGGCATTATGAAAAAAAAGAGGTATGCTTCAAATTTACAGGCTTACGCCCTGGTGACAATTGTTTCTCGGTCAACTACTATCACTATTCGAACGTCTAAGCCCAGGAGCAACCAGTGCCTAGCCTAGTGCTAACCTAAAACCTACATATGTACCTAAAACCCTAACCCTAACCTAAAACCTAATCGTAATCCAAGCTTTGTCGAATGTCAAATATAATTCTTTGTAAGTAAGTATATCCTTTTTTTTTTGGACGAAAGGTATGATACATAAGGACAATCGGTTGTCTATAGGGATATTTCCCGACCATAAAATCGTCAATTATTACAAACAAAGAGAGCTTATTTTTCTTCTTCAAATATAAACTTCGTGCCTTGGCAGTGCTTTTCGACCGTATTATGTCAGCAAATAGTTTTGTAAGCAGTCCCACGACTTTAATATTCTGACAATCAGCTTGAAATTTCAGAACCGTCAAATCTACTTCAATTTGATTTATGTTGAAAGTGCTCATGTGCCACAAATTGGACAAGAAAATCATGAAATTCACTTGAGAAGTGCAATCTTGCTCCTTCACTGGTTTCCCCCAATATCTGGCAATAGTCTCTTTATTTCGGCAATATCGCTACTTCATTACTCTGATGAAAGTTTACACGATGAATGTTTCTCAAACCAAATGAAGTGACGCAGGTTTCGTACAATGTAACTTGAAAAGATGTTTGCAATATCACAATTCTGACAAGGAACACGCTCAAGTCATTTGAAGACAATTTTTCCAAAAAAAAAAGACCGTTTTCTTTATGAAGAAGTCTGGCTTATTTTCATTCGATTCTAATTCGTATTCATGTTTATTTCCCGTAGATGATACGTGAGGGTTCAAAAAGGGCTGTGTATACTTTTAGGAAGTGTACAGAAGATCTTTGTTTGCTGACTTGGAAGGCGATAAAGGAACTGTTTAGATTTGAACAATAGAATCATGACATTATAAGAAGGAGGCAATTACTATTCCTCATTTGAAAAGTAATTAAAGACAAGCGTTGACACTATTATAAGCATTATATATTCTGGGTTGCAAGTTATAAGAGTATTTTCTTACTGAGCAGTAACTTTTCCTCTTAATTCGTTAATTTTCAATGATTTACTTTCCTTTTCATACTTGTCTAAGTTAATTGGTAAACAGTTATTTGGTAATAAACAAAAATCAAAGTAACAACGTTCATCAATTCTTCATTTTATGTACAACTCGAATTCTTAACTGTCCATCAAATGCTAAGGATAAATCTGTCATTTTCACCATCCCCTAATTCTTGTAATAATAACTTTAATATCAATAATGGTATTGAAATATTTAAAAAAAAGTTTATTGTACTCTTTTTACTCTCATTTATCACCACGGCATCTGCTTATGATATTCCTTAAACATGATCGCAAAGACTTTCGAGAAATCCACTCAAGAGAAATTTTTTCCAGTGCCCAATCCCTTAGAAATTATGTTCGATTATACGTAATATGTCACGGTAATGTTCGCATTAGGTGATAGACAAGGCTTTTGGAATTGCCTTGAGTTTATTTTTGGAAAGACTCTGCGATCGTGTTCTTAATACATGAATATATATTTTTATAATCTGCATGTTTCTCCATCCTTCATCTTCTTACTCTACAATATCATGTATCGTATCGTATCGTAAGAGTCAATATTATTCCTGTGTTTATGTATTATTCTTCTTGCTGTTCGTTTCCCTCCCTCGTTTGTTCCCTGTCTCCTTTCATTTTTTTTCTTTGCTCATACTCATATAATTCCCATATTTGTACTTTCATTACAGTAGACGTTCTATTTAGTTTTTATTCTAATACCATAAGTCTTTCCATTGTTTGACTTTTAAGAGAATAAACTATTGGCCCTTCCCTGCTGCCCCTCCCCCCCCCCCCCATCATCATATCGAGACCGGTACGAATGAGATGATAAATGGTCCAAGTCATTATGACAGCGACCTTGACAATGGTAGCTAAACATTTTCATTTCCTGCTGGAAAAACATTTGGGCCAAGAAAATGGAAAGTGATTTTTTTTTATCCGACCAGCTATCCTCTTCGAATACCATGTAATTGCGATGAATGTGGTCAGCGCACTTAATAAATTAATATTCCATTATCTTTCCTCTTCATCCGAGGAGATGGGATAATGACCAATATAATGATCGAGAAATAAGATGAGAAGAGAGGGTGGTTGAGAAAGAGAGAGAGAGAGAGAGAAAGCCACAAAGACAGAGAGAGAAAGCACAGAAAGGGAGACGGGAAGGAAATGTACAAATTAGGAAAGAGAGAGAGAAAGGGGGAGATGTCTGTGTCTGGACAGAGGCAAAGTTGGAATAAGAGAGAGAGAGAGACAGACAGACAGAAAGAGACAGACAGAGAGCGACAGAGAGAGAGAGAGAGAGATACAAATACCTTTGTCTTGGTAATGTTCCTACTATAAGCATGAAGCTGTAGCTTCATGCTATAAGAGACCCAAAGTTTTCTGATATACTGTTTGCATCGACGATCATGACGGTGGTAACATGAAAGGTTACCTAAAGCACTTAGAGACTGAATTAGGCATTGATCTCATAGCATAACATGCAGATCATTCGCAAACCGGTCAACGATATGCTGTTGCACTTTAAGACTGAGAAGAAGAAAAGAAATTGATCTCTTGCAAAAGAAAGTCTAATGATTAGAAAACTAGGTCAGCCAAAGAATCAAAACTAAGCAATAGACGAAACTAATACCCAAATCAAACCGGTCTCTAATGATTTGATATTAGAAAATGGTGCAGGTAGAAGAGTAGGAAAGATGAAGATGTTACATCAACAAAGGAAACTTAAATTATCCGAAGTTTACTTTGAAAATAACATTAAACAGCAACATTAATCATAACATGATTTCTTTCAAGAATATGACATTATCTTTTTAAATTGGACCGTTTGCTCTGAAATATCTTAATTCCCTAAAATGAAAAGAAAGGAGACCTCGTTTGTGGAAGAATTTTTTTCCTCAACGGTCCAACCCAAAGGTAAATGGATTTTCAGGTCAAAGATAAAAGAAAGAATTTTCTAAATCAAGTTTTAAGAAAGAAACGGACAAGAAAAAGAAATATTGATGAAGGAAGAGAGAGGAGAAGGGAAGGAATCTCTATGTATTCGATTAAACAATCAGCCCGAATTGATCAAAGCACCCGACCGACCACGTGACCCCTTAAAATGGAGAGAGATAGAAATTTCAGCGGGAAAAAACAGCAGGCAAGACATGGGAGGTTGAACTAGTAAATGATCAGCAGTAGCTTGCTGAGAGAGACAGATATTGAAAAATCTTAGCTCTGGACGTTTACAATCACTTAACCGTACCTTGAATTCAATTTAAGGATGGTTTTTAGGCACAAATGGCAAATGATGGGGCCGTCCAATTTATGGGATGTACGTGTATGAGGAAGGCATGCTAAAGCATAGGAATAAGAAAATCGAAATTGGTTCGTATTTGCGAGCAAAATCGCCCCGGGGGCCTTATTCTACAATTATGACGGTTGCAATGTTCCACCAAGAGATTCGAGTATCCACTCCCCTCTCTTTCCCTCCCCTTCTTTCATGCTCTCTCTCCCATCTCTCTTTCTTCCTTTGTATCTCTCTGTTGCTTACTCTTTAATGTTGTTGTATTTTAAACCAACCACTCTTCTCTATCTTTCTACTTTTGTTATTTTGTAACTTTATCTCTTTTGTCTTTTTTTCCTTCTTTTCCTTCTTTTCCTTAAACCCTTTTTCCCTCTGGCGTTTTATATATATAAATACACGTAAAATAATTGATTAATCCATAATAATAGTCAATATTGAAAGCATTTAGAAAAAATAAGAGCTGTGCACTTAATGCGAGAAAAACAGCTAACAAATAGATTAATCAATATATATTATTGATGATATAGCTTTATGAATAAGCTCTATGATACATATAAATACATACATATGTGTGTGTGTGCGTGCGTGTGTGTGTGTGTGTGAGCAGATATGATGGAACGGAATGAAGCAGGTCACTAGGTGTATTTACAAGCTTTCGGCTCCTGGCCTTCAAGTTTATTTGCTAAATAAAACCGAATGAAACAAAATAAATGATAATAATAAACAACATTAAACCCAATTAAACCAAATGCACAAACACACACACACACACCCACACACACATATAAAAAATAACAAAACATATTTTTTTGAAAACTTCTGAATTTAACGGAATTTTTATTTACTTGTTTACTACTCATATATGTATGTGTGTGTGTGTGTGTGTGTGTGTGTGTGCGTGTGTGCGCGCGCGCGCGCGCGTGTGTGTGTATTTAATCGTTGCCATCTGTTAATTCAATTCTATACTTTTAAAATGAATTTAAATTTATCTACAGACAAATACCGTATCTATACCCACTCCTTAGAGTGGTACTTCATATACCACTCCTCTAAATAAAGATCTACTTCTACCTTCTTATATGTCTTTAAGGGTGTTCAGCTCATATCAATTCTCGCCCCCCGCCCCCCAACAACCAAAACCAAAAAAAAAATACCCATTGACTTTAAGCTACTTTTGAAAATTCGACTACAACATTGTATCACACCATTCAGCCACAGCTCCGCATACAAGCACTCCCATTCGAATGTCTGCGTGTCAATCAATCAACTAATTTCAACCTTTTCCCTGTTTTTCCCGCCTTGGCGCCTGTACTATCAAGCCAACCTTTCGGCGCAATATCAACCAATTCACACCCATAGAGAGCGCACTTAACGTCTGCTAAAATTAGATCAAAAGAAGTACAAAACAAGTACATCACACATCAAAGGATATACTTAACTTTGCATTTCCAGGGGAGATAGAAAAAAGTTTTCTCTCAAATTGACCAAACAGCCCAAGTCATTTTCTCCCTTATCAGGGTATTTGAAAATCAATATGTAGTCTGCATACACTGTTCTCTTTTCGTTTTTATTCACCATACAAGGTTAAGGGCATGCATGTCACAGTGTATTATATTGCGGTAAATATGACCTTTGGAACCAAATGCAAAAATCATGTTATCATCAGTCTTATTCAGAAAAACCGGTTGCATTCTCATTGTAACATGCATGCATCTCTTTCAGGTAGCGTTTTTCATTTTCTAGTCTGATTTCAAAGCATATGGCGCTATTTCTTGATGATATATATCTAAAATTGTCTTTTTAGTGCATCTCACAATTATTTCGAGATGCGTTAAAAAGATGCATCATGTCTAATTATCACGCAAAGATGGTAACCATGTTTCTAAAAACTTAGATGTTTGCTGTAGGCTTACAATTTCCATGCATCAGTTCGTTAAGGGCCAAACTTCAGCTACGTATTTCAAAGTATGATATAATCTATTGAAAAAAATTACTGGTAGATAATTCAATACGAAATACCTAAATAAGTTTGAAGGAGGAATGCATCCGAACATTATGAATGTTTCATTCTGATCAATTAAAAGACTAATTTGATTGTAAGATAATGCAATTTGGTTTTTTTTATAAAGATTATGTTGACGAATAAGGCTGTTGCTATTGGTGACCTAATAAACATATCTTCCTCTTTTGAAGAAAAATATTCATGTATATACTCAAAATTTCATACACTGCAATAAAATAAGATTTTGATTTTTACAAATGAAATGAAGATGATCTCTATACACAGAGAATCAACTTACTTGAATTATTTGCTTGTTTGTACCTCTTCGTTTGTTGCCATCTTCGGACAGTCAAAGCTCGGGTCTGGGGAAACGACTACATCTAATTCTTGACCCTGACAACGAGGATGCACTCTGGAAGAAGACCAATAGCTGGCTCGTGTCTTATTAATTTCTCGCGCGTTTTCTTCGCGCCCCGATATGTGACGGGTAATGTGGGGGCGGAAATGGCGGTATGGAAGTGATACCGATTGAGGGGCGTAACCAGACTTTATTCCTGCATCTACGACAGGGAGGGGAGAAGGGGGTGGTATGAATATTGTCCAAGAAGAACAGGAGGACAATCTAGGATGTTTAGATTCAAGAACTCTCAGGTATTATGATGAATTTATGGTGAAGTTCTTTGAGTAAGAAATGTAAAAAAAAAAAAAACCCACACACACGCCCATTCTTCCTTTTAGGGACAGTGGATTATTTTCGTGTATCCTATCCCGTATCTGTAACATTAATCTATTAAAGAAACAAATACAAACTGAATTACGATTTCAAAGAGAAACTGCCGTAAAATAATAACAAAAAAAAATTTCAAGTAAGCGAAATTCCAAAGTTCAGAAAGTGTTATTAAAATACAAATATTGCGTTGGAATTTACTTTATGTGGCCTGACTTCATTGACTAATTAAGTTTAAACATAGTTATGTGAAGTAACTGTTTTTTGTATAATGGATGCATATAATGTAAGGTAACAGAAATGCCCCTTAAACCCCCTTAAATTCTCCAAATCTTAAACGTGTTCGATGGCGCCTTCTAGCGAAAATGGCGTACTTATTGGATGGGCGGTAACGGAAAAGGGGCTTAACGCACAAAACGCGGCACTGATGAATCAATCATTGGGACATAAGGTAATAGAAAGAGAACCCTCTCAACCTCGATTAGGATACGATGGGGCACATATATCTGGTACTCATACCCCTATCACCACCCTAATTTAGAGATGATGATAGGGGTCAATGGGTTTCCTTACCTCCCCCCTCTTGACCCCCTTACGTAAATTCCTGCAAACCTACATCGCATAATCGTATGCCACTGTATCATGCATCAATTTCCCATTTTTATTTTCATTTCACGTAATGATTGTTATCCGATGAAGCGTTTGATCCAATTAGCATTGGACGAATTACATTCATCAGATAACTGCGATAATATCAAGAACTGGAACAGGTCCCAAAGGGATAAGTATAAATCATCTCTCTGTGATATTTGAGAAAAATTGTATCATTAAAAACGCGTTATATAATAAGTGTTTGCTTATTCCTGGAAAGTTATGAATGTTAATTATAGATACTTTGACTCCCATCATAAATAAAAACAGTAAAAAAAAAGGAATTGAAAGAAACTTTCAACATTTGTTTAAAAAGTACAAAACAGTACCGCCACAAAATTTAAAACATCACTAACAAAAAAAGGACCTTATGGTATGTTAAATATTAGCCTTTGAAGAATATTTTATTATCAGTCTGATAAAGCTCTCATCCTCCCAACGAAAAATGAGAATTTGATGCGTGAAAGAAAAAGTCAAAGTGAAAAAATACGAATCGAACATAATTTTCCCTCGAAATCCCTGTAACTTACTTCAGCCTTAACATACCCCTACTACTGGTTGTCTCATTTAAAGCTCTACCTGCGCTGCAAGGTGTGATTGGTATCCGATGAAAATTGGCGGGAACATTCTTATTGCATGGGCGCGGTGTCGTCGATATTATATGAACTTATAGATATCTCGCAATTTGTAGAATGATTGGCACAGGCGTCCCTTTATTGCCTGGGCGGTGACAAAACACTAAGAAACATTGATCGATTTGGAAGAGGGGGGCTTGGTTGAATCGTTGGGGGCAATCATGATGTTGTTACCTGCATGATGGAACTATTATTATCGCCCCTGCCTCCCCATTAGAGATCGATTGGCCGCCCCCATCAAACGCCGCCATATTGACCGATGTTAAGCACAAGATCACAAACATCTACGATCACAGGTTGTTAGTGTGCGGGTGCGCGTCTTTGTGGAGATGGGTGGGTGCGTGTGCGTGTGCGCGTGTGTGTGTGTGTGTGCGTTGATGAGTGTTGGCGCGTTGTTCATCACGTAATACACATTTTACGCACAAATTTGTATTGTATTTGCATCCTCTGTTGATTTCTTATCATTTCATGTTTAAAATTATCGTGCAGTTATCACTGTTGGTTGTTGGATTTTTGTCATGACCTGCAAACTTTGCTTTAAACATATCACAAATATTGGTTTACATGAGGGCATGAATATATATCATAAAGTCACAAATTTCTATTTTAAAAATTAAAGCACGTAACATTACTTTAATATCATATATAAATCATCCGATAAGCCCTTTATACCTATCTAGTAATTTGAAGAGAGGACCTTATAAATAAAACCATCAATACAGTCCACCGTCTGTTGAGTAGGTATATTTTTTTTTCTTCTTCAAGTGATTAGATAACTTTTTTGTAACTATAGGAATTGTTATTTCTCATATAACTTTTTATATGGCATTTGTAGTTGGATACGTTAAGCAGTTGCTTATGATTAAATTCTATCATTCATTTTATTGAATTAATGCTCTGGTGAATGTTCAAATACAATTACAGTTCAGCTTTTTGAAAACGGCTTTTAAAGTTTAAAACGATATTTATTTTCCATTGTTTTGTTAATAAATTATTTATTCATTTGAAAGGGAAGGATTATTGTGAACGAGTGCCAATGAATGGTGATTATTACTCTTTCCTCCTACATAAAACCATCTGTTTGTATTATTATCATGGTTATTTACGAAGCGTTAACGGTGGCTTTTTAACTAATCAAATATTGGCCTTTGTTAGTTTTGGGAATCTCCATTACAGAACGATCATCAACGGCTGATTAATATTTATTTTTTCAATTACTGACAACAATACATCCACCTTGATTGACAATGATCAAGTTTCGAACAAGTTAGTCAAGCGCGTACATAAACATCGTTTTCTTGAAGGTTGAGCTTCAGTATAGCAGGATTTAAAACGATGATAAATTATGGATAGCCGCCTTTATGTCGTAGGGTGATAACCACCATATTATTTCCTCATAAATGGAAATTTGCGGGATCATTTTGTTCCCACGACCTTGGAGTAGGTTCCCCAAAAGAAAATTAAATTCCTATTCTGTGCCTTTTCATCAGTGAATGATAATTGAAAATAGACAAAAAGAAAAGGGCGTTGATATTCATTGCACCCACATAAAGAACTTGAATGTTTGACTTTTGTTAAATTCATAGTCAACAGTATAGTCAGAAAACTTTTATACATGCAGTATTGAAAATATCAAAGATTTGAAAACCTACAGTCATTCAACATTGCTCCCGGAAAAAAAAATCAAAAGTGTGATAATCTGCCAAAATAATTATTTTGTCACTGCGTACAAATAATAGCCACTTGAATACCCTGTTCTTTTGATCACAAACGACCCACTATTTCTACAATATTCGTTAAGTGTGGTGAATCATAGATATATATAACTATATATAATATATATTTTTTGCACTCGTCAAAAGTATCTTGGCTTTGAATTCATTTTATTATATGGAATAGATGCATGAGCATAAGCCCAAGGTTAAATCAAGTAGTGTGTTCAATAAAACATATAATAAAAAAAGTTGTACTAGGCCTACTTCTTCATATCTTTGTATGAGTTATATACCTTTTTTTACAACGATAGTCTCGTCCTCATTATTTTAGGTTTTAAATGGTCAGAAAATATAATCAAAGATATCATGTGGGTTAAGCTTTCACGAACCTTTAAAGGAAACAAGGCGAGCTTTCGTCTATTCATGTGGACTTTCTAACGCCGAGCGATTTCTCATAATAGTTTCTTGCAGCCTGCTGCCAAGATCACTTGGACGAAGATAGGAGATAATTCCGTATTGACACTAAAGTTGCATTCAAGAGCAGCTCCGTTTGCCGTGTGCAAACCTTCGATATCATCAAAGTGTAATGGCATCTCATTTTGAACTGATGTATTTCTTATTAGACAGAATACTGAAAACTTCTTGGGATTTTCTTTATTTTTAAAGCCTTAGCATTTCTTTAAATACGTTTTCCCGTCAAAGTCTAAAATGATACCTTTAACCATAATGTCAATGTGTCGATTCATTTTTCTTATTTCCTCATATGTCCTTAGCCACAGGAGTACGGGGTTCATGCTCTCCACTTTTATAATGTGTATGACTAATAAGTATCTATATGTTTAACCCGTTTCCTACTGTAACCGGGTGATCTCTGTGTTAAACCTATGGGGATTAAGAAAATTCAGTAGTCAATGGGTTAACAGATGTATCTGAGGGATGGGGCGCAGGTAGTGCTCCTTAAAATGTAAATATATAACTAACTGCTTCATGATACTAATTTTATGGGGTAACTCGTTTTTCCGAAGCCATAATTCTGAAGGGTCGTAATTCCGAAACACAAATTTCCCATAGCAGGGGGTTCATAATTCCGAAAATGAAATAGGGTTTATAAATCCGAGCAGTAGATGCATTACTCTGAATGTTGGTTATTCTGAAGATTCGTAATTCCGAAAATGCACTAGAGCCCTATACGTAACTTTTCGGAATTACGAACCTTCGGAAATATGAACCCTATTTCATTTTAGGACTTATGAACCCTATTTTTATTTTCGAAATTACGAGCCGTCGGAGTAACGAACCTTCGGAATTATGAACCTTCGGAAAAACGACATGTAACCGATTTTATGAGAACAATGATGAAACGATTCTTGTCTTTTGTGGAAGTCAAATGAAACTACTGGAAGCATAATCTCAAGATTCGTTTATCTGTTTATAAGATCGAGATCTGAACTCAACAATACTTTGTCCTTTGTGACTGCACTGTTCGTTTTGTAACCTTCGTGTGAATATTCGCAAAAAAGAAACCCAGTGGTTAACTTGGTTATTTAAATATGAATAGACAGATATGAATTGGTATCAATTCCAAGGATAAACTATCAATAAAAACGTACCTGTGGTCTCAACTAGTGCATTTCATGATTACATATGATTTGTTCATTCGGGTATACGCCTCAACTCATCATTATTACAATTTCATTAATACAACTGAACAATGAAGAGCTCATCACTGGCACGATACCAGTAGAACATCGGTGCCATATGGTTAACTGCTGGGAGGCGAGGGAGCAGGTATTCTCATCCAGGATCAAGGGCATTTTGGTTAACGCATATTTTATACCATTATCATTACAGATCTTCATATCTTTTCACATGTATAATTTTCCCCTTAAAAGTCAACCTGGGAATTCCTCTGATGTGTCAGTAATGTTGGGGAAAAGCAAAAGTTAGTTTGTTATACAAGTTTATCTGAATTGACCAAAACCTGAATAAAGGACAAATATATTTATATAGGACATAGAAGGAGACAAAATGTGTATTTTGGTAGAAAAGAAATCTATAATCAGACTGAAATTTGTGAATACATGAAACTCTAACATATCATAATCAAAAAATAATATATTTTTCCTCCTTTTGTTAACCAGTCTGTTCAGTATCCTCTTTCTATTTCATACATAATGACAGTTTCATAAATAATTGATCGGTCTATATCGTTTAATGTAGGTAAATATTTCCTTTGTTTTATTCAACGAAGATTTTCAAAGTAAAATGTCATAATTATAGAGGCCCCCACAGGGGTGACGATCGGTGTTCAAGATCGGTGTTCAAGATAACGCCTCTCAACGCATTTTAGGCTTTTTTCTCTCACCCCCCCCCCCCCGCTTTTTCGCTCTCGCTTTTTTTTAAATTGGGGCTACGCACCTCATGACCGGCGAGGGACCGAAGCGACCGAAGCAACCGGGAGGGTGTGGGAATGGGTATTTTCAAAAATCTGTCTATAAAACTTGCCTATTAGAGCATCCCAAAATGTTTTTTAATGAAAAGAAGAATGCACGGATCTACGCCACTGGTCGGAACCCCTTCTTTGAGAATAAAAACGGCGAGCAAACGAATTTTCTTCGATATTTTCGCATTGAAATTACGGCATTTCTTATGTCCTTATTTCTAATCATTAAAGAATGTGATCGTATTTCAAGAACAAACATAATGAGTTTGGATAATTATTAGTTTTAAGTTAATGTATCATAATTCTTATTTATTTTATCCAAAAATATGGGGGGGGGGGGGGGGGAGGTGATAATACAGGCCATCCCTCCACCTCAATTTTTTTCTTGGGGGATATATATACCCCCCATCCTCCTGGGATCGACACCCATGGGCCCCCATATTCAAATTTGTATTTCTTTAAAAGGGCATTTATGTCGTTAAGTTGTAGGTATTCAAGAATCAATATGTTCAACCTGTTATTCAAGTTACAATGAGATGTGAATGTATTTTGTTTCACTTGGGCTGGAAGCCTCATTCTTCTAGTTTGCCAAAATTATTTAATTCAAGTGAATCAATATTTTTATAAAGAAATATTCTTATGCAAATTTTGGGATGTTGTTAAATATTAGCTCTTACCCTTCCTGTTCTTGAATAAAATTGTTGAATGTAAACGACGAGGGCGCATGTCAGAATCAGGCCAAGTCGTCAAAAAGTGCTGAATTATGACTATTCCATTTTTAGAAAAGGGTCACCTTTAATTATTTCTCAGCACTCGAGAGGATCGGGGATCGGGGATCCTCTGCTCAGTAATCGTGTTTGCTTATGAGTTATTACTCGGTGTATTAGCCAACTGTTTCGTCACATTGAGCACTGGATATTTCTTTTGGAGCAACGAAGAAAGCACTTGTCATTTAAAAAATTGGATTCGCATATGGCAATGAACATGATGAATAGGTTGAATAAAAAACTTCACGATTTAAAGAAACTTTTGCTGTGGCATTTATTAAGCAAATTACGAATCCATGCAGGGGTGCTTCCGGGATTTTGAAAACGAGGAGGGCGCAAAAAACTATGAGACCCCCCCCCCCCCCACAAAAAAAAAAAAAAAAAAAAAAAAAAGGGTTATCACACTTTTCACATGCTTTTTGGGTTGGAAATCTGATAGGGGAGGAATATGTTTTGAGGTTGTTTACTCAAGGTATACCACTTGGGTTTAAGGGGGCGGGGGGTTATACGCCCTTGAATCCGCCAATGACAAATTTATGGTTGCACTTCATGGGTCTCGAACCCATGCAAAACTATTCGAAAGGCAAGTCGATGCCTCCATAGTCAGTCTTTGATGCTTACAGATCATCAGACATCACACCCATCCCTTCTTCTTCATGGAAAGACATCTTCCCGCTTCGGGTAAAGATATTGGAGCCTGGTAAAAGCAAGGTGTTGAAGATTACGTTACCCTAAGTAATTTGGATAAGGGTAATGAAAAACTTTTGTTTTGAGGTAACGAACGTCTCCGGCTGCTTCTCTCCTGCGATGAGGGTAAATGGGTTCGATGGGAGCTGATGGTAACCCATTTCCGCCATTAATCCTTCCTTCTGATTCATTCTCTCGCTACAAAGTGCAGCAGAATCTTCATTAAGTCTGCCACCCCGGCCGCCTGGGCCATTTTAACTTTGAAATTTACCTATCACGTTCAGAAATCGAACCGGGCTCTTTGCCGAGCCCCTCTTGATTTTGCTCTCCATTTTGTATTGAAAAAAACAGAGAGAAAGGAAGAGAGGTTGAGTAGTTTTGTTTTTTTTCCATTTCGAGTGAGCAGGAGAGTTAAGCGAGTGATGCTACCCATCTCTCTCGGGCTGACAGTATCTATCCATTAATGGGCTCTCTCCCCGGCATTCACCTGGACCAGGTGCTATTCGATGCCCACAATAGCTCCATCCATTATTACCGCCGATTCATTGGCCCACATAACCCTACCGTTTAGTATTCAGCCCCTCGCTTAAATCGTCTCCTCTTCTCTTCTCTTCACTCCCAAATCGCCTCTCACGTGATACTCTCAAATCGCTCCAGGCACGCCATGAAAAAAATATAAAAAATCGGGCCACGTCATGTGGGTGGGTGTGCGAGTGAGTGTGTGTGTTTACTTTTTTCCTGCTTGCATTGCCTTTATATTTTATGTGTGCAGTTTATCATTTTGCATGATGATGGTGGGAGGAGAAAACCCTCGTCAGTTCGTACCCGTATTCGCTGCTTACCTCGATCGAGTTGATCACGCAGACGACCCGAACGCCTGCCGGTCATACGATACTATCGAGGCGTGGTGCGCGCCAGCCGCCACAGCGTGAAAATCATTCCTTATTCGATAGGGAGCATAAACTCCCCTGAGATATATCTGACTCTCAAACTGCGAAAATGTAAGCCATAGATAGGAATATTATCTCCGGGTGCATGTAGAGCGCAGTTACTCGATCGCTCTTGAAGTGAACAATTTCTAAGTATGTCATGAAGAGCTAGAGGGCTCGATCGGATTGAGAGGGAATCGATCAATATCAAAACAGCAATCGGGTCGGGAAGAGAGCGCGCAACTACCTTGCCGGATTGTCCAATTTTAAAAATATGGCATGCGCAATTAGAGCTCCACTCAACTACTGATAGCAAATACACTTCAAGCTTTTAGCCCAGCTTAAATGATTCCATTTATTATTTTAACGGTATCTTATTTGGTCTATTGAAATCACATCAAGGTTTTTGCCTTGCAATGTCGATTTTCTGAAGGAAAAACGGAGAAAGGAGAAGAAGGTAGGAACTGCGCTCGGCTGGTTATTGATTGTTTTTGTCTGAGTTTGAAGAGGTTTTGAGCTCAAGGAGCTGAGGGAATTACACGCGTGAAATAATAAAGAAAATAAGAGCAAATACTGGTCTAGTGCTCTTACTTAGTGCCCTTATAAAAACTCTGCTTTTTCACCACTACTCTGCCTCTTCTTCGAACTTCGGAGCAAATTACCGGGAAATAATTGGACAAACGCGCCCTGAAATAGCAGGAAGGGGTTTATCCGACCCGCCGCTTCTGTCGGGCGCACTGGGCCGAATGAGACCCATCATCAAAGTAAGCTAATTCGGCCGTAATTACGTTTGGTCGAGAAATAAATTGCAGACGGGCTCGCTAATTTCATAATAACATCAATTTAATAATTCTAATTCGTATTGACATTTAGAGCAGGAGGGATAGTGTCGCTTCCAGCAGCAGCAGTGCTTGGGCGTGTGTGAAATTATCAGCTTCTCTGCCCAGCTTTATGTTGGCAATTTACTCACGTGCTAATGCTGGACCTTTACCCTTCATTCAGCACTGTCTATAGGTTTAGATGAGGCGGCTTTGTTTCTGTGAGAATCTCTCATTCAAATGCTGTCAATAGTGATCAGTGAAATAGGTGATTTTGATGACATTATAGCGACCGTTGAAAGCGACAACTATTTCACTACACTGGGCATGCTTGCTCTGAGAAGATGAAAAAAAGAAAGTTCCATGTAGCTGAACTTTCTAACCATTAAAGGACGGGGCCCTCAAATGGCAAAATTGGAAGATTCAATGACAAATTAGGGCATTATAAGGCAATTGGTGCTCGCCTATCCCTCGCAGCGTTTAGCAGTTAGCACCCCATAATCACTCTATAGCCCCATCTAGTTCTCAAGAAAGATTACAGAGCGCACGTAAATAGCCGTTCGCATTCACCACTTAAGATTGGTAACCAAGCGATTAAAGCCAAGATTGAGACGTCCCTTTTCTTGTCATTCCGACTTCCTTCCTTTCCTCCCTCCTTCCCGAAAAAGTGAAAATCAAACAAAAACCAGCCGCGATTTGAATGTGATGGTAAATGAAGAGAGAAAGCCCATGCCTTCTTGGAGCTCCGCGCTGATCAATTGCATCGGGCGATCCTCGCGCGCGCGCTCATTATCTTACTTAGCACTATTTACACGGGTAACTTTCTTCTTGAGCTGGAAGCACGAATCGAGTCCCATTGCAAGCTATTAAAAGTCATTCCGTGACAGTACCGCGATGATGTGTCTTCACATATTATCAGAGGACTCTGTCGTCACGCCAACATGCCTTGGGCAAGCTCTTTGAAAATAGAAGAAGAATATTCGAACACGAAAGGAGGACGCGAGGAGGAGGAAGAAGATAGAAGCGGATGGTGTGGATAGAAAAACACCCAAGGATACATTTCTCCTCCCTTTCTTTTCTTTCTTTCTCTCTCTCTCTCTCTCGCTTTCTCTGCTTCACTTTCTTCTCTTCTTTCTCTCTTCCTCTTTCCCTCTCTGTCTTTCCCCTCTCTTTTTCTTTTCCCCATCTCTCTCCTCCTCCAAACTATCATCATTCTTCAAGCTGTGCTCTTAAGAAGATATGCGGCGGGAAAGACTCGGTCGTTCTGTATATCCGTCACTTTTCTCCGGCACTTCCTGTCGCACTAAGCGAGCATTTTTATCCCAAGGCATGTATTAATACAGACACTAGCTTGAAAAGTAAACGAAGCCCCGATCGCTCGTGACAAGCTATCTGTATTACACTTAGATACAGCTAATTGAATAATACGTCTGATTGGAAGTTACCTGGAGCCATTTGATCAAAGTCTTTCCCGGCTTAACGAGATTCCAAAACCGACTATCAAGCCTCAATTGAGGGAAGCTCGATCGGCTTAATGATTCTAACATAAAAGTGCACGCACCTCATATCTACCTCCGTCAATGCTGAGAACTCATCAATACTTTTCAACGAAGATGAAGATAACTTGCCCGTCAGAAAGAAGAAGATGACATGATTGAAATCAAGGAGTGCATATCGTTTTGTGGAAGACAAAGAACCCTGAACGATGTATTTTGAGATTTGGAAACGACGATTTTTATAGAATACACAGGTGTGTCCATATGTGGATGGCAATACCATCCCTTTAGTCGTTCAGAGAACTTTTTCTTACAATGAACAATACAATAAAATGCTTCTTGTCAATTTTTACACCTTTGAATGAACGAATACACATATGTATTTGTGGTATTCTACACATTCTACACAAAAGTCAATGAATATTTTCCTCTTGGGTCTATGGACCAAATCTATTGACAACACACTTGGTGAAACATTGGTATTTATTTACATCTTTCATTGACCTCTCGAGTGATTCTCAATTATAAAGTGTGTATTGTTTTACCTTACAATCACGAAGGTATAAAAATGAAAATCAACGTTTATGTTTAAATATTTGATAATTTATAAATCCATAACCAAGTGCATGGTTGTAAAAATCCAAGCTGCTGGACTGTCGGAAATCTTTGAAGTCAGTTAAATTGCAGAATGTATGTCATACTTATTCAAGGAAATCATTTAAACGTTGAAAAATCAGGTGTTAGTCATTTCTCACTTCAACATCATTCAGAGATAGAAGTCAATCACCTCCATTATCCTTTCATAATCACCTTTTTCTTTAAGAAAAGGAAGGGATAATGTCACATTAAAAAAAGGGAGAAATTCTTTAGCACCTGAACACAATGCGCCCTAATGGACACAATAGTAGATTTGATGGTATCAAAACTTAATTTGAATATTTTATTGCGAAGTGCTAGAAAAGTCGACGCCGCGTGAAATCACATTATCTCCCATTACAAAGGAGACCAACATATATTGAAGATGACGAATTATGTAAACAAACCCAAATTCATTTTCATAATTTAGATTATGTTGCATGATGACGCAACGTGTTTTCATAATTCATTTTGAAAGAACAGAAAAGGAACATGCATGCGAAATAAGAATGGATTCGTTGAAACTGCGTAATTATAAGAGCGATCATTTTGGAAGGGATATTTTAAGAGAATTTCCTGGTTAGACATACTGGATGATAAACTTTTGTGAAATTCATTTTCCCCTTTGTTATCAAACTCACCAGATTCTCCATTGTATACATTCTGTTACAAGGCTATTAAGAGCATCGGGGACTCATTATTGAGATATTCTCATTGTTCCATAAAACGCAAGTTTGTTTTCACCCTAATTTCTTGTCAATTGTATAATTTTGTCTAAATCATTCTTTTCATCAGGAAAGATTCAGTCTACGAGACCGATGACAATCGAGACCATGAATGTCAATCTTGTGAGGTCCGCGAGACCGAAATGTCTGTCTCTTAGGCCATCGGGATGTCGCCAGTGAGTGTGTGCGTGTGCTTATTCTGTACGTTAGTCTTTAAAAAACTTTTTAAACAATGTATTCACATAGAGTTTTTTTTCTTTTTTTAAAGGTTTTTAATCAGTAATCTATTGAAAAGTTATTACAATCATTTTTCAAAACCACAGATTAGTAAGTGTTTAATATTTGTTAGCTGCAGTCTAAGGGATTCTATCTCTCATATATCATGTATTTACCAGAACCCTATTTATTTCTTTAGAACATTTTCTTTGCCTTGTTTTGTCTCAGGCTCATGGTATTTTTTTTTCTTAGGGGTGGGAGCTACCCCTGCCTGTGTGCCAGAAATATAGATGGGATGTCTAATAATGTAAGTCTTGTGTCATACCTGTTGTGAATAGAATCAATAATTATTTATTTGATTGACTAGAAAAAGAGTCAAAATAATTCTGAAGGTATTTCTTTTTTTATTTCATCGGAGTAAAACAGGGAGGAACTGAAGAATGATTAAAAAGATGGCATGTCCAAAAATTATTGAAACAGGGGGTTATGGTATTTAGACGTCCCCGTGTGATGTACACCCTTTCCAAGTTTTATTGCATTTTTTCATGGGCCATCAAATAGGAGGTGGCACCTGCTCCAACCTATGTTGGACACCACATTGTGAACGATTTTTCTTTAAATGAAAGCGTTTTATGAACAAAAACATTCCTGTGCACGATTTCATTTATATACCTGTAAAGTAATCTTTTATTTGTGAATCCTAAATGAAAAATAAAAAACAACGAAGTGACTCATCCTCCATACATGTACCTGTCCTGTGAAAAAGTTAATAATGATTTTGGGAAAACCGAGTCATAGATCTCAGTGAATTGAATTTGTTCCAATACTGATTTAGGAACAAAGGCTGAAGATCAGTCATGTCACCTTCATCATGTCAATAAAATATTTCAAAGGTGAAATAAAAATTACCGTTTTCATGGCGGATTATAGAAGTGCCAACTGATGTAAATTTAGTCATTTGAAAATATATTTAGATATAATCAATCCGTGGAAGCTCGTGGGAAAATGTTTGCCGAATAACGTCAATTGTGATTAGTTTTGTTTCTCCGAATATAGATACATGTACATCGATACATCATCAATTTCAAGTTTGGCGTGTAATTGTGTGATGGATATCATCACCTCTCTGTCGTAGTTGGCGTTTACATTAAAGTAGCATTTTTGGGGTCCCACAGGTTCGAAAGATTGTTTTGTGGTGGTGCTTCGGGAATATAAATGGCTGATCACATTTCGCCGATAACGAATATGATAACCAATAACGAGATGTTTCAATAAAGGCCCACCCAACACCTGCCCTACTATTAACATACACGAGCATACTTACACTCGTACACACAGCATTGTAGGGTGTACCTTTAATTTATGAAAATCTTGTTATCGTTATCGGACAGATGTGACCAACCCTTAAGAGGTAAGTTAAACAGAAACCCATCATGCCTATATGATTAAAAACTTTTGCTTGTTTGATACTAGAAAGATTTTAAAGGGATTTGAGAAAAACATTTATTTCGCTTCTTTCTAATGAAGACAGGAGGATGGGGTGTAAAACTTTCAACATGCGATGGTTACTGAACTGATTAAAGAGACAATTGAGATCTGGTAAAGGTGGAAATAGCTTTGGAGCTTTCATGTTCTTTTCATTTCTGTGTGGAAGGTTAATATAGGACCAATGTCACGTGAAAAGGATTGCTCTAGAAATGCCCTGGCATGCCTTATATTCCAAATACCGACGTGAAATAGTTGAAGTTTGATACCACATGACTGTGTCTGTACCACTATACACCTCGAACTGTGCATGTGACGTATACTTTCCACTGTGATTTTTTTCCGTAAGATTGCATCAATTTGTTATCATTTCGATGGTCTCAAAACCTCTCAACATACTACTATTATTGTACATAATCAACCTTTACCCAAGTAACTTCTAGACAGTTTCTTTCAGAATGCAATTGCAAGACCAGTGCTACTCAACTTTTAAATCTTTAAAGATGGACTTCCTTCTTGATACACACATAAAAATCAAATTAATGGCTCGTATCTGTCCCAGCAATCCCTTTCTCGTTATTCATCTGTTTCAAAATTGCACTCCAAATTGTGTTATTAGCTTATCTGTATACGTTAAGGATGAATTAGAGCCCCGTGATGTCAACGCTCTCTGTTATTCTACCTCCGAAATGTGCTCATATTTCTTTCCTGACCCTCGAGATGAGCCCGAGATTTATCCTGCCGGCTTTGAAAGAGACAATGAACGTCTTTTAGACCATGGAATGTAGACTCTTTTAAAAACTTGTAAATCTTCTTCAAGCATTCGCTCCATCTCAAAAATGTCGCATTGAACTGGTCAAGCGGGGAGAAAGAAGAAGAAGTAGAGGAAAGAGTTGTTCCGGTGTCGATTTATGGTGCTTGGCATTCGGTAGATCGAAATTTGTTGACTTACCATTCGTGTGTATACAGTTCTGATATATATCATTAGATCGTTTAAAGACCTTGTCGCATTGTAGACCATTCTAAACCCGTTCACACTTTCAAATCACTTGTCATCGTCTAGATTTCGAACAAAAAGAGTTTTCTCACGAAAGAGTGATAAAATGGCCAGAAAATAGCATATAGAGCAACGTTGGCAACTCCCGTGAATAAATACCATATGACAGATGCATTTTTTCAATTTTTGTAAATTTCAGACATGACGACATTTGCAGATATATTTTGCAGATAATATCATTTTTCCGATTGCCTCCCATCTTTTTGCAAAATCCGTTGGTACTCTCTAATTGGTTTCTCAATACTATTTTTCGGACAGATTTTACGAGCATTATTTCATGTCGTAGAAGTTTGTCCATTTTGTGTATTTCCATAAAATGTCAAATCCGAGAATAAGTTTTCAAAATTCAGGGCATGGTGCCAATGTTGAAATTGCACATGCAAATTTGATATTCTTCTCCGATTAGACTGGATTTTGCAAGTGCAATTTTGCACTCTTTGTGCTCTCGACATTGCAGCCACCTCTTGACGGGAATGATGATCAAAAAGCTTGCTGAACGGTGCAACTCTGCGCCCCTAAATGTACCCCTATGTTTCAAGTGCAAAGTCATAATACATGTATCTTTGAGATTAATGTGTAATTGCTACTATTAAACTTCTATTACTATTGCTACTAATACTACTACTACCACTTCTACTACTACTACTACTACTGCTACTACTACTACTACCACTACTACAACTACCACTACTACCACTACTACCACTACTACTACTACTACTACTACTACTACTACTACTACTACTACTACTACCACTCGTGCTGCTTAATTCTGCTACTCCTGCTGCTGATGCTGCTACTACTTCCACTACTTCTTCTAATGTTGTTACTGCTACTACTACTACTACTACTACCGTAGCAATACTTATTTATAGTATTGTTATAGTACTTTTGTTACTATAATCTACTATTTTTTCTTGCTCAGCCTCCAAATCTGCCAATCATGCTCATATACTACTCCATGTATTATCAGCTCTCTACTGCTCCCGACACCTACATGTATATCACCATGATGACTATTGTCACTGCAACTTCTACCACAAACTCCACAACAACACAGGAAGCTAAACAACTAACCGTCAACTATATAGTAACCAAACCTATTAGCTTCGCTGAAGGGAACGTGACCACCGTTCAACCGGAGAGTTCGAGGTTCAAACTGAGGACAAAAGAGCGCCCATGAATGATCAAATCGACGTTGATAGTGCATTCATTCACGAGAGAATGACCTTCATCTCGACATTATGGTGATGATTTGTGATCATTCTAAATCATAACGACTCCCATCACAACTTCTAGATTAAAAACTTTGGTATGTAATTAAACTCACTTTTGGTACTAAATGGGAGCATAATGCATTGGCAGTCAAGCAGTTAATGATTGAAAAAGAGGAAAGAAATGGCCCTCGTTAAGGCACAGATTACACCTTTTGTCCAAAATCTGGGACATGTTGAGATTTTAATTTAGTCGTCATGTATCATTAGATTTGGAAATC
Organism: Heliocidaris erythrogramma; assembly: GCA_025617745.1. Classification (NCBI taxonomy): domain Eukaryota; kingdom Metazoa; phylum Echinodermata; class Echinoidea; order Camarodonta; family Echinometridae; genus Heliocidaris; species Heliocidaris erythrogramma. Next base: position 35,363,374 of record CM046868.1, read on the forward strand.
TAAGATAAATCGTCTGGGTAGATGGATTCCTGATCTATTCAAATCTCAACTTTTCTAATAATTTGCTCAAGGTGAAACTATATATTTCGTATTTTGTCTTTAAATTGAATATTTAAGCCAGAGGGAACAAAGAGAACAAACGTTTTTGAGAAACGTAGCGTGAAAATAATTATTACCCATACTTAGTGTATAATACACGTATTGGCATCTATATTGCTGGATGGTAATTTTGGCCCAGGGCCTAACACGATTTTACTTGCCAAGTCAATCTACCCTTTTTTCCATCTAAAACCGGCCTCTTGGAGAGCTGGACCTTCATGAAGATGCTTTGTAAGTTTATTCAGTTGTGCAAGTGATTACTGAGTTGAGTAATTTCTTGATTGTATTGTTTTTGTAAGAAAATAAATACACCATCTACACTAGAGTCTAATTCAGAAATGAATGGCGAATTTTTCAATCTATTTATCGAATCAAAGATGAGTTTATGTAAATATCACATTTTACAAAGTTTGAATATAAAGTTCGTTGAAAATGTGCTTAGTCCATGCACATTTCAATTCAGTGTCCTGGAAAGCATCCTATAATTTCTATGTTTTTGAATATCTGTGTATCATATCCCGTAATTTGTATTTGTCATATATTCTATTATCGTATATCTTTATTGGATCTTATTCACACAACAAGAAGAAAACATAACGATCCCCTTTTTTTGGTCAAGTTGATGATTTAAAGATAATGATAAAAACTAAACCGTTACGTTCAAATAATCTGACTCATTTATGCAATTAAAATGTCATAAGAGGTTAACTTGAATAAATCTGTTGATTTAAAAAAAAATATATTTTATGTATGTGTGTTGATAACGTAATGCAAATTATGTGTATCAAAGAGTAATGTTATACGACCTCCTCGATTTCTTCTGATACTGCGATTGCCTACTATTATCCAATAAATAAAACATCTATGTGAACCAATTATTATTATTTTCAAAGATCATAATAAATGAACCGTAATTGTAGAAAGAGAATAAAATCATTGGCTCATGTATCCTGTACAGTCGTCTGCTATGCACAAAAGCAAAAACAAAGAAAACAAAACAAAACAAAAGAAAACAAAACAGAACAAAGATAAAAACAACAACAATAACAAACGAAATGGCAAGGAGTATAACAAGGAACTACAAAAACAGTAATTATGTCAATTAATGTTTGAACGAAATATTATCAGATTAATTTTGCCTTGATTGCTTAATGTAATTATTGAATGGTTTGACAATGCATCGTTTGATTAATAATCGTTAAGCATTGAAATATTTAGCATCTAGTAAGTTCATACTTTGGAAGGACTCTTTCGTAGACTTTGTTACGTCAGTTAAATTCAAAAATAATATTCATTGGTTATGGACGCAGTCTATACCATCATGTGTTACTGGTCAATGATGAATGATGTCAGAATCAAAGTCAGTATCAAATTATTATCCATTGAGCAACGATGTGCGAGTGAATTAACAAATGGACTAAGCAGGAAAGAGGCTGGAGCGTGCGAGAGCGTGCGGGGACGGAGATAGGGAAACAGCCCGGCCAGCCCTTCCGGGCGTATGATCGACAGCTCCCGGGTGCTGCCTCGACGCGTATCACCTCGGGCTATTGGACGAGAAAGCCCGCTGCAGTGAGTTTTATGGGACAGCCCCCTGAAGGCTCATCATCGTCATGATGAATATAAATATCCTTTCTCTCTCATATTTCTTTTTTGGCTCGATGGTTATCACTTTCTATCTGCCAACCTCTCTCTATCTTTTCATTGCTCCAAGTCATTATTTCATTTCTTCCATATCTACCTCCTCTCTCTCTCACACACACACACACACACCCTCACGCACATACACAAACATACACACTGTCTCTTTTTCATTACATCTTATCTCTTTCTCCGTTTAATGAATTTAAGCAAACATTTGATATCAACTTTCAATTTCTCATTTTGTTGGTTCATGTTCTTCCTTGTTACCATTTTTTTCTTCTTACCCTTACTCAAATCTAGTTTTTTCTTTTTTTTTTGGTTATCTTTCATCCTTATGTTTTGATTCGTCATTATGATTGCACTAAATTCATAATTCAAGAGAAGCTGTTTTGTGTTTGCCGAAATATTTGTTTGTTTGTTTTTATTTCCGTAAGCACTGACATATAATGTACATAATATAAATCACGATTTACATAGTACGGCGGATAGCCCATTTCAGCCGTATTAACAAAATACGGCTGTTCTTGCATGGGGTCCTTGATAATAAAATAATAATAATAGTGGCTTCTTATTAAGCGCTCAGGTCCGTCACAAGTGACGCTCATGGCGCTGTACAGAGTAGTAAACACATAATTATATATTTATATATAAACTACAACATTGAATTTTAAGCTACAGTGTACATTGCATAGATATATATATATTCATCAGAGTATACACGTACATATAAATCAACTAGTAGTCCAGAGTTAAAGTTTAAAACAGGTAGGTTTTCAACATTTCTTTAAATGAGTCAGAGGACGAAGCCAGACGGATATGAAGGGGTAGACTATTCCAGAGAAAGGGGCCAGAGTGAGAAAAGCTGTGGTCACCCCAAGAGTGTCGAGATCTGGGAACTTGAAGGAGGGAAGAGTCTGATGACCGAAGTCTGCGAGGTGGTTGATACGCATGAATCGAGTTCTGAAGGTAGAGTGGTGATAACAATGATTTGTACAAATATTACAATTCTTGGAAAGTAGACTTACAAATTCTTATTGAATACATAAAATTATATTGTACGAAACGAAACAAAACAAAAACAGTGTATTAAACATGCATGATATCATTTAAAAATACAATTCTTTTCGATTATATGTGCAGTACATATTCATTGTTTTATAAGGAAAACAGAACCATATACAAACCATATAAACAACAAACAACAAAAATAGAAGGAAAGAGAGATAAAAACTTCATTGTGCACAGTTCTATACTTTGAAATAATTTTGTGAAAACTTGTAAACATTAAACTTTAAAGTAGATATTCAAAGAAAATCACAAATATGGCAATTAATGTATCACTAGAAACTGGGAAGCTTACAGATGGCAATCTTATAAGTTTTATGTCAACTGCGTATCTGGTGATTATAAAAACAACACAAATAAAAGCTCTTCTCAGCATCTGGAATATCCGAGGATTCGCCAGAAATATAGCGATGTTTTTGATGTCGTCACACTCGGGATCGATCCTGCTTAAGCAGACGACGTCCTATAATGAATGAACGTAATTGCAATGCAATTATTTATCAAATTATAAAGAGTTTGGTGTATTTAAACATGACCTTATTTCACACCATTATAAAGGGAAAGTGAAACTGATTCTGATAGCTAAAACCGTTTGATTGTAAATACATAGGAGAAGGGTCAATGATCAATGAAATAAACCCCACTTTCAAATTGAAAAGCCCTCCGAATAATAGCAGGATGGTATTCGTTCCCTCTTGAAACGCCGAACATGCCCCGGTGCAAACAGCTGAAAATACAATGGCGTCTTATTTTGTTTACAAGTGACTGATTCCTTTATTTTTTTAACGCTGCATTTTTCATCAAAATAATACCATACACGAAGTTAAGAGTGAGGCAACAGACTAACATTAAGACTGACGCTAGTGAAGGAAGAGAAATAAGTGAAGAGGAGATGACAAAATAGGCTCTGAAAAATGTGTAAGATGTTATGGGACATCGTCTGCTTAGCCAGGACTGGTCCAGGGTGTGTCGTCACATATCTCAGCAGCGTTCGAGGAGCTCTTCAGCTGCTATATCGGGGGCTGTATTTTACCGTTTTATAATTGATAATAATCATTACTTCAAATGTTTCCAAGCGTTGAATTTGGATAACCTTGTTTAATTTATGCCATCTATGCAATAATAAGTATTAAGCCAATATTTAAAATCATCAACGTTCTACTTTAAGGCCCGAATTCACAAAGGAGGTTTGGTTTAAACCATTGTTTAAACCCCCTCCTGGGTTTTTTAAGCGTACGTGCGCACGGAATCCGATCCAATCATATAATTATTTTCTTTGAGAGCGCGCATGGGCAATGTGCGCTTATTTACGCTTATTTTAGTACCTTACGGAGGTTTAAGCCTTACCCATGGTTTAAACCTCCTTCGTGAATTCGGGCCTTACAGACTGAAATAGTTCCTCTCCAATATGCCCCCATCCTCTTCACAGACATCCATTGTCATACACATAAAATTGGAAAGCAATGTTTATACTTGATACTTAATGAACTTGTGTATCCCATTTGTTAAGGTTTGTTTATCCCAATTGATATGTAACGATGTAGTTAATATACGATTATACTAATCGACGACAAAAATAGCAAAATAATTCATGATACTAATAAGAAAGCAAATATGCTGAGGCAAGATGGTAAATAGAATCGTTGTAACATATCCGGTTGTATATTTTTGTATGTGTATGAACCGAAATCAGTAGTTAATCACCAGCGGCGTCGCTAAATTTGGAGGGGGGAGGGGCTTAATTTGTCGGCAAATTTGCCTAAATTTTGCAAGAAAAAAGGGATTTGCGGATTTGCGGATTTGCGGATCTAGATTTAAATAATTGTCGCCAAAGTATTGACAACCAAAGGCTATCAGTAACACCATGTGGTAGCCTCTGTTAATTAAGGCTGATATTATTTCTTCTGAAAAGAACTCACTTATGGGGCATTAGGAGAAATTAAGGAAAAGTAAAAGTAAATGTAAGAAAAGGAAAGAGATGATAATGGAATGGAATTATATCAAACACGAGACTATTTTCGGTTTTTGTCTTCGGTGTTAATACACCAAAATAATATTAAGTGGAATGGAAAGAGGAAAGCGGAAAAGGAAAAGAAAAATTGATCGAAATTAGGAAAGTTGTCAGCAGGTCACCGAAGTTTGGAGAGTGTAGTTCTCAAAATGGTTTGAATTCCTCTGTAGAGTAGTTCTGAAAGAGAATTTTCGAACTCTGGTATTCTTTCGATAAAAGGAGTAGGCCTATATCTGTCTCGACACGTGTTTAACAGTCGGCTCTGTTCATCTTCAGGAGATTAAGTGGCCACTTTTGCCAGAGGTTTCAAATTACATTGTAATAAGCAAAAACAAGAAAAAAAAAGAGAAAAGGTTATCAGGTTTTCGCGATTTGCCGATAATTTTTATTTCGATGGTGGATGGTGTAAAACCCAGTCTGGACACTGTTGAGCAAATCGATGGCACCAGAGTAAGACGGCGATAAAAATTAAGGTTGATGAAAGGGTTTGCGTTGATATGACAATAGGGACTTTTAGAAGCAGTGGACTCGTACTTCGTCCCGGTCGACTAATTCGCGCATGTCAACGTCGTCGACAGCCCACGTTGACTACAGTTCTGATCATTTTAGATTTCACTCGACGTGTACGTACCGTCGACGTCAACCGGAAGTACACACTCAACGGATGAGCATAATACACTATGAACACGATGACAAAGAGAGCGGACAATTTATGCAGCTCCTCATTCTACCCTCCACAATAGCTCTAGTAGACAAAAGGACATCCCTTCACTGCTATTATGTGACACCTGTTCTACATATTTTTACAGGATAGCAATGAATGGATGTTCTTTTGTTAACCAGTGCAATTGTGAAGGGTACAATGAGGAGCTGCATAAATTGTCCGCTTCTTTGTTCGTCATGTTCATAGTGATAGTTGAGCTGTTCTGATGACGTCATATACGTGAACCTCGTCGAAGATTTCGGAGCACCGCAAAAACGAAGTGAACACGTTCTCGATTTTGCAAGTCAGGGAGGAGGACAGGGAGAGGGCGAGTGGCGCATGCGCAGTGGCGTAGAATGATGTCCTTGCGTACCAGTCGACTAAGTGGACGTGCAATTCTAAAAGTCCCTAATATCGTGTACCGTGATGGCTGCAGACGTATAGTGGACATGCAACGTCAGGCTCTGGCAAGGCACACGCAGATAAGGTATTTTTAAAAATATTTCATGAATTGTAAATAATTATGACAATGATTATAACCAACGATCCGTGACATGTAGTATACCTCGGGAGAGAGGAGATACGATCATCACGAATCCATTGGTAGGGTAATAATAAGTTATTACTCATTCATTTATTTCCCCACTCATTGAATGGAACACCCTAATATCAAAGCTGATTTCGATAAGGGTCCACAAGAAATTTAAAAAAAATGACATAACAAAGATGTATCCTCCAAAGAACACATTTGAAGTACAGGAATACCATGATATAAGGTATGTTCAAATACAAGGACGAATGTAGGGTGCCATGTTTTTAACTACCGGCAGATTGAAAAATAACTACTTTTTAGCAGAAAATTAATACGGCACTATTTCCCGTATTTCATTTTGGTGTGCTATCTTACTGCTCCTACTACTTCTACTTCAAGTTCTTCGATTATCGAAAGGTATTGCTGCTGCTGCTGCTACTACTATACTACTACGATTACTACTACTACGACGACGACGACGACGACTCTACTACTACTACTGCTACTACTACTACTACGACGAATACTACTACTATACTACTACTACTACTACAACTACTACTACTATACTACTACTGTCTACTACTACTGCTATTACTACTATACTACTACTACTACTACTACTACTACTACTATTTACCATAATGCTGTAAACAAACATACCATGTGTACGAATGACATCATGCGTAAATTAAATCAGGCATATATATGCATTATTTAATGATAAACATAAATATACATGTACATAATAGTTATGAGTAATAAAAAAGGGAGCAGTAGGGATAGTGATGAACAGAATAACATGTGGTACAAATTTGATCGCTAAACTATGACAAAATCATAACGGAAAATATGTTATATTCTATCCATCTTAATTGAATATATCATGTATAACCCTCCCATACTCCCTCCTCAATATTATCAAGACCCTCCAATGACTGTTAGTGGGTGACTCGACGTAAGCTTGACATTTACTCCCTCTTCTCACCCCGACAGTAATAAATAACCGGCAATATATATTTCTAAAAAGGTGGCGGATTCCCTGTTTTGTTCGTTGCTTTCTCCCCACAATGTAGCAATTTCCCCTCTCCGCGTGGCTGGTGGGGGCTAAATGGCCCAAATGAAAGATAGGGGCTGGCCCGAGGGTCTTGTCACCCGGGGGCAAGGGGGTAGAAATAAGAGATGGAACCGGGCTGGGAGCACGCCCCGGAGATGTAGATTACCATCTAAGCCTTCTCATATTCAGTACCCCTTCCGTCTCCCCTCTCCTCTTCTTCATCTCCTACTCCTTTCTCACCCGTCTTCCACCTCCACCCCCACACACGGCTTTGTGGTCCTATTATTATCCCGTACTGAGTGAAAGGTTAGAGGATGGTATAAACACGAACTGGTATCAAAGTCAGGGATGACGCCCCCACTGACGTACAAGCTGGAAACCTTTGAAACAATCTTTTGTTGCCCTTTTCACTCTACCAACAGTCTCACGTGTAAGTGATATTTCTCTGATCAGTGCCTCCACCCTATATGATATTTGTGATTATTACTTGGTAGGGGTGATGAATATAAATCGACATTTCCACTTCCAACCAAATATTCAATGACAGTTAGGAATTAACAGGATCATTTACACTCTCAAATTATTGTCTCTCTCTCTGAAGCGATCATAGATTTGTAGTAAACACTTCTCGATGCCCCATTTCAACTGCAATGGGTCTTTATGAGTTCCATCTCATGTCCTTGTCTTCTTATTCAATGACATTCAAGGATAGTTTTTTTTTACAGCGCAGTATCTCGTGTATAATATTATTACTAAACGATTTAGTAATGCAGTTTGGTGCAAATCTATGTAGTGGGTACTCCTAACTATTTCATAAATGAGGTAATGGAAATCGACACTGTCAAAGAAAATATGAACTATTTTCATCATAATATAGCTCACAAGTATCATACAAACTTGTCATGATAAAATAATAATTTGTGAAAACATTAAATTTTCAAGATTTTGTTTGGAAGAAATGCAGATTTTTACTTTGGAATGCCGTTAAAAGTCGCCCAATACTTAATGCTGGAAATTTGTGTACAACAACCAGAGTATCAAAAGAGAGAATTCTTAACTGACTCTTTATTTGAAGAGCTTATTTCCAAGAGGCGCTAATTCCACTTTTAGAGTTTTTGAGTAAATGAAGGTTTTTTTTTAATTTACCACTTTCCCTTGTCCACTTTTACTTTATTTTGATATATATGGTAAGGCTATTGTCTCTGATTATTTCAATAATGTTTTTAAAAATCTAGCAATGAATTTCATTTGTTTTTAAAAATTTTCATAATCTTTAAGTTTCATGGATTTAGCTCCTTTTGGAATGCAACCGTAATCGATTGTCTTTTTCTGTACGTTTAAACAGCTTAATCATTCCGATTCAATACGAAACACATTAACATCTTTTCAGATGTTTCTTCGTTGAAATAAAAAAAAAATCCAAAACATGATTTTTCGATGTTTCATTCCAAAAGGCGATAAATCAAGATATATTTGTAAAAATGATAAAAATATGGTCAATTTTTCTACATTTTGCACTGATGATCTATACTAGTATAGCTGCACCATATGTGTAAAAATCTAAACACAAAGCTTAAGTAACGTGGTTAAATGAACAAATACTTAATTTTGGAATGAAAGGTTTTGGATTTAGCCCCATTTGGAATGAAACATAAATTTGATACCAATTTGTTTCAACTTTCGGGAAATATTTTAAAAGCAATATGGTGCATTTGATTCGTCTTTCCGAGATGCACATATTTATCTTCCAAAATCAATAAAGGAATTAAGCTCATCATTTGTTGCATTAGGAAAGCATAATTTTGTTCGATATATTTGAATAATGAATATTAAACAAACTGAAAAGATTTTTTAAATGGCTAATTATCGAAATGACAATTACAATGACGATGAAATCAATATATAAAGAATAAATAATATGTACATGTCAAGAAAATGAAAACAAAAATATGAAAATAAAACTAATTGTAATCATTATGCTGTCTATTCTATTATAAACATTACCCCCATCCTTTATATGGGGTCGACAATGAAAATAATAATAATAATAATAATAATAATAATAATAATAATAATAATAATAATAATACTAATGATAATGGTTATAATATAATAATAATATTAGTAATAACAATAATGATAACAATAATAATAATAATAAAAAATAATAATAATAACAGTAACAATAACAATAATAATAATCATGATAATGATAATAATAATGATTATAATGATAATGATAACAATAATGATCTGTTCTTTGAGGGCCCTAAAGTGAGTACGTAAACTTCCTCTAAGATATTTAAAGTAAGAATGTTCCACAAGATATATTAATTTTCTTTAAAAAGATGATTGAAAAACTTGAAGGACGCATTTCAAATGGATTTGGTATTAATATTATGCTATGGTGAGCAAACAGTGAGTAAACAGTTAACGCTGAAGGGTTGGAAAATCCATTAGACTTTATAAAATCATTGAGATTTAATGTTTCATATCTACCTAAAATCACAGAATTGAGTTCCTCGATCACCATGTGGTTTACTTGGCGTGCTCATTTATTAATTAGAAAAGGAATAGAAGCGTTAAATTCAAATTGTAATTTCATGATAAGAAAAGGAAATAGAATCAAAATTCATTTTAGTGCGTCCTTGCAATAAGATTAAAATAATAAATTGTGTGTCTTTCTATCCTGCTGCGGTGTATTTTAAGGTGAATAAATGTAGATTTGTTTCCAATTTGATCATGATGTCTTTTTGGTGAAATACAGTGTCCTATGATGAACTTCTTACCACCAAATACGGGTCATGGTGAGGCCAGCGATTTGTAACTATTACCCAAATATGAAATCGCACCATACTTAAATCTGCAGTCGTCAACGCGCCATAAACGCGCACACTATTATACACACCCACATTTACACGCACGCACACTCCTATCTGCGAGATTTTTTATTTTCGGATCCAAAGAGATTTAATCCTCCTTAAGAACCCAGCCGTATTTTTCATGGCTACAAAGGATTCTATCTTGTGAGGGGATGAAATCGTTGTCAATTTATGAGCCCATCAAGTCAAAACGACACGGTTGAACTCGAAGTACAGTGGAAGAAAAGGAAGAATCGCGACCAGAACAAAAATAAACCCATCCCCTTCGTTTAACAATTGCACCCGATTACTGGAGGATTTGCGAGGCAAACGAACCGTCAATTCAATTAAGTAATGTAATGTCTAATGTGCAAAGGTCCCCCTGTCTCTGTCTCCATCCTCTAAACTCTCAGCCAATCATAGCCCTCCCACCTGAACAGATGAGAACGACCCTAACACATGCAGTAAAAAGGAATATTACCAAAAAGACATCGATGTTTCTATCTGCTTCGTTGCTTATGCGTAGGTTCTATCCCGTTCAGGGGGAAAAAACGATTTCGCTACATCACAAAGTTGGAGCAGATTTTTTTAATTGAATGGGTGATGGACTTTTTATTTCTGTTCGTGGAACGCCCATTTATCAAATTTCTCCTGACAGTTTGCTAACAAAAACTCCAGCGAAGAGGGTAATTAACTTCTATAAATGCCCAATGACATGCGGTGGTTCGGGTTCATTCCACTAAATGATCTTTTAGAGCTAATACCAGACTAGCGCCCTACGATCAGTTTGGAGTCAAAGTACTTTTATTTCAAAATGCCCGCATTCCCCTTCTCTCTATCTCTCTCTCTCTCTCTTTCTCTCTCTCTCTCTCTCTTTCTCTCTCTCTCTCTCTCTCTCTCTCTATTTCTCGCTCTGTTAGAATTGTACAGGGGGACAAAGGCAAAAGAGCTTTTGTTGCAAAACAGATACAAATAAATGCCCATTCTTATTCAGAAATTCTCTGCCTCGCCTTTGAGAATTTGATTCCGCGCAATTTATCTCAATCACGATATGTATTGTTCCGGGTATTAAACGGTTTGCTAAACTTGCCCTCCCTAACTCGTAATTTGTTCTTTTGTGTGGTGACGAGTTATCAATAGGGTCCCATATATAGGTGTTTGTGTTGGCTCTTTCGCCAGCTACTGCTTGTCAATGTGCTGCCGCAATCCTTTTGACCTTGGTCTATTTAGCATTATCAAAACGTCATCAGGAAATTGATTTCCTCATTCCTTTTCATTTCAAAAGCCTTCCATTCCATTTTAATGCTTAATCTCGATCTCTTCAAAGGCGATATACCTGTCTGTTTGTGAACAGAATTGACTTATGTCTTCCTCCTAATTTGGTCGCTAACTCGTCCTAATAAATGTTTGGGAAGGGTAATAATGATCCGCTTCGGGACATACTTACACCCACCAAAAGTGCTCATCTTTCATTCAAGCTCAGTTCATAAAGTACTCATGCATACTTTATTATCGACACATCAGGCAATGCTTGTTTATGGAGCATCCTCATAAATCTCACCAAAATGCCGTTTTATTGAAATATTTTCATCTGACCAAGGACAAATTTTAATAGTCCTAATCCAATTCGTAATGAACCCATTTTAGTCAAGTGCTTTATCCAGATCTAACAATACCACCACAGCGTTCCCAAAAGTGCAAAATTGAATTAAGCTCTCGCGATCATTTGGAATGTAGTGTCTTCTATACCCTTACTTCCTCCCCTCATAACACTCGGTGATGTTAAGGGGTCATTTTAGGGGCAAGGGGTGGGGGCAGGCTAATGTATATTCGCAAGTTATTAACCTTTTGGTCAACGACCTCCGATTCTATGCACATATTATATACATCAAGTGAAACATAATCAAGAACACGGAGAAACATGATTATGAAATTGACAAAAATCGCCGTTTTTCTTTATTACTAGCTCTAAGATTGATCAAAAAACTCTTCTCACTTAGTTCTTCTGAATTCACTCCCTTTACTTAATTTAACTTAACTTTCAAAACAAAGAACGCTCAAAATCTACATCACCTGGGAGCAGAAAGGCACTGCAGAAAAAAAAACCGAAGATGGTGAAAGTTCTAGATTGGCCTTTAGCATGTTTAGGGAGATTCTTGATTCATGTTTTTTATCACAGCATCTTAAGCCAAACTCGGAGGGATAGTATATGGGCAACATTTGAACCTGTTGATGAAAATCTACACGATTCAAACATGATCAAACAGAACGACATCCCTAATTTGAAGAAAAACATGATAATAGCAGGAAGAACGAGCGTACGAAGAATACCATCTTACTTCAACACCGCCACCACCCGCCTCTCGCCCACATACAACATAGAATAGGAAGACAGGACAAAGCTATGGAATTAGATTTGTCAAGATTTATAAGTGAATGATTGTTTATTGAAAGCAAATAATTTTATGCCTGTAAAGATTACGAATGCTTTCAGCGCCTCATAGGGCAGCTGGGCTAAAGCCAGGGTAATAATACTTAGAAACATTGTATTAAGTGCAATATACATGTTATGTATTATTATTATTATTATTATCAAAACCTATAACAACTTTTTACTCTTTGATAATGATTACATTTTCCTAAACATGTAGTGATAAAGCGTCACCGGCACCATGCATGAAGTTCCTGAAGGGTATGATAGAAAAATATATCATTTAAATGTATGAAGTTTTCAAAAAATTAAATCGGATGGACTATTAATTGCATGATCACGAAATTTTGAATACTTGAGGACTTGATACTTGAATAATTGGGGAGGAGAATAATAATAATAATAATGAACGTTGCTTGTATAGCGCATATCACTTACATAAGAAAGTCCGTTTGCTCTTAAAGAAAATATATAAAGAGATAGGTGAGAATAGAAAACAAACATGCCTGGTACATGGAGTTATGATAATAAACACCAAATAAATACTTACAAGAAAACAAATAATTAGTTACAAAGAATCAAATAATTACTTACAAAGAATAATTTAGTAAAGTAGAACATGGAGAAGATTATGTGTGTCACTGAAACAGAGTAGTAGTGTAATATTAGTATGGTTATGTGTTGCGGCATGAAATAATGATTTATAATATTTCTAGCTCCCTTTTCCAAAATTTCTCAAAGATGATTTAGAATTAAAACACCTGTAATCGTTTGGCAACAAGGTGCCATCAGATGACCGAAAATAACCCGAAACGAGAACTTTTATACCCCAATATTCGTTTGAGTGATAGCAAGATAAAACATTGTTATGTCGTTTTAACCATATCCTCAGCTGACAATAGGGATAAATTAATGGCAAACCACTTTGAAGGTTTTATGGCAGGGATATTGTTCATAACAGAATGAGAAACTGTTGAACTGTGGTGATATTTCACAATATTTATGATAATTGACACATGGCATAAGATTAATAACGAATTGGGGGATAAATCATCTCTATTTCTGATCTAGTTGACAACAAATGTAAACCAGTTCCTTATTGTCTTAGATTGATGGATTGAGACTGCCATGATAGAACTAAAATGAATTATTGGGGTGATATAATGTCCCCTTCTTTTCTCCAATTGGGTTTATCTTATTTAATTAATATAGTCAACGACTCTGCGTGTTGGTGCTTTGTTGTCATCAATTGGGGATAATGATGTGTAATTATTCAAATCAATTTTTCTATACTGCCCCTAAAATCCCCACACCACCTAACTTTCTGTCTGTAAATGTCTACCTCTATCATATCTAATCTTCTCTCTAAACACACGTTATCTCCCTCAACCTCTCTTTTCTCTACTTTCTCTATATATCTCCCTTTCAATCTCTCCATTTCTCTCTCTCTCTACCTCTATCTTTTTCTTTCACCATCTTTATCTCTTGTCCTTCCATATCGGAAGGCACATTGAGTCTCACAATGTGTAAACCGTTTGCCACAATTTAGACACATCACTGCCAAATTGTTGACAATCCACACTGTATCCACACTGTGATGCATACACACTGGGAAGGTTGAGTTCTGGGAAAAAATATTTCTGAGCTTTCTCATTCCTTTTATGTCAGTTTGGAAGAACATCACAGTAGAAATGTCCCCTGAAGAGGATTTGTCTTCTAATGCCCTTATATTCGACATATGACTAAAATTATCTGAAATGTTCGGGCCGAACACTTATGCCACATCTGTGTGCAGTCCCATACACCCATTTCTGTGTGCGGTACATGTGCTTTTGAGCGAGTTTGGGTTGAAAACTTATCATTTTGATGATTCCATAACCTCACAGTATACACCAATCCTTATTTAGACATGATCAACCTTTTCCCAATTGCTTCTAGACAGTTTTTTCTTCACAATGTAATCGCATGACCAGAAGTCAACTTTATCTTTAAGTATCAGTCACACCGCCAAACCGACTCCACAGCGATTCCAATCCCAACGATTCTTGGCCAGTGGGGGTAACGCAATTTTCTGTTCGGTATGTTGTCGGTGTGGTATCGGTCTCGTAGGTGCAGAACGAACCTTGTCTGAAATCTATTCAAACAAAAACTTGGACTGTTTCTCTTAACTATGAATATCAAAGTAACACCTTTTGCCATATCTTTTTTTTTAATTTGTTAACTTATTTTGTAGATTGTCCTGTATTTGACCATAAATATGTTTTTCAGTTGTTTGTGAGATGTTGATTCCCTGACAAAACCGTTTAGTTTCTTTCCTTTCCTTTTTGCATCTACCTTAAATTCCATCTTTCTATGTCTTTGGATGTTTTCATATCATGTTAATTTGTGTAATGCAATTTTGGCGAAATATGCCCTTGTATATGTATTTTAATGGAATTGAAATAAATGGAAATGAATTTACTTTTATAAAGACCCAACTTAACATGTTTCTATTTTGATGTTAAATCTAAGTTGCTAATTCTAATCCTGGTTTTTTTGCATTACAACCATCTATGAAGTCAACGTGAATGTTATGACAACCTTACTTCAGATGTAGTTTATAAGTGGTAGATATCATCAACTGTTGTATAAATATTCGTCTGCTTCATGTAATGTTCATGCTAAATTTGAAGCATGTCTAGTGTTATCATTAAATTTTTATGATATTCTTTTGAAGGTCTGATCGCCACGATGGCCACTCCTTCCTGTCAAAAGTTATTTGGAAAACATTCCATCCGGATTTGAATCGACAAGGCTTGTCTCAATGGTTTGCTCATTACCACAGTCTGCTGATAATCTGCGAGTAGCGAGGCATGAAATAACCAACATTTGATTCTTAATCTTTTCATTAAAGCAAGTCAAATTGTGTTTATTCGAACATAGCGCGGGGATAGGAATTCAATTCCGCAGGTATTACGAGGGGAGGAATCAAACTCAATTATAGAAATGTAATTAGTGAGAATAAATACTGGTAGGGAATTAGCTGGCATGGGAATGATATCCTTTGCTAGTTTGAATGGCATCATCAAACTTGATTGACACAACTCTCCTATTAATAATAGACCAGTCAATTTGCATAATTAACCCAGTTTTACTTGGACTTGATTTCGCAGTTATCAACATGAATACAAATTTATCAATCAGCAGACTTTGTTTCAGGTCTTCTTTATCATTAGGGAAATTAGATAGTTAGCGGTTTGATTTTCCGGTATCGTAAAGAAAGAGAGAGACAGGGAGAGAGAGAGAGAGAGAGAGAGGGGGGGGGGGGGGGTTGAAGGTTGAATTCGATAATTAATGCTTGATAACATATACCAGTATCTGAGATGTTGTGTGTGTTCCTATTCCCTATTTCTATATGACATACTTCTATAGTTTACACACCTATACTTTAAAAGTTATTACTTAACGTCTAAACTTTAACACAGATCAAAATATTTCACGTGGAATAAATGTGTATGTGTTTACGACCCATTCTTAAAACTGTATCATCATTGGCAGTTATCCTAACGCAGCAATGTTTAAGGATCTCTACATTATACCATTTTGATCTGTGCAAGTATCTGAACATGCCAGAAAAAGTCACCAAAACATTAAAAAATCGCCCCAAAATATGATGTGCGAAGAGAATGAGTCGGTCCAAATTGAGAATACAGTAGATAAGAGAGAGAGAGAGAGAACAACAACATCAACAACAAGAAAAAAAAAGAAAAATACACTATATCCTTCTTTTACCAATCCACCTCAGTCTACAAATTCACATTTTATCAAAGTTACTTGGAAACATTTTTCCATCAGTATAGAGTTGCTGGCTAAATGTATTTTTATTTCTATTTTGAAATTTCTTTTTAGGCAAGAGGTTTAAAAACAGCATTTTTAATTTCTTGTTACAAATATCATATTATCATCTCCTATAAGTTTAATGCACCTGTTCATTTTGCAAGATTTTCCCAAAATTAAGCTAGGATTGGGAAAGACAAAGCAAGTGCTTCTACAAAAAAAAGTTGAGCCCCATTCATATCATCACAGGAGTCTATAAAATTAATTTCTTAGAAAAGTACATCCAACTTAACAAAATTAAATGTAAAGCCATACATGCCTGTCTCACCCTCCCCTGTTTCAAAAGCAAGAGGAGAGAAAGCACTCTCCGAAATTGTGACCAATTCCATTCATTCCTTTGCGATGAATAATATATAATGGGAGTGATAAATGTAATAGAATATTAATTGAATTATTATGTTTCATTGCAACAATGACGGCTCGACAATTGATTCAATTAAATATTAATGTTTGAAGGCAATTTGAGAGGCATCGTAGTTCGAAGGTACTTCGTCAACCTGCTACACAGTAAGGTGACAAGCGTGGCGCCACGTTTATCAAACCGGATGGGAATGTTTAGTCCATTATATAGAGGATTTTCTCCCTCCAAAATAGCAAAAAGAGGCTTTCTTAGGCAGGTATCATGGCATCTTCTTTAGTTTGAGTCCATAAGTCCTGATTCAAACACTACATTCTTTCAACGAACGTCCTTCAAGAAGACATTAATTTAGTGGGTTTCGTGCGTATACGACACCAGATAATTATGGTGAATAATTGTGATAAATTTAAAAAAGAAAGTTCCTCAAATGATCAAAATGGTTAAAACTGGTCCTCAGGTTTTCTTATTTGTAAACGGAGGTTCCTATTTTGTTTCTAAGAAGCCTCTTTTGAGGGGTGGTTGTCTTACCCCACCTTCTCATGGCGCCACTTGCGTGTATACCGTATGTCTACTTTGTGCATTGATATTCAATATTTTAACTTTACAAAAATGGTTGCATAATTCAGAACTCAATTCATGCAGTTTTTAGCATGATTATTACAAATCTAAATTAAATCAGCTGTGAATTTGTAACTTTTGTTAAATAACGACTAATTATCGTATGAATATGCATCACGGTAAAAGTACCTCAATCAATCCCTGTTTAGTTTTTCTAGTTTTCAATATGGCGCGAAAAAGAGACATGATAACGAAGCTTGCAGGTCGAAAAGCTTCGTTATCATGTCTCTTTTTCGTGCCATATTGAAATTTTGCAGTACCAAGAAATTATTTGTGTAGTTTTTCTAGTTTTGTTTAATGATGTTGCATGTGCAAATTTCAACAACTATCTTTTATAATAGTAAATAATCATATTAACTAACTTACTTCATGCTTTCATCTGGCATATATATCAAGCGATTCTTCGTATCCTGTTTAACTGGATGTTTTGAACACTATGTAAATGACGGAAAAATTAGATAGTTTAAAATATAAGACTATGGATCTATTGCTTTTTAAAAAGATTTCTATCAGATTTGCCTATGTATTTGTCCTGAAATAGATATTGTTTGAATGTGTCATTTAATAACAAATCCCGTCAGTTCGTGTTCAACCCTTTTTTCAAAATTCATTTTAATTTCATCCACGGTTTTGTTCCATCCATCATTGGCTTTTAGTTTTTTTATAGTATAATCCATGAATAATATGCACATTTTGATAACGATAAAGCTTTCAAAACCTTCAATGAAATATATTTATGATTATAGCAAGTTTATTGTGGTTATCATCACTTGAAAATCAAGTTCTAATAGTTTTTTTTTAATGCAATAATGTCTCACGTAAAGGCCCCTATGAATAAGGAATGGAATATTAATGGATTTGGGATGCAAAACATGGAATTCTATTCTAATTTCATTAGTGAGATTGCAAGTCATCAGATAAACTCGAGGACAAATGACTGAAGTAATTCCAGTGGCTTCAAATTATCAACACTCATCACGTACTTGGTTGATTCTTGCTTCAGGTTATCATCAACTTTACTCCTTTCATTTCCCCCTCCTATCTTTCCACTTCCTAGAAAATAAAACATTATCGCCGTAAGAGGGATAGATAAATAAGTAAATGTATATATGATAGAAGGAAAGGATTAAGAGAAAGCGAAAATAGAAACGAAACAGCAGTCCTACAAAAGAAAAAAAACCTTGATGCCAATTAATCATTTACATGCATGTATGTTCATAAATCATGGAGGGTGTTACTACCAGAAATTGAAGCCATCATTTATTAACTCCAGTTCTAAATTGGACCTTATCAAGCTACACACCATCATAAGTTCCACGCACGAATGGATAGGAGATAATTACATCTCAGATTAATTCTACTGTCTTTAACGACCATCTGACAGAAAGTAGTCTGATAATGATGTCTTCGCCAGCTATTCCAATGATTTTGAACCAATTTGGGAGGACAACTTAATTCTAATCCATGAAATCATCGTTAACGACACAATTTCTCGATCTAACTTACTGCTCGTTTAAGTCGAAGCGACAGCTTGTTAATGTCCATCATATCGTCACCAGGACAGACCATAATGCCAAAGAAAGAGGGAAGTTTATTTTTAATCGGTTTTGGCCATTGCGTTTAAGAGCGATACGCACCAGAAAATAATTACCTGGCAATTTGGTATAATAACAGGGCAAATACCATGAAATGAGGAAGATTGAAAACTAGAACGAGCAAGCGGTTTGTGCTAATTCAGAACAATCGACATGCATATAAAAATACATTTCAGTCCAATTTAATGAATAATGCTTTGCTGGAGATAATAAACTGATGTCGACAGACGTGTTTGGTATGAATGGTTATCGTGAAACGGGAGACGAGTGAAACAATTTTGATGAATTAGAACCTTGTCTCAATTTAACCAGGGAATGGGCGATTAAACTACATCCTAGTCCTACGTCAACAAACACTGATAATCAGATTAATCACATCCTCATTCAAATTTTGAAATGTAATAGTCCGACAACTGTATCACATTTCATTTATCCCCTAAATGACAGAGCTTTTACGCGCTATTATATTTTGCACTTTTGAATTTAAAACATATCCTGCATGATGTGGAAAAAATAATTGATATCTTTATAGATACTGATATTTTCAAAAATCTCCAAATATGGCTTTATTCAGTATAACTGTCGTCCTTTCTTTGTAGTTTAGTCTTTCGGCAAGTCATGCCATGAACTTATTATACTGGGCGTTGTAAAAAAAGAAAACTTTGAAAATTCCTGTAAATGAACTATATGTCTACCGACAATGAAATTCATATCATACAAAATAATATATTTTTTCCAATGGTATCTTGTTTAGGTTTCCAGGCTCATGCATCACTGAACACCATTGTCTTCAAAGTTTTGTGAAATAATCTAGTTGGTGCACCTTCTTGTAAAACACAATCATGACAATAGGCATGATGTTAAATTGTGAAATTGCCTGAGAGCTCCAATTCTCATTGTGGATGATTTTCTTCTTCAAATTTGTGTTAATGAGATGTTAGTCACCTACGCTTCAGGATGTTTGCTTTGTAAACCCTTTTTTTTAGATAGAAAACATTTTGCAAAGAAGACAGACTGGGTGAATCTTAACAAGGTTGCATGCCAAAGAAATAGTGCGAACTAGAAGGATTGTAAGATCACAAAGCAATGCAAATCAAAGACAAAGACGGACCATAAAGAAGGAAAATCGAAACTCATGCATGTGTTTCAAGATTTGACTTTGCTGATTTAAAAAAAATGTTAGACTATTTGTTGAAAATGGGCGGAAGATGCCTGCAGCACTCAGGACAAAAGAACTTGTTCTCTGTACTCTCCGAAGATTTTACTTCTGCCTGGTCAAAGTTTATGACTAACAACTCGTTCCATGCATTGTGAAGTTCATAAGACTCTTTGTCAAGGTGTAAACTCAATCATTATGAAATTTGCTTACTAACGAATGGACATGAAGAACAACCAACCTAGTTAACAAAAACGTTTAACCCAAACCATGCCTATTGTGTTTTAAAAGAAAGTGAACCAACCAGAATTTTGCATTTAATTTGGCAGAAAATGGTGTTCGCTGATGCGTGAACCTGGAAACATAAACAAGTGAAGTTACCATTGGAAAGCAAATGAATTACCCTTTCATATGATATGAAATTCAACTTCGGTAAATATATCGTCCATTTACAGGAAATTTTCAAAGTTGGGTATCCTTTTTTTAAAGCCTAATACAGTTCGTTTTCTGTAGAAAAATAAAATAAGGCCATTCAACATATTAATCACAAAAAACAACTTTGATTGACGATGACTTGCTATAATATGTATTACTTTTGATCATGCTGGACGAGTCCATACATTTTTCAAAGTTGTGGTTTGCTGGTAGATCACATTTTGTTGCAATCGCGTTTTAAAATGTTATGAGAGTACGAGCAATTAACTATTACATTGTAATTGACATGAGTGGTATCAGTATGGTCTTAATTACCCAGGGTAGCCTCGTCATTATAAACATCGCTCTTCCTGATTGGCCCTGCAGTTATTACCTAAGCATTTCCAGGTTTCTATTTGATACACCTGGATTGAGAGGGATAAATATGGGTAAAAGACCTAGTCAAGGGACAAAAGCACCAACACGGACACAACACAGGCTCTCTCGTTTGAGGGCCAAGATTCTTCACCAATACTCCACTGTACTCCTTCTTATCAATCTCATTCCAATTCTGAATGTCACATGTGATGTAATTTAGCAGAATCATTTTAAAAAGCATTGCCTGCTCTTCCACCGGCGTTTGTGTGAATTAGGTATGACTTAAAGAGTTGTTGGGTTTAGCTGTGAGGGAGGATGTATTTTATCAACTTAAAACTCCTTCAACTTATCAACATGGACTGGTCGATTCCAAGTCCATAAACCGCCAATTTGGAGTTTTCCCAATTATAATGGAGCAACATATACATGATATATGGAAAGTAACCATTTTGTTTGCTACACCTCGTCGTTGGATAATGTGAAACTCTGCATTTACCACTCATCATGCTTATATACCCTAAATGGTTAATCAATCAACATAGTGATAGCGTGCTATATGTTAAATCCATAAAGCTGAATCTACAAACCCTGGGAGCAAGAAAAGTGATATAGATTGCAAACTCTTTTCTGGTTAATATTGCACGGAAAACTACTATTAAGGAGAAATCATCAAACAGATTAATTGGGTGTTGGCAATAATCACCGGTAATACTCATGCAAACCTTGTGAATGATCTCAATCGAAACATCTGATAGTCACCACTTCATGGAACTAACTGCTATTGGAAACGAGGCGAAAGTCCCGTGGTGTCGAATCCATCATGGTTGATGATTCGCTGAATACTTAATTGAAAGTTTTATTGAAATATGAGATTGTTCTTAATTGGTATACCGCATCATCAGCGGAAATAAGCATCTTCAGCATTTTCAAATTCTTTTATAATTTGTTTTACGAGGAAGACATCAAATAATTCCATCTGTTTTTGAGAGACAATTAAAGAAAGGAGAATAAAGCAGGTTTCTTGTTTCCCTTTCATCTCTATAAGTAGGATGATTAAAATCGTCCAGAACTTCCAGAAGGACTTGGTAATGGGTCCCTCAACAGCTATTCAATCATCACCATCTCTTCATGATGTTTCTGCAAACTTTTGATAAGCACTTACTGTCGCTAAGAGAGATTAAACACTGTGTAATAATAAGACAAATTACTACATTAATGTTTGTTACATTCTTTCTTCTTCTCTCAAATATCACCCTGATGAATTAATGAGACTTTCTTTTGTTTTGGGAATCACTTGCGTCTCAGTTTACAACCCCATTATTCTCTTTCTTCATTTATCAATGATTCTCATTAATCTGACTTCGAAGTATCATTTGATATTTTTGTAGAAACTTACAGAAAATTGTATCTTAGATTACAATATCATTCTCAGACATCAATACACAATATCACTGTTAAAGCAAAAGTAAACGAAAATATTTGTAGGCTTCAGATAGATTCCGGACAAAGCAAGTCGACTTTAATTCAAATTTCAACGAAATTGAGTCAGTACCGCGTTGATTTACAATTTAAGCAGATTCAGCTGGCGTTGACATGAAATTATGATCGGTGATAAGTTATGTCTTTTTAACCAAGTGACATAAATATATCAGTTTGTTTATACGAAATACACCCTATTAAAGACAGATCTTAGACGCAGAGTTCTCGAATGTATCCCATTAATGTTTAGCCGTTAAGATGGTATGTTTTTATTCATTATAATATTGCACTGTTACACTATTAAAACTTGGGTAAAATATGACTCAATAATGAGAAATGTTCTTAACTTTTGGGTACATTATTGTGTAAAATTTTACCCAACAGACATGATTTTTTCCCTTCTTATCCAATATTGGAAACAAATTATCCGACTGCTTTTAGAGTGTAATGGTATATAAGTTCCTTAATATTTAGACAAACAGACTATTTTACAGATAATTATATTGGCTATTTGGGGCTCTAAGACACGTAAGACTTGATATGCAGATATCGTTGAAAATGCAATAGGCCTGTTGTGTATTTAAATTTATGCATGTTTCTCTCCAGAATCCTTAGCTACCAACTATTTAGTGCATCTGCTATGCATAATAGCATCTCTATGGATGGAATCCACTTTGCATAAATTAGTTGTTGCTATGTCAGGCAAGCCTCTGGCAAGCTTTTCAGTTGTTAAGAGCAACTTTTGTTCAAGAAGTATGCATAAAATTAGTAAACAGGTCTATTGAAGTGTAATTTGTAATGACCACATAGACGCTGTATTAGTTTTTGGCTGATATGTTTGAAATAGAAATAGGATTAATGCGATGTGACTAACCAGGCGAAATTTAGTCCAAATTATAGATAAGAATATTCAATATCGAGGAAAATGTTCCCAAGCTGGGGGGGGGGGGGGGGGGGGGGTGTCCAAAACCTGGTAGAAAATACCATCCTGCTTTACTTACTATTTTTTTAGGAATGTTTAATTTGAATAATCGAGGCTACATGAGCAAATCCAAGAGTTCCAAGATCTTGAATGAGTAAGCATGGTAACTAATGGGTGTGACCACTCATAGCTACATTCCTATTCTTCGTGTGTATAATGTAGGCAGTCATACACCTCAACTTTTTAAAACACCACTGCACAAAAGACACCAACATTCACTCAAAATCGACATTTAATTTACAAAAACCGACCCCAAAATATTCAAGAAATACAATAAATTCAACTCACCGATGTTGGAAAATATATTTCCAAAAATGAAATCCGTAATTTACTGTCGATTCTCGCGAAACGAGCTATCGGAGTCATTGTGTACATTTCCTTGTCGCCGCGGGCGCTGACATCTCCCCAAAAGAGTTTTGTCCTTAAAAATTCGGTCCCTATATGGCGTACACGGAAAAGTCCCGATTTTATGTGTGCGCGATCGTAAAGATCGATGTGCGCTTGCGATCCCGAGTTTTTCGTGGACAAAAATTTTATTGGCCGATTTTAGTCTAAGACATCGGCAGTATGTAAACAACACGCGATCGCGAAACAAATCGGCGGGGATTTCTCCGGTTTTGGACAAGATTTTGACTTTGGATTTTGCTGAAAATATCAAAAGTTCTTCCTAACGGCCATTTCAGGTAGGAGTGAGATTTTTAAGGGCTGAATTTGAAAGCAAGTATTTAAAATATTTATCTTATTTCTCTCCCCATACCTTTACTACACGCGACAGAAAATACCAACTATTTTTGTATATTATATTCGTAGTGGTCAATATGACCACTATTCGTGATGTGGGTGTGACATTGTTCTTTGTCGTACATCAGACCTGAACATCACGCCAGCATCATCATCAGGATCATGGGAAAAAAGAGCGTACAATATGGCGCGTTCGCAACTAACGCGCGCGTATTCGTCTTTTCCATCGGCCGCTTAACCCATGAGTGGGCTTAGTATTCTAAAATGTATTATGTGCTTTTGTGCATTTTATTAAATTTTATTTTCATTGATATATTTTTCCACTATTGAAAACAATCTGTAAACTCATACACTTGATATGGCGTTATAATGTAATTCCAGTCAGTTTAATTGTATAATTAAGTTTAACTTATACAATGCCGGGGGGGGGGGGGATCGATTTTATTATCATAAACAATCGGTTATGACGGTCTGTATGATTGATATATTCTTAATTAATTTGTTTAGTTTCTTTCCCCTTTTTCCTAATTGAAAATGCAAAAGTATATGTGTAATGAACATACAAACTAACACTTCTTCAACTATAATTTTTGGACAAAACAAAACAAAATAAAACAAAATAAGAATGAGAAGAGGAATCTCTGAATCTTTCGCTAGTCTTATTGTATTACTTTTAGTATTTACTACTATTTTGCTTCCACTGCAGCCAACATGTGTGAAGGGTTATTTTCCCTGTTAGCACTTCACTTATCATGGTTACATTGGATAAAAATGTGAAAGACCTGTATTTTGATAACATCGCAAATGGAGCAAGGTCAAAGGTCATTGCACATTAGGTTGACGTCGTCTGCTAAACGAGATCGGGATGACCATGATTATAAATCATACATAAACACAGCATGAAAAAATACACAAATAGTGATCATTGTTATCTTAATGTTACCAGGTACTTTATTATCATTTTAGGGGCGCTCGAAAAAAAAAAGTTGGAGAAATTTCACCCCGGTTCCGCGGCCCATACTTAGAAGGGTGCCATCACCTATACAACAGAAGCATGATAAGCAACATCTTATTTTAATCGTAAAATTATACACCAGACATAAGAGAGTGTTAACGTCCATTTACTCCACATTGTTAAAAATCATTACCTCTTATCCAGGTTGGGCACTTCGGAAAGGTTTAATCCAACAATAATATTTAAGTAAAATAATATGTCAGCAGCAAAACCATATGCTACACTTACGGCAGGGAAGGGCAAATCTAATTTACACTACCTTATTTCTTGCTGATATTAAATCGCCAGTTCAGGTAAGGTATTTTGGAAGGGTGTAGTTCACCAAAAAAAAAACATATTCTTACAAATATCACGCTCGAGACATAAGGGAGGAAAGGGAGGGTAGGGAGGGGTGGCAAACAAACTTACCATTGGAGTCGATTGAAGCTCAGGCATGCCCGATATGAGACTCCATGCATCGGGCCCCATGGTATAGTCGATGGGGTCAAGTAAACAAGGGGAAACGAGTCGCGGCAGGATTTATAGAAGCTAATATAAGTAATTATGTATAAAGGTGATACACCTGGTGGCTTCAGACATACCGGAGGTGCCTATCAGGGGTACAAGAAAAGAAAAGAGATGGGAGGAAAAAGAAGCAGAAGGTGGGAAGAAATATGAGGTAGGGGCCCTCACACGTAGCACGGTGGGGCTTGGACGGGGGCTAACAACCACTAAAAATGCCATCAACAACAGATAATTTACAAATCATTTTGACATGTGTAGTAAACATTGGGCTTTATTACAGCAACAAGCGCGCGAAGTGAAAATGGGCGAAACGCGCACACGAAGCGAAGGGAGTGAGGGTGATATGTGTAAATAATGCGATGTGTAGTCTGCTACAGTGTTTCGGCTCATTCTCGCGGATACTGCGGTTAGGGAGGGTGGGCACCGCCGAGAGGACTGGCAGGTTTATTGGTTAGTCTCCGGTCATAACAAGGCCCATTTGCTGCGCGATTTAGAGAGATTGATCCGATTACACCATATTTCATCGGCTGACATTCACCGCTCTCTTTGAAAGTAAATCATGTATCATTTTCTGCTCCAACTTGATGTAAGCTAGTTTATATTAAGGGGCTTTATTTCCAGATTTTTTTGGTGTTGATTGTCATTTCTACACGGATAGATACAGGACTACTAGAGGTTATGTCACACACTAACGCTTTCATCATATATCTTTTGTAATAAATTGTTGTAGGCATCGCTCTTACAAATAACAGCACTGTTTCACAATCAATTAAGGACAGATGATATCAATCCCCGTGTCTATTAACAACAAGCAGCAAAGTATGAGTGCTTCCATTTTCAAATGTCAAAATAGATTCGGGAATTATCCTATGAATAAAACAGTATAGCAGAGTAAAGCTCTATTAATTTCGCTTTCGTTTTTTTGACCGTGGCAAAATCATCCCATCATTCTTTCCCAATATTTGGCATAGTAACGAGCCCAAATTGAGTCCAATAGTCTCTATAGTGGTAAATGCTACACTAATCGGGCATTTTAGCTTGGTAATGGAATCGTAATAATGCAATTACGATAAATTTTATTCCGATGACATGCCAATCTATTTCAAAGAATTCCACGGCTCTCCTACGCGATTAGGGAAATGAGTGGAATTGAATTTAGGCTTTAAATATTATGATGTTTATAAAGAGTGCAGATGATACAGGCAGTCGGTTTAAAGTCATCCTTTTAAAAGACAAAGAAGCAATGAAAATGAAAGGTCAACAGCAATAGAGTCATTAATACTTTCTAAGTACAATGACAAAATTATTGATGGTGTACGCTATATTTATAGAAATGGCGATACCTATATCATATCTACACTGTACAATAATGCTTTGTTTTCTCATAATGTGCTTACTCCACTGTCATGTGATATTATGCTAGAGCAAATTCAATTCCAGTGAAGCATAATTATACCGAAAATTGCTAACAGGTGGTGTTTTGAATATAATGGTATATTTACTTGATCACTTTCACGCGTAAAATTGTGCAAGTATAGATATCCCATTACTTTTTGTCGCTGTGAGATATTTTTTTTCAGTTTCCAGGTACCTATACTTTGGAATCAAATAATTTCATCAATTACCGTTCCATATTCTACATCTTCTCTGATGCATGTCTCGTTCTACTTCTGCATATTCTATTTTTTATATACGGTACTGTAAGTTTGGATCATTGACGTATCAAGCAAAATGGCGGAGCCAGTGTACGACCCCACGCCTCCTCAAGTTTGCAGACCATTAAACAAAAAAATGTTATTACGCTTTTCAAATAGTATTCTTCTTTTTGGGGTCTTCAAGGATAGGTCCTGCATACAGCGTCAGATTAAGGGTCTTGGGGTGCATGCCCACCCCCCCCCCTTCAATCAGCTGCTATATTACGCGCCACAACAGAGACAGTGTATGAAAATGAATTATCATGAAAGGGCTTAGTGAAAATACAGTAAGTAGCATAGCGTGGGCATCAAGATGAATTTACAAGAGAATAAGGAAGTATAGCGATTTATGGGATGAAAGGGCAAACGGAAGAAGGTGCATAATGGATTTAGTCAAAAGGGCTGAAGATGAACTATAAAAAGAAAAAGAAACAAAATTGGTAGAAACGAACAAGAAGGAGCTAAGGGCAGAAGGGAAGTGATAAAGAATGTAACGTAAGAACTGAACAAAAAGAAAGAATAAAGAGAATAAAAAGAAGGGATTAAGACAAATGCTAAGAAATTTGAGAACAATTATATTCAATGAATAAAGTATTTCAAATCTATCTCCCTGACTATCACCATTATGGAGTAACTGTGTCAAAGGAATCGATCAATTTACTCCTGCCTCAAAGAGATAACAGTCTTTGATGATAAACCTGTTACTTTCAAAGCATAAACATTATAACAATCTTGTTGTGACGATGAACGCTGTTCATTGTTTCGATCTCATTCAAGTGCAGGTGATTTGTTCTAAACTAATGACAGGTCTTTCTTGTTTTGGACTGTACGAGCGGAAACAAGGTGAGATGTGAGTGGCACTAACGGAGTATCATCATTCACGTTGATGGGGTCATCAAAATGCCTATCCTACTTCATTTCAAAGAAAATGTGCGGAAATGACAAACTAAAAAGATGAATAACGAGCCTTTTCATACTTATTAATGAATAGTAATTTGTATATGGTTGTGCCAATCGATATTGTCTCCGAATATATATACTTAACGATTACAAGAATTGTTTTTGAAAGTGATAGAGACACATAGTGTTGTCAAAAGTCGAAGGGCAAACAGATTTTAATTGTCGAATTCTTGGATACAACCAATGACACGCCTGCATGTTTAAGAAAACATTTTCAAGAAACAACATTTATTTTTGAGGTTGATCGGTAAGGAATTAATCGTTAGTACCAATGAATACATATATCTTGTTTTGCCACTGATTTACTGAATTGAAATATATCACATAATTAAGAACTTGCCATTCACAGATATTATCGAAATCTATTCCCCTAGTAGGTGGTAGGTCTCAAACACGAGCAAACACGTATTTATAGAACCACTGTTGAAGTACGAACAGTTGTAGATAATCTGAAGATGAAGTATCCATCTATAGGCCTACTCTATCGAAAATTCACTATCTAGCAAAGGGACTCACTCAACTTATCCATTCACTTCTAGGAGATGGATACACGTTTGATTCCTCGCTTGGAATTGGATGTCTTCTGATCTTTTCTTTCTCGTGTCATCTCCACCAAAATGACACTATTTTACGACCTCTACGGGTAGTAGTCAAACTCATAAATCCACTCTGCATCTTACATCAACGAAAACAAATAATTATTCGATTACATTCGATGAAAAAAAAAGAGCAAGTCTCCAAGATAGGTTAATAATTTACCTGTAAAGGTCGATTACGTGCCTCGTGATACAGCGAGATTTCCCGGACATAAGAGGGGAAATTCGTCGTGGGATATTGGGGTTACCCTTACCGAACGCCGAATTAGACATGGCAAATGTTCATTTCATTCTCAATTTATCCAGAAATAAAGGATAAAATCAAGATCGGAATTACGTCCGTAAGTGGGGTTTCAGTTGGATTATTGGAAAGTTCTTTGTAAGTATTTATAGTGCAGTGATCATTGGGTGCCGGTATTTTTCTAGTTCAGTACCTCGGGGCTATTTCTTTATGATGTTATATGAATCGGCTTGATCATTTCTCTTTTATCCAAATTCTGAAATTGTATTTGCAATTAAGCGAAGATTTTTCTTGTGCTTGTTTATCCGTTCGCTGCTCCATGTTTGTACAAGACGAATATCCTTCTGTTTTTGCATCCATTTTTAAATCGTAATATTCACTAACTTCTAGGAATAGCATTACCGTTCCATGTTTGCAAAAAGGTTACTTAATATGTTTTGTTTTCGATATTGATTTTCTACATTTCTTCATAAGCTATATCCAAAAGAAATAGGAACACCAATTTTTCTTTTGTTTTCTTTATTGTGTTCATAACTGCAATTTATCTTATTTTGCTGTACATACATGTACTTTCAACGGCTTATCCATATCACTCGATCCGGCACACTGCTAGCAGACAACATGTTTTGTCATTACATTGTAGTTGTCCTATAAAATAAAACATAAGTAGTTGTGATGGGACGAGCCTATCGACCTCACTGGGTCACGTAAACTGGTTGCTATGAGGTCAAAGGGGTCATGCTCATCCTGTCAAAAGGCCACAATACGATTGTCCATCACTGTATATCCCCTGTTTCCCCGGTTAGATTTACAACTCAAATTTTTTGGGGAAAATGATGCTAAAAGGACATAAAATATCTAATCTTCACACATTTTGTGAAGGTCATATACACAAAATAGTAAATGATGAAATATATTTGTTTTACAGGAAATCCTGTGGAAAGGAAAATCTGTATTTTTCAAAATTATATTGCGATGATCATAAAGTATGATTGTATTCCACTGAAATTCTAAAGGGTATACAAAATAATTATTTGGATCGTGGAAACATATTCACACAATTTATTAATTGCAAAACTCTAAACGTGAAATTTGTAAAATTTCACCTGCTATGAGAAGATTTCTTGTCAATTGATACAATATCGTGCAGTGTGAAAAATGTACTATTTTTATCTCTTAGATGTAAACACGATCTTAATGTATACGGAATGTTAATCATTTTTAGTACCATCATAATTCAGACCTGCTCATGCAGTAAGCACAAAGTAGGGAAATCTATCAATATTTATATTGGCTCCATTTGTAAAAGTTAATTAATCATTTATATTCAATAACACATGCAATTGCTGACTGATCAGCACAATTGGCTTCATTAAGCTGGTAGAAACGGTGAATAGATGGAAATGATTGGGAGCTTCCATATTGTACGAAATGAGCATTTTCACAGTGTGTAGTACATATAAAATCGTCTATGTAACATGTAATATGTAATGTAATAGCATACTTATTAAAATTATAAACATGCATATTTTAGGTACAAGGCCTGGAGCATGAACGATACCTAACGTAGATTGAAATACGAAGTGAACGAATTTCCTCCTAAATAAAACAGTTTCACAGTAACCGCCATCTTGTTACTACACCTTAATCGTTCGTTATAATCGTCGGCCTTATGCCAAAAGGGCCTTATCACTGTATAAAATCTATGGCCTTAAGGCCCTTTTGGCATAAGGCTGACGATATTGTCAACAATACAGGCAGTAAATTGCAAGGGCCACATGTTAAACAGTGGCTAATTACATATTTATTCCTCTATTAAAAAAAAAAGTTCAATTTGTCGGCAAGTTTGGTTCGACAAACCTATTCAAATACTAGTAATCTAACGCCGCCCATGTACTTCCCTGTACTTCCCTGTTTAAACGAATACGTTTTATGCTTTGTTTCAGTGGGGTACGCCCACCCGTACAATAGCTAGTTTGGGCATAGCGTGTGAAGTCATTGCGCATCCAGATGCTGTATTTTCATTAATTAGTTGTGTGATTATCAATTTACATATACTGATTGCCTTAATTCATTCGAATCCGTAATATTATGATAAATTTGTGAATTCTGCTGGTTCATCTTAAGACCATTAAACTTACAGATACGTGGCATGGGAAGAGAAAAACTGAAAATATAATGATAGCAGTTTCCAATTGACTCAACATGTTCAATAGTATTATGATCAACACATATATTTTATAATTTTGTAGACGAGATTTTTGATGATATTAGAAGTACTTATATTTTATCTCTCTGCTGTCAGGGTGTAAAAAATGTTTAAAGTACTCATATTTACAAGGCGATGATTCTACTATGATGAAAAGAAGTCAATCAACTTATCCCAAATAATTGTGCTAGTTATGCGTTACAATGAAGGGTATGCATAGACTTAGGTTTCTTCGGTGTATTATCGTAATGCATGCTGTCAATGGAGTACACTCAATTAGCTATAAGTTTCATGTTTCAGAATGGTTTTAAATGTTCCCCTTCTTTAGCCGTTCATCTTCACATCAGAATCAAGGATACAATTCAAGAATCTCAGTCAACCGACATAGGACCGATAGAGACCTTTAACGTCACTATCCGTATGACGCGACTCGGATTCGAACCCGCGTTGCCTTGCAGGGGACACGAAAGTGCCATGCACTATATAGACCAACGTACATCTTCCTGTGCGCACTTCAAGTATATTGATAATTTCTATTCCAAGCGGCCGAATGTATCTATTTTCTACACCATGTACCGCTCAGTGGGAGTCTTTACGGAAAGACTATTTTAACCACATCTGATGAGGGAGAAAGGGAAGGGGGTGGGGTGGGGTGCAAACCTACAGGTAAATCATCCCTAACCAATTATCTCTTTTGGAGCGATCCAGTCCAAATGATGATGTGGTATGGTCGTATCATTATTTGCTTTCAGTGTACATCCGGTCGTTTGTGGACGAGAACAGGGTGACCCCATAATGACCAGCGAGGAATGAGTGTATGCAAGGATGCTCCAAAATAATGTTGTCGTTATTGTTTGTTTTTAAGGAGGGGGTGGTGACATTTTTCATCTTTTTGGGGTGTTTTATTTTTCCCGCTTGTACTTTCTCCACAATAAAGTGTCCGTTTGAATTCATAATTTTTAAAACGGCAAATGTGTATACACAAGCCGTGTTATTTTAATAAATATTCTTGGAATTAATTTTAAAGTGCAATTACACACAGATAAAGATAAACCGCTTGAATGTCATAATCAATATTGTAACCTCATAATTTTGATTAGCATTTCCTCTCCCTCCCCCTATCTCTCTCTCTCTCCTCTCTCTCTCTCCCATCTCTCTTTATCCCCCTCCCTCTTTCCCTTTCCGTCTTTCTGCATATCTCCCACTTTGTGTCTCACTCTCTCTCACTCTCATACACACACACACACACACACCATCCCACGCAAGCACCCACTCCCACACACCCACATACGCGCCCACACAATTTCTTATATTACGCCTGTTTCAACTCTGCAGGTTTCACATGCCATATGACCTGGGGCCCGTTGCACAAAACTTGCGTTTAATCTCAACTCCTAAAAATCAAACGCACTTCCCATATGCGCACTTCTGATTGGCTTAAAATAGAGTTGCGTTTGATTTTCCTGAGTTGCATTCAAACGTAAGTTTTGTGCAACGGGCGCCTGCTGAAATAAGTTTTGTTTTTTGCCAGTCTATCACTTCTTTATACACTGGGACACCATAGTTTATTTCTACTTATTCATTTCAATTTAGTTTGCTGTAGATATTCTTGAACTGATAAATTCATATTTTTAAAATATAGAATAAACATATTCTTGGTGGCTTAATATCATTATCAATATTTAATACTTATCTTATTTCAGGTACTCTTTTGCTTATGATTTAGCACAATGCAACGAAGCCTCATATTAGGCCTGTCATTCCTCCTCATGTCGAGTGTGTGTGTGTGTGGGGGGGGGGGGGGGGGTTGAATAATTAAAGGGGTACTCCGGCCTGAAATTAATATGAATTGAATAAATAGAGTAAAATTAAAGAAATAAATCACTGAAAATTTCATCGAAATTGGATGAAAAATAATGAAGTTATGGAATTTTAAGTTTTGCATTATTTTGGTAACAGTTATATGCACGTCATCATGAATATGCAGTGAGTGAGCTGATGATGTCATATCCCCACTTTTTCTTTTGTATTTTATTATATGCAATTGCAATTATTCAAATTTCAAGCCTATAACTAAAAGGACTGACTCCTTATTTAATGTGTAAGTTCATCATTGCTGTAACGTATTTTGTTACAAGGGAGATATTTTTATAGACATGTATGAAAAAATGAAATAATGAAGATTTCATATAATATAGTTAAAAAAGGAAAGTGGGGACGTGACATCATCAGCTCACTCATTACATATTCATGATGACATGCATAGAACTGTTTCCCCAAAATAATGCAAAAATTAAAAATTCAATAACTTCGTTATTTTTTATCGGATTTCGATGAAATTTTCAGTGTTTTGCTTGTTTAATTTTACTCTATTCATTTGATTAATATTATTTTCAAGCCGGAGTACACCTTTAAGAACGAAAGACTTGACATCTAATTAAAGACATTTCATAGACCATTTGCAATAGTTCTTCTAAAAATATGATATTCACACATGTATGTCTATAGGTGGGAATAATTTCCATTCATAAAATATTTTGGGCGCTGTCTGTTACAGCTTATAACACCCCTTCGTATAATGGGAAAATAGCATGATGTCCTAATATTTTGTTTATAATTTGTATACCTCAATCTGCTTCCGTTCGTCGTTTCTGAGGTAATATATTTCCATCTGTAAGATGTCCAAACGTGTACATTAACGCAATTGTAACAGCGAGTCGCTAGGGGGAGGAACAACAAACAATGAGAGAGCAACGAGCGAAGTTCCCCCTTGACTTTCAGCCGAGGTGAGTTATAGCGCACCGCTGACACACCTGGGCCGGGCGGCATCGAGTAGTCACTACTGTCATTAATCGCGCCCGCCCTTTACAATCACAGAGGATGGGATGGAATAGAGTGAGAAATCTTTTTACAAATTGATATTAATGGAGGGAAGAGATGGGCTTGTTTATCTCACCGTCGATGTCTTGATTTCCCCTACGATAAACAGCCAGCCATTGCCGGCTAATGACCGGTCATATATCTCTCGGAAGAGAACATTATTTTGTAACACCATACTACTCAATTAAACGACGCGCATTCTCGAGCGAGCGAGCGCGGAGGAGGCGAGCGACAGCGTTAAGCGGAGTGCGAAGCCCCTCTTTCTAGAGCAAAAAGTGGGCAATTTGTTACGATAGTGGGGCCGCTTTTAAGACATTTAAGAAGACGCGTTAAAGATGCTCTGTTTATCTTCCGACGTGCATTTGTATTTCTTCTCCCGGCCATCATCATTAGCCGTGATCGGATGGCGAGATCGAAGCCTCATTCCTCACCATTATCGTAAAATTAGTGTGACGACGATGTCCCGTTTGGGTGCCATCATCGTAAAATTAATAAACTTTTCTCAAAAGTTCTTTTCCTGATGCTGTCACGTTCGATGAGGTATCGAGTATAGGATAGAAAGAAAGAGGTATTCTCCGAGGGTATGAATGTATAGATGTGGCCCATTAGTGAGCGAGGCTAAAAATGTAAATGTTGATCAATCTTGGATAACGCTTCACTCGGACTCACTTGATTTGACGGAGAAAAAGTGACACCACATGCTTACTTTGATTTGTCAAACTTATTATCCTATTTCCTATATATTGTAAACAGTGTCTTAATATATATCTGGCTATCTGTCTATCTACTTTTCTATCTATCTATCCGTCTATCTATCTATTGATATATCCATATGTTTACCTTTCTATATGTTTATCTATCTATCTATTCATCAATTTATCAGTATCTATATTTCTATCTATTCATATTTCCATCTATCATGTCTATCTATTATCAAAATATCTACTTATCTATCTATTTATCTATCTATCAATATCTTATCCCCCCTCTCTCTCTATACTATCCATCCTATACTATACATTCTATACTATCCATCCATTTTTGTTTTATTGCTTTTACTTTAGATATTATGTATTTTCCAATCTGCACTTTATTATTGACTCACCACTAACTATAAAACTATGATAATTACCTCCTCGTCTTTCTGGGTTTCATCTAAGAGTTTGGGATATACATATAAAAATAAGATTTGAAGATTCAGTTGCTATCTTGCAATTTGTTAAGACATTTCGTTAATAATTACATGAAAAGATGTGCACTATCGAATATGAAGCCCCAAAATTTATGACGTAACCGCGGTCGAAGTCTATGAATTAATTAGCACAGCACATTGACCTAATCAAAATTTGAAATTTTCAAAGTCAATACAATCACTGTAAATAATATGAAAGAAAGCTCTATATCATTCATGATTTAAAAAAGGAATCACATCTATTTTTTTTTCATTGGAGAAATCACAACAGTGCTTTCTCTCAAACATATGCTTTAGAACAAATGATTTGTATACACAGCTTTTTAAGGAACAATGAATAAAGTGGCAAATAAATAATGACTTACATGTCTTACACAGACAACGTGGGATCAAAAGTTGGGACACTGTTGGAAGGTCGCCACTGTCTTCATAAAATATGCAAGAAATTATATTTTGATTGAAATTCGAATACTTTTGTATCATGAAAAGATATTAAACAAAAATCGGTGGCGCGAAACAAAATTATGAATAAGAGATATTAAAATCAAGTTGGAAATGTAGACAAATCGCATTACCTGGAAATTTATTTTAATACAATCATGGTAATGAATCGTCGGACATATGTTCAAGTAGAGTATCATCTCTCTATTTTCTCTCTTGTGGTACAAAGTTGAATAGGCAAAAATCCAACAATCTAAAAAACCGCATCGCTCTTTTGTAAAGCACATCAGTTTCTACCATTTAATCAACGTATTGAATTTGCAAGTTATCAAAACGCAAACGTGGGTCTTCTTTTAGTAACAATGGTTCTCTTATTTCTTTCATTTTATCAATACATCTTGACTTAAAAAATATATGAAATTTGTTCAAACAATGAGCTTGGATTCGCTATAGAGAAAACTATGTATAATTCGCCTGCCCGGCAGAAGGGCCTTAGCATGGAAGCGGTATGCGCGTTTATGTTCCCGGCAGAAAGACCCTAACAGAAAAGTGGTTGCAGCGTAAAAACTACTTAACATAATAAATTCACATTTTGAAGAACAATGTAGAACAATATTTACTAAATTCAAATAAATTTTCAGCCCGTAAGAATAAGAACTGTTATTTAGAGACATTCAAACATTAAAAATGTGATTATCTTGAAAAGCATTTCCTCATGCGCGCAACTGCTAGGGCCCTTCTGTCCGGGCAGGCGACGTATTTATCATATTCAATTTTTATTTTCGACATTTCATATTCTTTGTTTGTGATTGTTTATATATCTTTCCCACTCATCAAGTGAAAGAAAACAATGACAGTATAGGATTGTTATGGTTATGAATGTGCAAAGTGAGTGACTTGCATGCGAAATCGGGTACTTTGGGTCCATAATGACCTCATTCTGTTCCGTTACAAAAAGGATGCCCGAATACCGACTCCCCTCTACGTTCCATGGGCATTACATAATAAAGCAATGATTTTTAAAGTTCAAATTAAGATATTCCTCTAAAAACTGCATCATCCCTTACTTATTCAATGCATTTCGTCAACATCATTTTAATTTGTATTGGTATTTTTGTCTTTTATGGAACTTTTCATTCTGGAATTCTCCCTAATGAAATAAAGCTGTATTTCTAACTATAACGTATGCCTATCATAAAACAATGAGCATTAGAATGGTCAATTTCATATTATAAAATATGATTGCAATGTAATGAAATCAGGAGATAAATCGCAGAGAAACAAAATATGCTAATTTAGTATAAATTATGACAATTGCTAGGTTTTGTAATTGATTGTCATTTATATATACACCATCCCATCTTCTCCCTCATCTCTGCATTAGTCGTTCTTTAGTTGGGCATGTTCAAATTCCAAACGTAAATATATTCAAATGTGTTGTTAAAGATGTCAGATTCTCAACGATATAATTTGCAAATGGTTGATATATTTGACAAACAAGACCATATGGACAAAAGAGGGAAGTCAGAAATAATGTGGGGCAGATTACGCTCAACCTTGTGTATTTGCCCGCTGAAAAATTTGATTATAATCACTATCAAGCAGTGGATTGCATTTACAGAGGAATAAAAGAAATATGGCTTATAAAAGTACAAGTTAACCCTAAGATTGTATGACACTCCCCAAAGCGCCATTGTCGAGAAATTGACACAGTAGGTTAACTCCTAAAACTCGCCTAATTCTCGACCGCTGCGCCTTCATTTTGCTTATCATATTTGTTCGTCGGGTTGAAAATACACAAAGTAAAATTTCAAAGTATGGTGACAGAAGGGGGAGGAGAAAATGGAAAGGAGGGTTAGAGAAAGGAAAGAGAAGGAAAACACAGACAGGCAGAGGTAGAGAGACATAGAGTTTGAGAGAGAAAGAGAGATGATTGGCAGAGCAAAAATTGCAACAATACGTGTTTAATCAGGTCCCAGGCTTGCATGGTGAACGATACCTTGTAAGAGGGGTGCAATATAGGATCAAGTTTGATACTAAACGAAGCCAATTTGAATAGAGAAGGGGCCCTTAGTTTGAGCAGCTGATTCGCTTTACGTCAGACTTTGCCATCACCTTAATTCATAATATTTCATGCCTCTATTAATGCAAAATTAACATGGAAACGTTCAAGCTTGTTGTAAGTATTATGGAGATGAAAAGAGAGGGGTAGGAGGAAGACGAAACTTGACAAAAGAATAGGTTCGTGCTTAAACCCGCGAAGTGAGTGTTTGTTTTCCCCCTGTAATAACCACACTGACTTTTGGCAAACGATATTTGTCATAGCTTAGACGCGCTCTAGAGAGTTAAGGGAAGCCGAAGAAAGAGAAAAGTTAAACAGCTCGGAGATTGGGAGAAGGGAATGCAGAAAGAGGAGAGGGAACGGGAAAGGGTGATGAAAGATATAGTTAATTGGAGTGATAACGAAAGAGAGAGAGAGAGTGTGTGTGAATGAAAGAATGAAATAGAAGATGTGACAAAACAAATGTGATCGAGGAAGGGCAAATCACTCTGAGAATTAATCTTAGTTGATGCCAATGAGAATTGATAAAGCCATTTAGAGATAAAAGAGGTATGGTGTGAAATTGATGGAAACCATACTATAGAGTTGATATACTAATCATGACAGGTATTGCATATACATTATTTAAAATAATTATCTAGCGAAATGAAAAGCAACAAAATGATGAGAACATACATTTGAAATTGACAGATGAGGTCAAGTATGTAAATAAAAATCTTTGAAAAATTACCCTTCATTACGATGATTGTATCCGTCTAAAATGTCATGTATGATTGCAACTGCAAGAAAATGTTAAAATTATATCAGGGTGATTGTTTAATAGTAGATGTATCACAAAGTCAAAGTACAAAGAAATATGAATAGATGCATCACAAAGAGGTCCATGTAATGAATCGGGAGATAGATTGATAGGGGTGAAATATAAGGTCAGATCTGAAGGAAATAAAAAGAAGACTAGAACCCCCAGAAAGCATTTAAAAGAGAGCCTGCTTGCAGGGAAGACGGCTGGTAAACCACGAAGCGACATATTAAGGTTATTTAGAAAGGCTTGCCACACCAAGTAGCTTCTATTTTGTGACAGTCACGAAAAGTCAACAAAACCGAGGCTCATGCCTGTTTAGCAGTCCCCTTGTTGTACTTGATGCGTGCATGCAAAAAGAAGTGGTAATAGTCAAGTGATCAGCTCGAAAATGAGAAGATATACCTCAATAGATGGCATAATCAGGCCAAGGCATGCCTTTAGTACACACTGGAACATTGCTACTTTTTTTTCCTTTTCTCTTTCTCTCGGTCGCTTTCTTGTCGTTCCTTTTCTGTCGCTTGTTTTCTTTCTTTTTATTCTTTCCCCTCCTCTTTTCTTCTTTTTCGTATGATTCTTGGTCCAATTTACTTTTTAAGGACTGTCCATTGTTCGAGTGCGTCATTTGATATCGAAAAGTTACTTATGGTGACACATAACTTGATTTTAATTCAACACGCACGCGTTTGAAAGCTCTCCAGAACGTCAATCAGATGGTAGTATTGTGTAGAACTCCTACCAACAAGAAAGGACTTATAAAACCAGTTGATGCACTTTTCTCTTTTTTTATGCGAGCACGTCCAGCCTGGGAAGGAAGGAGATGCTCAGGCTCAATTTAGCCGTGAAAATACCAGTTGTTTGCACGAATTGTCGAGTCTATATCATGCGAAATAATTACAAGTTTGAATCAATTTTATGTGTGCACAGCTTGTGTTCGTTTTACTTAATACCAGAAGACTATCGGCGATCTAGGATGATCGCTTGAACTATGACGCGTTCAGGGCGTCAAAGGGGTGCCGTGCTTTACTCTTTCTTTAAAACTTTTTAAAGTTATTCAAAGTGATTATTATGCATGTAGGAAATGAAAAATACTTGTCTATTATGTTTTTGTCTTACTCTTTATATTCAACAATATTACAAATCTTGTTGAATATCCAAAAACACTAAAAAGTACTGCACACAAATGTGGAAATATGGCGTTACAAAGAAATTTATTGGTCCAAGGAATGATATATTCATAATCACATTTGAAAAGTTAAAATATTTATAGCACATTCAAATGATCCAGCAACGTTCCTTTTTGTAAATAGATAAATCTACATCAATCGTTTGCAAGGTATACATTCCGCTATATGATCATAATGGTATATACGGAGGGTTCCGCAAAATAATTGTCTTTTAGCATGATATGTGAAGCTATAGAATATTGTAAACAACATGCTCATATTTAGCATTGCCTAATAGTTAAAAGCAACAAATATTTTGGGTGATTGTGAAAGTAGAAACATTTTTATGAGATGTACCTTATCAAGAAAAAACAGATCAAGGCAAAAGGAGTAACGAACAGCTAGTTTGCTAGAGCCTTCCACTGCCCCATAGCGCGGAACCTACTTATTTTTTTTTTCTTTCTGTATTCCATTTCTAACCACTCACAAAACGGTGAGAGAAAGGGAGCCCGAACCTTGTTATATTTTTATTTCCAAAGTGTATGAAAGCGAACTTTCTTTCTTGTCTAATCCATGTAATAATAGCTGTGAAAATAGAAAACACAGAGGAAGTTTTTAGTTCGTCGCCAAAGTCATATTTTACCGAGGGTTATTTTAAGGGGTTATGGTAGAGCGACAGGGTATTTTAGATTGAAGGTATTCAAGCTCAAAAACAGGCTGTACTTATATTCGGACCGGCTTTTAATCCCCCCTCTGGCCCTACATTAACTAATCCCCTTTTACCCTTTTTCATAACTATAAGACGACTTTTCTATAGCCTAACATACTGAACAATCATTTCGACGGAAAACCATTTAGTTCGCCCTATTCATTCCGTGAAAGACTGATTATTTCATTCTCTTTTTATACTTTCCACTCACGACAACCATTTCCACTCTCTCCCCCGCGAGTCTTCTACATCTTGAATTGTTTCCACTACCAAATTTCAGAATTTTCAATATGCTTTTTTGTAAAGTAGAAAACTTTCATTGATATTGCATATCTTTGCTCATAGCTTTATGAAATTACCTTGATGCACACATGTCAGGGGTTGTTCATTTATCACGAAAATGATGCACAAGTAGAAAATATAACCATCATAATCGTGGCAGTGAGAACATGACCGAGCTCCCATGCAAGAATTATGACCCCCTCACTTTTTTCTCTCGTTGCCCCCTATTTTTTTCGTCATGGAACTGGTTGAGCTCGGAGGCATTCATTAGCCCAAACTCGAGAAGGCTATTAAAGTCAATTTCAGAAAGTCGATCAGTCATTTCTGCAACCGTCAACAAAGACCGCTTGAAAGTCTAGTCAAGACCGCGACAATGACCACCGGGCAAGGCTATTACTGATTCCTTCTTCCACTCACCACGCCCTCTTTACAAACGAGTGATATTTTATACATCGAAAATTAGAGACGGTGGGAGAGGGAGAAGGAGAAGGCGAGAGAGAGAGGGGGGGGGGGGGGGGGGGGGGATGAACAGAGAGATGGAGAGGGGAGAGAAAGAAAGAGGGTGAACAGACAAATGGAGAAGGTGAGGGGGAAAAAAGAGAGTTAGAACGGAGAGGGGACGGAGAGGAGGAGAGAAAGATAGAGAGCACAGGAAATACAATAACTCAAACAGTATTTTAGAAGATCTAGCAAAGTCCTCGTGCAAAGCAAACAACAAGTGTAATTGAAAAGTGGGATGACTTAAAGACAACTTAATCTCTCTGTATAAATAGAATAGTTGGGTTTAGTAAATAGTATGTTTAATGAAACTCTCTTCTTCTGGTGTTATGTGCTTAATTGAGTGCTGACGCAGAAGTAAGGAAAATATGGATAGAACTTCAAACAAGCATTGTAAACAAAACTATATATGAACAACGAACCCAGGCATCACGGAATAAATAGAGCGATCTCTATCAAATAAACGCTTCTGTTATCCTGGTTATAAGTAAAGAATACAGGCGTGGATATTTCTATATAAGCCATTGTCATCTTTGTCTGTTTTTTTCCCTTCTTCCTTTAAAAAAAATCGAACAATGCTGTAGGCTATTAGATAATGTGAGAGATTTAAAAAATATCATTCCGGGTGATAGCAGACGAAATGCCAAAATTACAACACCGTTTGATAAATGTATTGACACTAGTTGAAGACGGGATATCACATCAGATCGTGATTCGAATACAAGGATGTGTGCCATAATATGCTACCTAAATGTTTAGTTTAGTTCTCTTTAATACTTTCTGTGTTTTGCACTAGATTTACTTAACAAAATTTACTGACAACGCATTAAAATAATTATCCTCAACCTTCCTTTCTTCCGGGGAAACACCTAAGTGGAGATGAAAATATGACGAAGTAACTGTGGTAAAGATTTTTACAAAATGATAAGGAGGAGATCGAGAGCGAGAAAGTTATCGGGGATAGTCAAGAACTGCATGTATGTTTTGTAGGTGACATTCACTTGGTTTGAATAAAAAGTAAATAAATGTCTAATCTAAGAGAGAAATGTTTATCTAAAAGAACAAATGAATGTCATTCTGAACTGAAAAGTTTAATGTACACAGTGATGTATAGCGACGTGCAAGTCTAAACGTTCTCATTTTATATCTTTTCCATGTCAGTCAATATCTGGTCTGCATTCATTTGAAATTACATATTTTGTCAGTATTTCGAATCGCATTTGACTACTAGTATAGCATGTACGTTAATGAAGAGTTGGTTATTGTATTAATAGGAAGTATATCATAATCGAATTGGCATAAACCATTATGCACAGAACGAATCTGCAAAAAAATATTCAGTCAAACGAAATGAAATACGAATTACATAATTATAAGTTTGGAAGGATTAAAGAAATAATAACGGGAAGACGACATTGAAAAAAAGGTGAAACAAGGAAAAAGCGAGAGAGAAGCCAATGGGAGCGAAAGTGAGAAAAATTGACGAAACTATAACTATAAATTTCTGTTCACTGAATTATTGAATTTTATGAAGTATCCATCTGACTGCTTTCCCCATAAGTCTTCCTCTCGCGCGCGCTCTCTCTCTCTCTCTCTCTCTTTTCCTCTCATTCTAAAATGAAATCAAAATTCTAGACTACTCCATTCTCCATTAAACAAAATCCTCGATACTTCTTAAATGTTATGATAAGCTCAATCTTGTATTAATTTGAAATAAGAATTTCTTCCGGGTATTTTTCCCCGGAAGGTGGTTCCTAAAAGAGTTTTGAAAAAAAAATGACGAGGGAAAGAATAATTGTAACAGAAGTTAATCCTAGTTGACGCCTGCGTAAAAGCATGCAAGCGAAATTCTCTGGAGCTCTCTCTCTCTTTCTTTTTTTTTATAGAGGGAGGAAAAAAAGAAAGGAGACCATTCTCTCAAAAGCTGAAGGAGCAAGGAATAAAAGCAATAAATGATTTTCTCTTCAAATTCGTCTGACCACAAATTGATGTTGTTGAAATGGATCTAAGAACAATATACTCTGGGCGAATTATGGCTGAGTAAGATGAATTCATCGATGGTGTTTTATGGATTAGTCATAGCTTTAGATTTTACATGATTTTGCGGTATGATAAAGTTGTTGACGAATAACGGTAATATCAAACACCTGTCATAACATATAGCAACTTAGAACATTGCAGAAGTCCATTGCTTGTAGAGGTCTGGTTTGGCGCTGTTAATAGAAAAACGGAAAGGAAAATTACATCAGTTTCTTTGTCCTTGAACATGTTGAACAATGTTCATAAATCATTTTAAAAAAATCCATTGTATTCAATATTATTTCATCATCACCATTATTATTATTAGTATAGAAATATGTATTGATATGTCATAAAAACACAGAGATATAAAAATGACAAAAATACAGCCATGGAAAAACGTATTAGACCAAGAATGGTTACTGATAGTGTTATTTTTGTGGTAAGAAGGAAATAAAATATCACAAAAGCAAGGTTAAATTGCTGGAATTTGTTATTCATTCAATGAAATACAAAAGACAAATCAGTTTTATAGTTTTGTATGCATACTATAGTACCCTTATTAGAGAAGCTTGCTCTAATATTTTTCCAGGGCTGTAGCTCACATAGCATAGGCCGAACAGATGCTTCTCTAATCGCTATCATCATTATCAACACCATTTTCACTGTCCTGTCATCCGCATCATCGTCATCATCATCATTATCATCATTATTATCACCACCATCATAACCCTCCTCCTCCTCCTCATCAGTATCATTATCATCAACAACATCATCAACTTCATCATCATCATCAGCAGCAGCAGCATAATTTTTATTATCATCATCATTATCGGTCGCCATAATGAGTATCCCTGTCGCAGACTCACAGTCACCACCACCATGAGTTATTATCATTGCCAGAGTGTGCGCGCAAAACCTCATTCTTCAAGGTTTAAGTGAATTTGTTACTCCCATTATAGGAGTACACAATGTCCTCTAAATTGGTTTGTGTCATCACCTCCCACACCATCCAAATGACAGAGTAAACATGCGTAGCACTCTTCCTCATAGTGCATCTTTCTCAACCCAACTTACTCATTTCCACTCAATACACAAATAAGAACGCTACTTGAACATCAATTATCTTCTTGGTCCTTGAAAAAT
Organism: Heliocidaris erythrogramma; assembly: GCA_025617745.1. Lineage (NCBI taxonomy): Eukaryota > Metazoa > Echinodermata > Echinoidea > Camarodonta > Echinometridae > Heliocidaris > Heliocidaris erythrogramma. Next base: position 35,407,784 of record CM046868.1, read on the forward strand.
CGCATATTTTAATATTTCACCAAACAAGCTAGTACGTAGTCATTCATATATCACAGTTTTAGCTCAGACAAAACTCTTACAGAATCCATCAAGTTCTGTGTTTACCCGCACATAGATGCTTAAAAAGAGAGGAGAAGGAAAGAAAATGAAGAAGCAGAAACAATAACAATTCATCTGGAAAAATACCGACAAATTATTGGCAAATCCAACTAAAATTACGGAACATTCTTCCTATGGCTACAAAAGCCCCTATGGGGCAAATAGATTAACAAGCACCAAATAATTATCTCCATATACATATAATATCAATTAATAAAATCTATACACGAAAAACACCATAAGGAATTGTACAATAGTGATAGTTACGACGTTTCTTTGCTTAAAATGGTATGAATTTATCATAATATTTCAGCTTGAATCTCTCTAAAAATACGTTCGTCAATGTGCAGCGTTTTGAAACGTGCCATAAAAATCGTGACAACAAGCTCATCTGACATCCCAAATCATATCGCTGATTTTCCAAACCCACAATTTCTTTCATCAACATAAATCATCAAACGCCCTCATTTTCCACATGTTCTATTGACACAATCAGCAATATTATCTCCTTACAAACCTAAATTCATGCATTTTTCAGTTCTTACGAAAAGTGTTTTTACACTATAACTGGAGGGTACAATAACACTAAAGAAGAGATCATAATCATGATAATAAATTATCAGAAAAAAATAGTAAAATAAATCATCAAGTGTTTCGTTAAATATGCAATAAAGATATTCTTCAAGGTGACATTGCTTAAAGGATAATTTACAGGGGATATTTACCGCAACTTAACGTAATGAAACCATCATGATTTACAATGGACTTGCAATTTCACTTGATTCATGTTTAAATTTAAATGTAATGCTTTGTGCTACGGTGGAAGGTGGTTTGAGGAGAAATAGGTTACAAGATAGAATAAAAGAAAAGGATAAGAGCAAGGGGGTGAAAACAGGCAGGAGATGGATAAGAAGAGAGAGAGAGAGAGAGAGAGAGAGAGAGAGAGAGAGAGAGCAGGAGTGTTCAGCAGACTAGTTCCATTATGCATGAATCACTATCGATCTCTATTTTGAAGAAACAACATCTGTAGCTAAATGCCCCTTCCCTCTCTCAAATTGACCAGAGGAATGGAGGAAAATTAGCGGGAAAAGCAGGAAGCTTCCCGACTAGATTCAGTGGCCACCATTTTCATTCAGTGTGTAAGAATACTGATTCAACATTTACCGTGAAATCGCCATCATTATAATCGAATTTTGGTTAGGTTCGTCGAGCGGCTGGGAGACCGCGGGAGGGTTCTTGGGATGTGGCGTTGAAGAGAGCATGGACCTATACTACATGAAGAAAAGCACAATGTAGAACACATAATGTTGCTTTGTCCCCCATATACTGAGATGTATGAAGTTGCCAATTTGAAGATCACAGTCTTTTACTAAAATATGACGAATTCGAATGAGGAGTGATAATTATTATGATAATGGCTGTGATAACACGTCTATTTCTTGATCAATTGGCTCTCTCAGATAGTAAAACCCTCCCTAATTAGAATAATAAATTTCAAGTATTTAATTTCATTTTAATTTGAACATATTGCAATTGAATCTTATCATAATAAAATTCTGTAGTCAGAAGGACATAGTTCTTCAAAATAATCAAAAGCGGTTAATGCGGTCGAAAGTCTCTTACTGGGAGAAAAAAAAAACAGCAATCATATATTTTGTTTAAAGTGATGGTATACTAGCCAAATGGGTGAATGCACAGTTGTGAACAGGGCGTTAGTGTGGGAATAAGAATAAGTGAGTACATATAGTGATAGTACTCGGAAAATAGTTGTACCATCACAGCTATTCCTCTACAGCCAATTCTTCCTTGCAGTGAGCACTGCGGTAACCATGAATAAACCATTGCTTTCCCCGCGTAAGAAAACAAGCACGGAATTACCCTTTAAAATTCGTCGTCCATTCCTGAATGGGCACAATCTTAAATTCAATTTCGAATTCCAATCCTCCGTTCTCTTCTACCTCGTCTCCGCTAGCTTTTGCAGTTGACACGATAGTCGCCCATGAAGGCGATAAAATGTTCCAATCGATTTTCGTTACGCCACATTTAACCAGTGAACGATTCCCCTATATGTAGCAAATGTAGCAAGAAAAGACACAGTCTTGTTGCAAATTTCTCCCTTCAAAGTTTCGCCCTTCCAAGGACAATTGATTTAGTTATGGTAAAAAGGTGGTGACTTATTGCTATCATAATACAATTACCAGAATAAACACAATGATCAATTCAAATTGGTCATTTGCATCCTGCGTGTCGTGGAATAATTCAGGGTGAGCGCTGATTATTATACATTTTGCTCGAAATAAAGAATGTAATCACTGCAGGGATTTTCAATGACTCAAAAAATAAGTTACATTAAGAAATTATATAGTTGCGTAACGGTGCGATAAGTTTGATACAAAACTAAACTGAAAATGGTCATAACCGTCGCTTCTTAAAAGAGATGCCAATGTAAATTGAGATTGATTTCGTATCGCCGACCTTGGGATGAATAAATAGATGTAACATTTGTGGCTGACTGTCATATCAAAATAATTGCGGTCAATATTACAATCTGGTAAAATATGCAGCAATGACATATTACTCAGTTTTAATAATTATCGAAAATCACACTTTAAAGCTAAAGAAAAGTATGATTATCTTCACTGGAAATGTCTAAATGGGATACCTTTCAATGCATGAGACATTATTTTATTACTCTGTTCGAAATTTATATAAAATATGTTTCCCTATTCTTATTTCAAATCAGTAATATACATCCATGTATATAGGTCCATTTCAGATGGAATTAATTTCATTTTTTTTCGGGGGGGGGGGGTAAAATAATCAATATTTAGACATAATAGCTAAAAATCTTCGAAATAAAAACGTCAATATACAGTCGGCAAGAGGTTATGAAAAGGTGAATTAAATTTCGATAAGGTGTAAAATAAAACAATCACATGATTCATTTAAAATTTTCCTTTTAACAGAGCTCAAGAGCATGAATCCTTACGTATCATAGGACCATGTCGTTTAAAGCCTTCCCATTGTCATGAAGGCCTTGCACTAATAGAGATGTCTAATTGAAAATGACTTTGCAGATTGTATCAACATCATGACATGTGGGCGCCATATTGTTTTTGAACGTGTATAGGCGTTATCATCACGTGATCACGATCTCCCCGCCAATTAGGAACGCAGTTGAGGTCCACACTCCCCGTGTAAGGTTCCCGTTCCATGAGCGTTCCATTGCCACGACGAAACTCAAATTGAAGTCATACTCATAAGTGCAGAGTTAAAAAAACTCTCTCAATAGTGTCTCGATGCTTGAGTCAAGATTGTCTTCATTCGCAAATAAGTTTGATTTTATAAAGTCTTTTTATTTCAATTCTCGCTGTTTCAATCTCTTTCTTCGAGAGATTGTTGTGTCTCCATCCTCCATCTATTAACATGATGCGATCCCTTCTTCTTAGGTTCTTGTTCTCCTTCTTCTTCAGACTTGATTCGCTTGTACTTCGTCCTCCTGTTCTGGAACCATACCTTGACCTGTATAAAAGCAAGACGGAAAAGAAACACTGGCCATTAACATTTGGAATGAAAGAACGGGAACAGTGAGATGGGTGGCGCAAAAAGATAAATAAATAGAATCTCTAAGGTACAAGAAATTTGACACTATTAGGAAGGTACAATTATTATACATGTATTCATTTCTGAATAATACACTTACAGACGATTTATTATGGGTTCGAGTCCTCCATTAGACATATTTTAACATATCATTTTATGTTTTAGGAGAAAGCTCACATACTTCAGGTTTGAAATACTACTCGCAGGAATCTTTCGATACTTCATGCTAAATTAAAAGTGTTAAACACAGTATGTGGATACCCAACATGTGTACAATATTACATAGATATTCAGTCAGTGGTGAATGTATTGAGCAATAAGAAGATAGTTTTCATAAGCTTCCTGAAGACGTAAATACTGACGGTATACATGAGAGGCTGGAATTTTCACAACAAATCATTTTGAAGTTTCATATCATAAATCAAGGAGGTCCTTGCTTAAAACATATGGAAGGCGTATGATCATTACAACCCTATCCTTACAATTCTTTGACATTGGTTCTGATACTTCATATAAATATCATTCAAGTCCATATCAACACAATTATACGAAACAGTACGATTTATGGGAGAGACGTAAAGCCGTAAAAGTATTGTGTAAAACCACAGAGTAAGATGTCAAAAAGTACAAGCAGTGCCCACGGTGCCCGTAGTAGCAAAACAGATGCTTGCGTAAAGCAACGGCAACGAATAGGTCATGCCAATTGAAAACAGTTTTGATGGGGGCTCTGTGTTATTTGACAAACCAATTACATACAGCTGTCTATGATGAGCTTAATAATGAATCCTGACGCTCTTTCTTTGATCAAATCCCCTTCTTAATGGATATCTTAATTGAATCGTTTATAGGTATTGACAAACAACCTATTTTGATTCTTGGATGAGAGAAGTTACTATCAAAACAAAAATAGCTGAGCAAAACACTCATTAGAGAGCTAATCTAAAGCTAATTCAATCCTGAATCTGATCTCTAAATCCCAATTTTTAAGAATACGGAAATAAAACTGCTTGGGGGCCTAAATCCGGCGACGTATTTGATGAATGATTGTGATTCATTTTGTAAACCCTATCAGATACAAAAAGTACATTTCCCTCGCGTGTTGTATTGTATTGATACGTGTACATTTCTGCATGAGGTATTTAGTTTCAAACGCAAACTCTCCAACACAATACCCCTTTTCAACTCAAATACAGGTGTCTTACAATATGTATAACTGTGTCGTATCCCGCCCCCCTTAGCCTCATAAAAGCGTCAGAGAGAAATGAATTAAGAAAAATATGCATAGAATTGAAAAAGTGATTTATGTGATTAGTTTGTGACATGACAGGCAACCAAGCCTAAAGTCAAATGGAAGGTCTAAAGTGGAAAAGATTTTAGTCGGGGGTACGAATTGTCCGTGAGCCAAATTACCCGATCGTACGATCTAGTAAAGTAAAAGAAAATGCTTTGTATCACATTTACGCTTTAAAATCCGTGCATTGCTCTACAGCAGCTAATGTTTGCACTATATCTTTTATCGGGGAACTATGAATTAAATCTTGACATATCTTTTCACCGTTGTATGCTATATGAGTGTCTCATATTATACTGCACTCTCTTTCTGTCATTTTAATTTCAATCTAATTGATCAAAGTGCGTTTTGCGGTAACAAAAAACGAGAGTGCACAAGAGATAGAGAACAGGACGAGGGAAAGAATATAAAGAAATACCCCTTTCATTATTGTGATTTATGATTCCACCTACACGAGCAAATTAGTTGTCATTCCTTTTAGAGACGAGTAATAATTGATTGATCACAGTTCAAAATCCTATGATGGTAATGAGGGTAAAGTGCACATCAACTTTGGCAAGAAATTCGGGAAAGAAGGATGATGAGTCAGATTAGTATTCATACCAAATATTCACAGTGTCTTTTATTGATTTTGATAGATTTTTATAGACGAAATCGACATCAATCTTTGGATTTTTTAAACTGTAGTAACCAATGAAAACGAAACGAAAGAAAATGAAACTACTAAGAAACATAATCACATCGAATCAAAATACACTTACGATTTATTTCTGACTTTTCATTTGAGTTAATTTTCAATGTGACAACCTTAATGATTTCATGGATATAATGTTAATGGATTAATAATCGAAGAAAATGAAAGAGTGAGAAAAAAACATTCCTCATTTTTATCTAATGGATGCATTTTCAAGACTAAATAATTTTCGAATTGAAGATATACATCTAATTTAATAAGCAAAAAATATTTTCTTATGTCTATACCGCTTGTGTTTATAGTCTTAAATACTTGAATAATGTCAGTGTGGTTGTGGAATTGGTAAGCTTAGAAGTTATCGCTGCCAGGGTATGAAAACAAGAAAAAAAAAACAACAAACAAACAAAATAAACAGAAAGTAAATCACAGATATCAAGGTGGGGTAATAAAATTTAGGTGTGTTATATTCGTTCAGAGAGCTTTAGAAATAAAATGACCCTCAGAGAGTATTTGGCGTTCATTTGCATCTCATTTCCTTTCTGATATTTTAAGCTTAGTTTTATGCTTCTTCTAATGGAAACCGCAGCGTTATAAAAAGTAATAATCATTCATTTTGCAACTGCAAATGTATCCATATCCTCAATCTGCATGTACTTATCTCTAGAGGCTGATCCAGACAGGCACTCTAACCTTCAAACATGCATACATGAATGAATTATGAATACAACAACTACGCGACATTGAGCCTGATGAGTTTCTCTAAATTACCCCTTTCAACCCCGACGAAGCGGTTAGGTGTAAGCCACACAGCTTTGGGATTAGCATCGAGAAGAGAAGGGTTAATAGAAGTATTCTGACACCTGCCGGGAATGACTGCCCGTTCATCCATCAATCCCTATACAGCCATTGCAATCGCAAGATGAGTTACTTTTACAGCCTCCTTCCACAATATTTTGGTAGTTGATTCTCTCGCTCATATTAGTCTTGCTAATAGTGTCATCAGTTGGGCGTGACATTAGCGTTGTACTTTTGTTACCCCTTGTCTAAGAACAAACCAATTAAACTAGGGATGCGAGTGCTGGTGTGATGAAATTGGATGAGGGAGAGATTGAGATGGAGGGATGTGAAAGGGGAGGGCGTGGTGGAGGACAGCAGGAGGAACAGGGAGGGAACAGATGAACATGATGAAGGAAAAAGAATGAGAGAGAGAGAGAAAGAAAGAGAGTGTGTGTGTGTGTGAGAGAGAGAGAGAGGGTGAGTGTGTGTGTGTGTGTGTGTGAGAGAGAGAGAGAGATATAGAGAGAGGGGGGAGGGGAGTAAGAAGCTTAGTTCATCGAAATAAGAAAGAGATAAAAGGAGAGGAAGAAAGAGGAAAAGAGGGAGAGGGTGTGTGGGTGTGTGTTGTGAGTGTGTGAGTGTTAGTGAGTGAGTGGAGATAATGCGGAAAGTGAGAAAGGGGAGGGAGGTTCAATTCTCCCCATTATTAAAACCAATTGCAGACTACATAACGAGGCAGGGCAAATTGTATCTTTAATGACCCACCACTAATGGACTTACGCGACCCCACGTGATACCAATGGCGGCGTCATGGGCGCCATTTTGTTTTTACGAACCTGACGCATAGCTGTATACTCAAGCCATTTAGACATCAATAACATATTATTCAGCCCTTCTTGATTGGTATACCGCTATAATTATGTTTATTTGTTTATGAGGCTTGTCAAACTTCATCATTGTTCGAACTACGATGCACTGTACAAAGTGTTTTTTTTAAACCTACTTATGTTTAACTTTTGGGTAATAGGATTTAGCGTTAACTTGTCTTTAATGACTCTGCAACCTTGATGTTCAAACTAGGTGAAAACAAATGATCCAGTAAATACACAAATTCATGGGCCGATAATAATTCGTTAATGTATTTTTTAAAAAGGTCTGTGATTATTTCCTCCACCTTTTACAATAATTCGTAATGTTTAGAGCCTACAGAAAAAAACCTATTGCACTTTATAGACCAGATTATGAAAGGAATCTGTGAGCCTCGTTATAAACATGAAGCGAAGATTTGGTTAAGAAAATATAATGGGGGAAATAACTAAAAATTAGACAGAAAAAGGAGGAGGATCAAGACATAACAATTTTTATTTCTAAAACTTATGACTTTTCGTCTCATTTTGTGTTGGCTGTAAAGTGACTGGATTCCATTTGTCATGTTTGTGGTCTCTATATTTATCCATAAACCTTTCTCATTTTCATAAAGTATTTCTTCTCATTTAGCTGTCTCTTAATTTTCTTCAACGAATTTTATCTCTTTCCTTGTCATCATTTACGATAAGGCAATGAATCAAGCCTAGCTCGGTATATATTAGTAGCCCCAATGCCCTACCCTGTTTCTGGTAGGTCGCGCCGGGTCAGTTCAAGCGATATGATAGTCCGATAACCTCCCGCGTGCGAACCTTCTCAACTCCGTAGGTTTGCGTGTCATAATACACCGCAGCGGCTTGCATTGCAGCCGTGGTGGGTTCGAGATGGGAGCGGCGATGTGATGCTCTCTGAACGGCAAGGGTTCGGCATGATTACGGTGCCGATATGTGGGGTCGTATGGTTGCACACACACACAAAAATCATATTTGAAACGAGGTGAACATTGCTTACCATTACATTGAAATGTATTTAAAAAAACAGAGAAAATATCTCAACATTGGTATAATGATAAAATAACGATGACAAAAAATGTAATGATTCCCAAAGAAACATGCGATGAGAGAAAAATAGAGAAAGCATTTTATTTACAATCAAGGGTGTCCATGTACGATTTCGAAAATAAGGGGGGGGGGGCAAATGTGCCTCCAAGGTAAACTCAAAAGTATCCGACATTTTTTTAAAAAGAAGCTGTTGTAGTAATATAGGCGAGTTGCAGAAGGTATGATTAAGAAGCAGAAGTATAGTAGAACTAGAAGTAGTAGTAGTAGGAGTAGTAGTAGTACAGTAGTAGTAGTAGTAGTAGCAGAAGTAGTAGTAGTAGTAGTGTTGTATAGTAGTAGTAGTAGTAGTATAGTAGTAGTAGTAGTAGTAGTTGTAGTAGATGTAGTAGTATTATCAGCAGCAGAAGTAGTAGTAGTAGTAGCAGTAGCAGTAGCAGTAGTTGTTGTAGTTGTTGTAGTAGTAGTAGTAGCAGTACTAATAGTAGTAATAGCAGCAGCAGCAGCAACAGTAGTAGTAGTAGTCATCGTGTAGTAATATTAGTTGTACTTTTAGTAGTATAGTTGTAAGAGTAGATGTAGCAGTAGTATTGGTAATAACAGTAGTAGTAGTAGTAGATGAAGTGGAGGTAGTAGTAAAAACGAAAGGAAAGGGCCAAAATATCATTAAAACTACGAAACGAAGAACAGATAAGGAGAATGTAATTTAAAGCGCTACAGGGGTAAACAAAATTGTGAAATATAGCTGAAGAATGTGTCTCTGCGTGTAAGGGGGGGGGGGGGGGTCCCAGAAGCAATGATAATGATAAAGTGATAGAGGAAACTATTGGGTGTGATAGTATACTATTTTATGAGATGGGGTTGATAGATGGACGATCGATGGAGTCTTTGATAACACTGATAGCAAAGGAAAAATCTGGGTTAACACGTCTGCGGTGACAAATTGTGGCAAGCTATCTGAGATTAGGCTATATTGAAACTGGACTTGGATGTGATCACAGTTTGTCTCAGTATATGGTAACCCCCAACTAGATAACCCCCACCCACCCACCCATCCAATTAAAAAAAAAGGAAACAAAAATTGTGTCTATATAATTACGTGTCTATCTTTAATCATTTTCTTTTTATGTATTATATTTTGCGAAATCACTCTGGTGCAATTGAAAAGAAAGAAAAAAAATCGTCCCCGCATTCTTATTTTATTGATTCATTGATCATTTTTCAGTATATATATATTTTTAAATGTATATTTCCGGGAATCGAATTTAATCACCTTTTGCAGCTTATAATATACCCGGCTATTTTGTGTTATTATTACCAGTATCATCATGATTACTACTTGGGGACTGTTAATATGATCTCCAAAAAAATTATTTTTACAAAATAGCGGCAATATTCCGATATTATGTAAATGTTTCCCTGGCATGCAGGTTTGTGGAAAGAAACAAGACGCATTAATTTCTTCAAACGAGGTATACACTGGGGAATTTAAAAATACTAAATTTCATGACAAACATAAAATTCTATCTATTTCTTTTCATGCCTTGTTAAAGCAAATTTATCCATTGTCAATTTGTGTTCAGAACTTTAAAGAAAAGACAAATTTTACAACCATAACATTACTCTTTTTCCGGTTTTTTATTCAGTACGGCGTGCATTCGCACCTGGCTCAGGCACGGGAAATTGAAGACGTGTCGACGGCTTTCAACTCAGTTACGGGCATTTAATAAAATAATGTGTGTGTTTGTGTTTGCAGCCCCCTGAGATCCACTCTCGAGGAAAATTGGCGGGAACAAGGCGGGGAACACATACCAACTTGTTCAATTACCGCCATTTTTATTCTTGTGCCGCCTTGCCAGCTAAAATGCGCTAAATTTGCCGAGAAAACAAGGGAAAGGACCCCGCGAAAATGATTACATTATCAAGCCAGCATGGCAGCTATTTAAGCGTCATTTGATATACACAAACAGGAGGATAGGGGGAAACGATGGAGAAAGCAACAGACGGTTTTGGGTTATGATGGTGATGATGTTTGAAAACGTCGCATTAGTGTCACCCGGATATTTCAAAAGATACAGAGAAAGAGAGAGAGAGAGAGAGAAAGAGAGTGAAAGAGAGGGAGAGAGAAGGACGAGAGAAGGACGAGAAAAAATATAATATTATCTAAGAAAAAAACAGAGAAGGAGACTGCGATAAAGACATTTGGAGAGAAGTATATACAGCCATTCGCATTTAATAACCGTTATAGAAGCGACGACAATATACGGCCGTTTTGACGCGAAAATTTATTTATTGTTGCAGGTCGGGTTTCCGCCTTGAAAAAATAATTTTGGGTTGTTATACAATTACACGAACCTCGCCTCATTCTCGGGTAGTCTAGCGTTGATGATAAGATATTATTTCATTAGCTACACCGTGCCCGCCCGCTTAATGACCGCTGAAAATCAGCAAGCAATGAAACTCGAGATTTATTTCCTTGCAAGAAAATGATTACATTTTGTGTAGGATACTTGAAATAAAGCTAACCACCAACCATCTCCTTCTCTCCATCTCTCTAGCAGTCACATCTCCTTGACAATGATGTTCGCCCTTCGTCCATAGTTTACTGATAATATCCCCTTCAAGTTTTTTATTTTCATATTTCAGACCAATTATAGTATTTGTTGCTGTTGTTATTTTACGCTGTACAAATTATTGTAAAAGTAAAGAATAGTCTCTTTCTTATTCTTTTTCGTTGCATATATCATTGTATATTTTCTCCTTCTACAATTTTTCACTGGTACTACCTATTTTCCCGTCTTCTTCGTCATGTTTTCTACACCTCCCCCTGTTGCTATTCCCTTATTTTTCCCTTCTCTTTTTCATACACATCTTCTTTTTTGTTATATATTTATGTAATCTCCTTCGTAATCAAATTTGTTTCTTTTTTCCCCCTTAGTGTACTTCATTTGATTCCAACATTGGTATTATTTCGTTTTTCTTGATTCATCGAAAGTGAACATTGTGTTCTCTCTTTTTAAAATTATTATTGAGCATGTTGAAAGAAATTATTACAGGTTATCATTCAGTATTGTATAATTGAACCTTGAGGTGTGTTGCTGGGAGAACAATGCGAAAAGTAAAGCCATTTATTTTATAATATTGGTTCGCATCTATTTCGCTTTAAAAAATAATTCAAGCTCGTCAAACAACCTTCAAGTACGTAATATCACAGTTCTCTCTATAAAAAAATGAATAACACACCCAGCAAGATTTACGAAAAAAAACCCCCCCGAAGTGAGTATTACATTGGGAAAAGGCATTCAATCATTCAGTCTTGCTAAATTAACTTTCATTTTCTCATGGATTCTCTACCATCCCATCCACACCATAATGTATGTAATTCAAGTTAACCTTATAGTTGTACTAATTAAATTCCACGTGACCGCGAAGGAATATTACATACTAATATTTTCATTCCTCATGTTTCACTGCTTAATCTTGTGTAACGCATTCCAAGATTCATTCAATTAGAAAATACCATTTGAAGATGGGAAATAATGTTACATCGGAAATCTATCTTACTTATGTTGGAAAAGATCTAAAATGCACAATTTACAACAGTTTATGTATATTTCTTTCCAACATTTATTGAATCATGATATCTTGTAACGACGTACCAGTTCGCCACAGGATAGTGTGTTATGTGAGTGTATTCTAAGAACTCATTATTCGTGGCTTTTATGTGTGGTTTTATTTTCTTTCTCAGTGCAATTCTCTGTCTTCAAAATTATTCCTAGTTTAAATGAAATATCATATCGGTAGGACAGTCACTGAAACGTAAATACATGAGAATTTTAAAACAAATTACAGGAGCGAGGGTAACGGTGTATAAAGTGTTTTGTCAGTGATGTTTACCGACAAATCTGCTCTCAGCCAATCAGATGCAAGGATTTCAGTAGCTTATAACAGTTGTCGGTAAACATCACTGACAAAACGCTTGATGAAACGCTCCCCAGGCAGCACTAAAACTATCATTTTCAATGATATGATGAGTAACAAGTGTAAATTTAAAACTATCGATGGCACCTTATTCTACAAGATTCGTCAGTGATTTAATAGGTCCAATTGTTGGGGGGGGGGGGTGTAGGAAGAAAATCTAATTACTGGGTAGAATGAAGTGATCAGAAAACTGGTTTGTCTATAAAAAGGGCCGGTTTAGGAAAATATCATTGTTAAGCAAGTTTGGTGCCACATGGTTTCAACAAATGTTTTGTTTACTCTTTGTTAAAGATTTGTATCTGTTTCTGCTTTTGAAATGCCTATCACAATAATATATAAATTATTACTAAGTCTTTCTTTCTTTTTTCCCTTTTTTGGTGGGGGTGTGATCACTTAAAGTGAACCACTGTGGGATAATCTCATCAAAGTCATGAGGTAGTAAGATATTACTTACTTGTGTTTCTGTGAGGTTTAGACTCGCTGCCAGTTGTTTTCTTTCTGCGCCCACCACATAATGGTTCTTTTCGAAGGCATTTTCTAGTCGGAGAAGCTGGGAAGGGGAGAATGCTGTCCTGATTCTCTTGGGTTTCCTGAAGGGGTGTTGGAGAAAGAATCCACCATTTGGAAGATCACCTGAAATTTAAAATGAAAATGTTTAAAAGATATTGTGGATTAGTTCGAAACATGAAATAATAATTTAAAGCAACATAAAATATTATTGTACGTATTCCAAAATAGGCCTGTCGAATATCACAATTAAGAACATGAAGAAGTGATCACTAACATCAGGAAATTTAAAAGAATGTGAAGAAAAGAAACGAGAAGAAATAGGAAGAGAGAGAGAGGGGGGAGAGAGAGATAGATAGAAAGAAAGGGATGAAGATTATAATGGTAGTTAGACAAGATTTACGCAGCAGACGAGAAGTGTGATATCGATACCCACTCCGAGTCGCAGCCTGTCATCGATTGGCAGTATCGGCCTGCATGTTATTTTTTTCCTTGCCTCTTTCTGTCCCCATATCTCTCTCTTGCTTTGAGTGCAAGTGACTGTCTCATCGCAGAGTCGATGACAAGAGGAGAGGGGGTAACTTAACTCCGCTGTAAGTGGACAAGTGCAAGCATTTGCATTTGCTGTCAGTTACAGGCATATACCCCAAGCGTCTTATGGAGTATAATAGTTACCAGTATACAATGATTGAACTAACAACAAGAGGAAAAAACTTTGCTATGATAACTTTCAAATTATTGCAGGCAATACGGTAAATTTATCATGAAGATTATAATTCACCCACAATACGAAATAATCTAAAAATGACATAAGGCTTTTATTGAATCCCTTTTTATGTTTACCTTCTTGTCATAAACCTTTACTTTCTTCGACAAAATGAAATCCAATTCATGTTATTATGATGTCTTTCAGAGAACTGAAATGAGCCATGATAAATCAGGTGTGTGGCGTTGTCATTTTAAATGTGATTTCTGATTATGTATGACTGTATGGAATGATGGATGACCATTACTTGATTGTAATCTCCTATCTGAGATGCTAATGAACCTCAGAACATCGCCCTCTACGTCCAATAACACCACAATCCTTACAGGCAGAACACTGCTTTGGGGCATACCCTGCCGCGGCTCGAAATCTCTCCCGCAGGGCTGGCGGTCGCAACACCGGGAGCGCCCCGCTAGCTCGTCTAACGCCAGTGTAAGCACGCGAACCGCCTAATCAAACATCCCTCGCAATTCACACTTGTTCCTAATCACCATTGAGGTGTTATTTCTGCGGCAGATTACAGGACTATTATCCAGACTTATTAGTAAATCTACCCTCATTCCATTTCAAAGGAATACCGCCGCTTTTACACCCTCTTTCTCTTTCCGATGCTTAGGGTGTGGTAAAAACACAGGGTGTGAATGCATGTTGTTTGCCACATCAAGTACTAAAAACACAGGGACTCGAAGGACGTGAAAATAAATAACACGATGTAAATGGTGTTTACAGCCGATGATATAGACCACCATTAGGTAGATAAATCGAGCGGTGATAGCCCGATGTACTTGGAGGAGAGACAAATAATCTACATCCTTATAATGGTGATGATGATAATAATGTGAGAGAGAAGAGAGAAATGTTCGTCGGTGCTAGTATACGATGTTTGTTGATGCAGAGTGCAGAAGCAAGGACCCGCCACATATCGGTGTACTTCTAAGTCATATCTTACCCCACACACGCTGATACTTCAGCATAACGTTGTTTTTGCATAAAGTGAAGGGGAAAAAATCACTCCGTTTAATGAAATATTTAAAATGAATTATGGTCATTATATATTTCATCATAATTATACTATTACAAGAACAACAAAAGAACTACAAGATAATAGGGAAAATTAGTTCCGGATCTTTTCCACATAACTGTGACAAGCCGTAAGACACAGATTTAAGTCTCATTTGTTCAATGGTATCAATTACTGAAAAATAATATTCAAAATGTATTCATGTAATTGAATATTTTCATTGTGTTATTTCACTTTTCGTTAATTCATTACACAAAAGTTAAATTGTTGAAGAAAAAAAATACACTCGAGTCACTAAATAGCAAAACTGATTCTTTATACCGTTGTCGCGTTAATGATAGTCTATGCCTAACAAAACAGGAACAAAATATTAACGAAGAATTATTTTAAATGTGTTATACTCATTATAGTACTTACTATATTGTTATTAACATTATTTATATTTTGAAGCAAATTCAAGGAACCTAATTTGAATGTGTAATTAACAAAGCAAACATGCCAAATATTCGTAACTAGAGGTAACAAATATATTTCAATATTTATAGAAAACGCAATGAACAATTTGTAAGTCATTTATCCTTTTGTTCACGGTGTTTTATGATTCACAAATGCAATGTACAAGAAAATAAACATATATAGACTCTGTGCTCGATATATGTGAGTCGTACATAATATTGCGTCCTTCGTCTACCACGTGTCTACGAGAAATGGTCCAAGCATGCATAGACTTTGCGTAACCTCTAAGATATAGTTTCGGAATAACAATACAGTTTTACAACTGGTAAAAAATATTTTCTTAGACGCGGTTATATTTGTGTTTTGTTATTAAACAGTTATTTAATTAACTGCAAAGAGAGCAAGAAATAAGTATCAAATATCATGAAGATATGAAAACATACTACACAGACAACAAAGGAACAGAGGTGTATTATAAAAATTATAGGACTATGAGCATGTATTCAAACTGACGAGCAATGCTTTGAACAAACAAAGTTATTCCGGTCAAGAAGCATTTCTCACAGCCCATTTTACGGCAGCATTTCACCAGTATAACCACCCAGACAAGTAAATCGGGAACAATTATTGTATTCAAAGGGTAACAGGATAATTAGGTACGCTAAACTTGACTTGAATGAAGATCTACGACTTGAACTCGACACCTTTTCTAAAAGGTATATTCAGCGCTACCGAAAACTCAGTACCGCAGATCGACTCAAGGCGTATTCACATACATAAAGAACAGCGCATGTTGGTGTACACAGTGTTATTTCTACTCCATTTAGCAACGAGTCTACAGAGGGGAATAGAAGGAACTTATGGGAAATTATTTTCCCACTTATTCGATATATCATACAGCACTGTGAGAATGAATTTGAAAAATAAAGTCGTCTTCTCCTCAATTAGTACAAGATTTGCTCTGTCTGGCATCTCTTTCCTACTCCTCCTGAAATACTAACGTATCCGTATATTGTTTAACACTGTAATAGTTATTATTTTGTGTTTATACATTACCCTTAAACAGAAGTAATTTCGATATGTTTAGAAGTTATACCATTAATACCAGATAATATAACCGTAAACAATATGTCGAATTAACACACAAATCTAACGTTTGTCTAATAAGTCAACAAACAAAATTGTTACAAACCTACTTTTTTGCTTTTAGTGTTTTTAAAACAACAGGGATGACACTAAACCTCTGCATTCTCTGATTAATTTTTCCCATTGCTACCTTAAATACACACAACGACCAGAAAAGTATGTTTTTTTCGAGTACATAATTATGGTGCAAAGTTTCACACCCACAAAAAAATTTTGTATTCATAATCACGATAATTATTATGCCGATGATGTTGTCATACACATACACCAGTATAATCCTGCTATCTACCATGCTAAAAAAATCCTCTATAAGTCTTATGAAATTGGGTTCAGAATAATTTATTGGAGTCATGAGGCTAGAGATAATCTTACTTCTTTCTTAAAATTAGTCAGATTTATCTGCACTCCCAAAACACAGAATGCAATAGCATCTAGAAGAATTTAACGAATCTGGACATTATTGCAACATCTTTAGTCGGGTGTGTTGCATGTTCGTCGTACAGAAAGGATAGGAAACGAACCAAATAAAAGGTATATGTTTACAGATCTCCACTACCCCATTTTACGTATAAATCCTGTATTATTGGGTATTGATTCGCAACATTGGAGCTATCAACCGATTCGTCATACTAATCCCTCTATCTCTCGGGAAAATTTTGGTGGAAACATTATTACAACCTCATTAAAGGAGCTATTATTAACCATTTAGGAGATTACTGAAGAGGATTCTGGGATCACGAAAGGCTACTTTCCCGGGATAAACAGTATAAGAGGCCCACACCAGAAGTTGCCTTTTCAAAACATGTTACGTTTCCTGCTCAAAGGCGCATTTGTCAACGGAGTTCTTAAAGCGAGAAAAGCTCTCTTTAAACACTTTCAAAAAAGCGCGGATAAGAGGTCTAATTAATTTACATTAGGGTGGGTCCTATTCAAATGAACCTTTCCTTCACTGACTTCACAAAAGAGCTGTCGGTGTAATCAACTTCACGTCGTTTCTCTTTCTTCCATCTACAATTCAAGATCCCTTTCCCTATCAAACGTTATAGAAGGGGGTAACACCATTGTCAGCTCGGCCTATGAGTATTGAGAGCCTATCGGCTGGTCTTGGGGTATTGTTAGCGTCCACCGCGCCTCAAGCTTATAGCTGGCAACCTCGGGTGTATTACTTTTCTCCCCTTTTCTCACCCATTTTTGCTTCTTTTCTTTTCTTTTACTCTTAAGCTTGATACCACAATTTACCACTATTAATCCGCTATTCAATGAGAGTTAACGAAGCCACAATGATGGTAAAAATAAAGGAAAGACTCTCCTAAACTGGCCGTAATTGGTTTTCAAGCTCTCCATTATGGGCAACACAAGAACGCATTAATTAGCTCTTAATAGTGGCAAATTTTGTGATTTCTATCAAGGAACATGCACTTACATCCATTATTGGTTATAAAGGACTTTGTGGAAATGGAATTTAGAAGACAGAGAGAGAGAGAGAGAAGAAGAAGAAGAAGAAGAAAACACAGAGCGACAATGACAAGACATAAAAGCAAGGAAACAAGGTGAAGACTCCACGGAGTAGGGAGTTACTACGGCGAATGGAACAAGAGAAATTGACGAAATCACACAAAAGGAAGACATTTAAGAGAGAAAGAGGGAGCCATTTTGTGCTTAATAGTTTGGAATGCAGAGGAAAATACAGACACAACGGACATAAAACCTATTTGAATGAGACGTGCAGCGATATAAACCAATGACCATTGCAACTTATCGATTAAAATCAGGGACCTTCTTTTTTTCTTCTTAACCCCTCTTTTGTCATTGTTGTGTCATAGCGCTGGACAAGCACATTAGCAACCACATGACAATGTGACCAAATGAAGGACATTGGCATGGACACAAAATCTGGGGGCAATGCCCTCTGAATCCTCCAGCAAGGGCCAAGAAATGGAGTGGAGAAAAACAGAGAGGAAGAGAGATGGGAAGACAGTAAGAGACGAGGAAGAGAGGAACAATAAGAAGAGAAAGGATGAGAGAGAGATAGAATGAGGGGAGATGGAAGAAAAGGAAGGAGGGGAACCGAATATGAAAAAAGGAGAGGGAATAGGAAAAAGGAAGAGCGTTAAAAGATACTATAGAAATATAATTACAGGCAGAAAGATGGATTAAAGAGATACATAAAGAGAGAGAAAGGGAGAGAGAGAGAGGGAGAAATTAGGTGGATTAAGACAGAGGATTGTTAAGGGATATTGAGAATATCTCTTTAAATTAATCTACGAATAATGGTTGAAAATCAGAAAGGTTAATCATCAACCCTGTAAAGTGCACATAATCGCAACTCAGAAAGCCCACACGTATACCTATTTTATTTCTGTACCTGAATATCATAGGAAATGTTAAACTAAATTGCCAAACCAGGAGATAAAATGCATTACTTTTACAGTAGTTTCCCCGGACATACCAATGTCTGTTTGGTTTGGGTTTTTGTAATGATCTGATCATGACTATGATTTATTTCAGTGCTTTTGTCGCTATGGAGTCTCCATGGACATTGAGTAATCGTACCTCTTTTGGGTCTGATTGTTTAATGACAAACCACACCAATTTTATACATCTTTTTTTAAAATGAGATAGTTATTCAAAATAGTGCCTAATATGCATTCCGTCATTCTATACTCTTATTAATTAATACCAGACATAAATATCTGACAAATTATAGGCATCGGTCACGGTTTCATTAGACACCGAACTAAAATACAGTAACCGTGCCGCAATAGAGCAGTATGACTAACTTCCTCAACAAACCTTTCTTTTTTGGCAGAGTTATTATGATACCAAAACATAAATCCGACAAAAGAACTACTACAATCATGTATTTGTATATTACTCACAAGGGATTGATATTCTGTTCTTTTTGTGATAAATACCCCACGATCGAAGACATGATTTTGTTGACCCCCGTAATACAAATAATTAACAAATAAAATGATTCAGATCTGATCTCAAACGCCGATAACAATAACATTGATGGATAAACTGCTCACAAGACTGGTAATACTAGCAATCCAACAACATGAATTTTGACAAAACTGTTGCAAGTATAGGCCTATACAATAAAGTCCATGTTTTGGAGGAAAAAAAAGCTACAGAAAGTAATCTGATATTGATCGGGTGAGCGGTGAACTAACTTCTACGGCTGACGTGAATAAGACAAATCGCATTAAATTGAATTTGAATTGTACAGTTTGTTTTAACAGGACATAAAATGCCTAATGCATTGACACGAACAAACATATACCACTAAATGAGTCAAAATAAGTAAAGTGGAAAGTGATGAGAAAATGAATAATCAACAAATTGTAAATAGATGAGTAGAATCTCTGCTCTGTCCTATCAAAATCGACATCGCTCCATCATTTTCCCTGTAGCCGATTATTATCGATTTGTTTACTCACGGCTCGTATGTGGTAGCAAGTCTCGTGTATGCCAAATCATCATGCGCGAGGCAAATTAACCTCGTGTATGAGAATGACAACTCCATCAAAATGTTAATAATCTGAAGTTGACATGACTATACTTTTACCATGTCTGGGAGATTATATAAAGGTGTTTATTCGTCCTTGTAAATAGTTTTCATGTTTAGCTATGCAAGCATATATATTGACATGATCGACAAGTGTTGTAACTGGTCAGTAAAATTTTACACAACGTCCGGTCATCGATCAGCATCATCATATTATTTTGAGAATTTGATTAGAATTTGTTGAATTCAATATACTGATTGGCTGTCGAATACTACAAATCATAATGTAATGAAAACATGGGGTTAAAAAAGATGCGTTTTGCCTTAGAAACACCTACCGAATTAGGACGAATTAATTTTCGATAAACGATATATTCCATATAAACAATTACAAAAACACTATTATGCAATTAAAACCAGAAATAAGAGACACTGCATATTCATTAACCTAAAATAATGAAGTATTGTGATGACGTCCTGTATCGTCTTACAAACAACCTAAAATAATGAAGTATTGTGATGACGTCCTGTATCTTCTTACAAACGATTGAATTTATACATTTACCCCGAAATATTGGTACGGAAAACTTCACAAAACTTGAACTTTGATAAAAGAGAACAACAAAGAGTACTTAATCACATCTTACCGCATCTTTAAAAAGATGAATTGCGGGGAAGAAAACAAAATCGCAGGACTTAATTTCCTTAGTGAAATATTTGTCGGAATATTGAGACACATTATCATGATTATTGACGATAAATAACGCGGACGACCTCGGTATACTGGTTTACTGAAGTTGTATAATTAGGTGTGTACAAATAAAAAACAATAAAGAGAACATGATTTTCAAATACATTACATCTATTCAACAGAAATTTCCTTTCACATGTGTCACATATTTTCACACATCAATCGAATACTTTAATTTTTTGAGCGAATTATAATACATGTAGTGGAAATATACTGTTTAACTAATCGTTGCAAATAATTCGTAATAGTAGTATAGGCATGATATAGGTAAGAAATAGAATCTATTCTATTCAGCGATTCATCAACAACTACCTGATTTACTGATAATATTACTTATAATATTTTAAAATCATATCGACAATCATGGACTAGTTACAGTCTGAAAAAGAGTGGTTCAAGAGGGGAAATTTCACTGAAAATCGGGATGTAAACATTGGATTACGGATAGGCCTAGGTGTTGAATTTCTGCAAGCAGGATTAGCTTTAGTATTTAGCATGACTTTAGACTGTTAATTGATATGTCAGGGTTAGAAAAGAAGAAAAGGAATTTCAGAAGATTAAATGATCATCTTGCAAATCTGACTCACCTGGGAATGGTCTGTGGCCAGCGGCAAGAAAGCGATTCCTGGCCAATAACCAGGGATAAAGTCCAAAGCCATCGCGCCTCGGTCCTCCAAGACCATGTGCGCCGAACACCCCAGCCAGTGCCGGGTGACTGTGTTGGGCTGCCGCTGCTGCAGCCGCTGCTGCTAGATTATGGTGGTGTGCGAGTCCGAGTTGTTGCTGGATCGGGCCGACGTGAGACGGTGGGCCGGCCGCTGCGGCGGTGTGATAGATGGGCTCGGGGTGGTATAGTCCCTTCATTCCACTGATAGAGGTAAAGAAAGATGCCTCCGTGGGCATGGGCTTGATGATGCCGCCATGCCGGCTGGTCGCCGGCGGCGTGAACGGTGACGAGGCTAACGAGTTCGATTCCATGGTCGACGCCGTCGCTGCAGCTTGGGGGGATGCCGGTGGAGTCGGAGTAGCTCGATGATGGTGGTGGTTGTTGTTGTGATGAGTGTCCTTTGAAACAAGTGATTCTATCGAGAAGCAGCTCGACTTCGACGTCGTGCTGCTGGTCGACGTCGAAATCCCGCTAATGGGCGGTCGAAATAAATCTACCGCTGACATTTTTATAATCGTGTCTCTTTAATCCTTCGTCAAAAAATCTTCTGCAAGCTTAATCACTTGATTTGCTACCTAGTTGCTCCCAAAGACAATTTTTCCCCTCTGTTAAATGAATGGTAGCTAAGAAAGAACTCCAAAATCAGCAATGACTATGTTCACAGTTCCTGGGAGAAAGAGAAAGAGAACCACGAAATTGAAGCTTAGAAATCCTGCTTTGAATATGACGATTCATATGTTTGTGAGTATCTCTCACGAATAGCAAAAAGGAGAGAGAGAGAGTCCTGTGATATACGTCCGCACCCAGTCAATGTCCAACAATGTTTTGTCGTGTTTAGAGGGGTTACGGAGCGTAAAGACCAGCCAAAGCGGTACACAAGGGGGTACACGCTCTACCACTTTCTCGTTTCGGACATGAGATGGGAGATACCAAAGTCTTCTTATCTTATCCTGCTGTTCAATTATCCACTCCTGCTTTAGCTGGAACTTTGCAACGGATGGGGGAAAAAGAAGAAACTTGGAGAAGGCGCGTTGATCAAAATGAATGTAAAAAGGTACGTTTTTGTCGGGGTGACGAGAATTATAAAATAAAAAGTCTTCTCGCCCTTGACTTTCGAACAAGTAATGAAGAAGCCAGAGTGGGAAATCGATTCATATAATAATGAATTTTCCCTGACTACTTTGTGTTCCACAAAAGTGAGATCCAGTCTTTCTTCCAATAGAGTGAGAAGTAATTCTGTTTTGGACCAAGTCATGTGCACCAAGTGATGCACTCCGTCCTCCAGCGATGAATTCCGATCCAACTTGCTAATCGGTCAATTTGCATAGTCGTTAGAGAGGAGGCCCCCACAATTAGCTTATGAGAGACAAGGGATATGCAACGAACGACGGTGCTTAATCAAAACTCCTTTCTCTCTTCTTCCCTCCTCGCCCAATAACCCGTCGCCATTTCGTGTCACTTTTGATTGGCAGATGAGGACTGTCAACGAAGTGACGTCACCATGAAGAATCGGTTAAACCCTGATCGAACTACCCCCTTGTTCATCGAGCTGCTACAATGTAGCCAAGCGCGATTGCTAGTGCACGGCTGTACACCTCCTAAATTGCCTCCCAGTCTCAATTTGCTGACTCCGTTCTCGGCTTTCCGTTGTGCTCAGCGCTGCATATGCTTACACACCGGGGACATGATGCGTTGCAGCGAACAGTGGTCTTCAGTTGACGCCATGATCAAGTAGGCGGGGCTCAGAACTCTCTTTGGCAACGCTGATTGGTCGAAGGATGCATACAGTGAATATCGCATCGGTTTTGGCGTACATGCTACCATATCTCATGAAGACGAAGATAAGTTAATGCAGTGTACACGTCCCTCATAATTTTTCGCGTTAGAGGCTTGATCTACGATAGATCTAAACAGTATTAATCAGATATCGAAAGTCATTAAAATCATATTCATAATATGGATGTTCCTATACATCATTCTCCAATCAGATGCTCTCGAAGTTTTTCAATTAATACAAATCACCTCTGGATCACAAGTCAGATACATAAAGATAATGACGCCGGTTTGCTTCTAAATTAAAAAAAACTTTACAACCATAAGAAAAAAGAAATATATTTTGTCTCAAACTCTCAATATATCCTCTCTCTCTCTCTCTTTCTCTCTCTCTCCCTGTTTTTCCCCTTCTTTTTGGAGGGGGTAATTGCAATTTATGAATAAATAAACATAATTTTCTCTCATGTATCGTTTTATATCATGCAATAATTTATTATAAAAGCTTATAAAGCATTATAACCTGCGTATCAAGAGAACTAGTCAGATAAGTCTCTGAAAGAAGTGATTTGACATACAGGCATTTAGGTATACTGAGTAAATAAATAAAGGGAGAGAGAGAGAGAGAGAGAGAGAGAGAGAGAAAGAGTAGTATGATGATGACTTTACTTAAATGTAAAAGTGGAGTCCATCTTCTTTTGTGCCTTAAAAGAATTCAAGGAATTTCAAAGAAATGTCTTAATCCAGTGGGAAAAGGCGCTGTATAAATTGATATTGTTATTATCAATAGATTCAGTTCACATGTATAACCCTTATGTCCGCATATCTGTTGTTGATTAAATATCTGTTTGGAGCCAGAAGGGTGTTAAGTCCCATCATTTGTACAGAGTTAGCACCCTTCTGGCTCCAAACAGACGTGAGACTAATGGAGGGTAACGACTACCTGTAATCCATTTTCATGTCTCAGAATTTGAAATCCTCTTTAAATCTAATCAACATTCAAATGCAAATTAAATACATCATCTTATTTAGATGTTCACATTTTAACGAATTTTAATGGTATTGATAGTATATTATTTTGGTGATTGTTATAATACAGGAAATATCAAAGTACACAACGACATGCTAAGACATTGTAACCTACTACTAAAGAATAATTATTTTAAAATTATTCAGACTATGCGAGGCATTGAAGTTCACGAAAAGACCATCATAATTCATTTTCTGAGTAATCTACTAATCGATCTTTACAACTAATATGTGATTTGTATTGCATGAAATGAAACAAACAAACAAATAAACAATAGCTTGGGCACTTTCGAGGAGAAAGAGATATTCGCTTGATTTATTTTATAAACAATTTGGAGCACTCTTAAAAACCGAAACCTGGGGAGCGTTTCATCAAGCGTTTTGTCAGTGATTTTTACTGACAAATTTGCTCTCAGCCAATCAGATGCAAGGATTTCAGTAGCTTATAACAGTTGTCGGTAAAAATCACTGACAAAACGCTTGATGAAACGCTCCCCTGTTGTCGTATTTGAAAACTGACAAAGCGACCTCAACAGGGCAAGGCGTACCAGTTTATATTCAGCATGGTTCAAGTACATGTGCATGTATATAGCAGGTTAGAATACGTGCATGCATGTGCGTAGCGAATTTTTCCATTTGGAATAGGATAGCTCATGCACAATGTACCCATTAGAAATAGATTCTTGACTTGATGCTTTCTCTCGTGATTATAATATCAACTATTTAGAAGGGATCGCAATCGCATGATTATCACAACTACCTCATAATATTCGATGGGATAGTGCAGAAAATAGTCATGCAAGGGAGTCAAATGGGACAAGGGAGATTTGAAAACTTGGACACAATTTTATGTTTAGATACGTCCTAGTTCGTATTCGTATTCGTATTCGTATTCGTATACGAAGCTTTTCCCCTTTACATTTTTAAAAACCTGTACCACTGAAGTTATGTAGGCGTTGTCAAAGCGAGCGCACATATTTGGAAAGAACTGGGAGTTTCAGACTAGAATGCATAAACCATTTTCTCCACATTCAAAACATTCACATTTTCTGATCACTTTGACAGTAAATCAAAAATATATTCTTCTTTAGGTTTGTGCGTTCGAGTTCGCATGCATGGATGGGATAATCTGCTGAGATTTATGGTTCAGTTTCCCCAAAGTTTTTACTCTTATTTTCATGATAGTATTTCATCATCTTCATTACTGTTTATAAAACTATAATCGGGGGAATAATATTCGGGCTACCACTTTTCAGCTGAATGAAAGTTGGGAGAAAAGAAAAGTTACGCCTTGAAGCAAATACGCGATTAGCCTATGGTATTAGACACTATCACGGTATCTTAAAACAGGAGAAAGTGGAGATTCGCTCGAGTGTGCCTTCCGACTCATTTCACGCTCATTGCGATTGGCAAGCAGTTAATTCTTACTATTGCACTGTTGATAGGATATCTATTTTTTCATGAGATTGAAATCATTGTGACGTTTTTATCACGTGAGTCATTTTCATTCAGTTTTAGGAAAGGTAATTATAAACTTCCGTTGTGGATCGGTTTGCTCTAATGTCACGTGATTGGAAGAAGGCTTCTATTCAAGCTTGTGCTCGTTACGACCCATTTGTTTATACTGTATAGTACACTTTTATGACAATGTCTTTCACCTTTTCACTATGTAAAAGAGAGAGTTGTTTACGCTTAATGAGTATAGAAATAAACATCAAAATCAAATAAAATTCGTAATACCCTTTACTTATTACAAATTTGATCAGGTTTGTAATATAATAAATAAGGTGTCTTGTATATAGTGATTCATTTACTTTACTCTCAATCTAAGGGTTTAGGGTTCGAATCTCAGCCCGGCACTAGGCGTCATTATGGCAAGACATTAATCCACGTTTGCCACTCTACACCTAGGTGCTTTTGGGTACCTGGCAGGACTTATTCCTTGAAATGCACTGTGCGCTGAATACTACCGTAGAAGTTAAAGGCAGTGCGATAGGTAATAATATCCAAACCATTTGGAAACGCATGTCGACGTCATATCACAATGTGTTATGCGCTATACAAGAACGGTTTATTACTATTATTATTACTAATGATTAGATTAATTTAGATTTTTCTTAATTCATGTAGATTCATTTGTAAAGTGAATCATGTTATAACATTTTTAAAAATATAATGAACAGTTGTTACAAAAATTGAATATCATTATATATGACAGTGATTCATGTTGCATAAAATATGCAGAACATATGGAATTGATATTGCTATCTTCTTTTGAATATTTTTTTTTCTGTATTCTCAATGTCACTTATATCTTCCTATCATGGTCATCAATAATCGTTATTTTGCAGATGGTTAAGTCGCTACCAGCAACCAAAATGTATACAAAGAATATTTGCTTCTCGCTCTACCACAGGCCACTTTGAACTTTCTTTGACCTTGGATGCAGTTGTAAAATCCTTTTCTGAGGATGAATAATGCACTGATATTAATGTGACTATATGATATATCTGCTACTGTATATACATTTCATCATATTTACGAAATGCATGACAATTCTTTTCCTCCATTTCAATCAAAACAATGATTCTTTCGGAAAAAGTAAATACGGCAGTAGCATTGGTTATAATATGTCGAAAAGTGCAGAGATAGTTGCTTGAAATGGGAAAAGGAAGATAATAAGAGAGGTAGATTAAGAGAGAGAGAGAGAGAGAGAGAGAAATAAAGAAGAGGATGGGAGAGGTAGAAAGAGAGAATAACAATACAGAAAGAGAGATAGAGAGAGGGGGAGAGAGGAGCATGAAGAAAGGGAGAGAGGGAGAGAGAGAGAGAGAGGGAGAGGGGGGGGGGCGGAATTCACTAAAGATATTTATGGGGGAAAATGGACAAAATATAACATTTTGCAATAATCAACAAGTAAATCTTGTTGATCTAAGTTTGAAAGAGCGGTCTGTAAATTCCCTTCATTCATGATTAAGTTTCTTTACGACACGTGGCACTTTGTTACGTCACTGACGTATTAGAAACCCAAGACGGAAGAGAGGAAATGCCTCAGTAAATTTCAAGACATCGGAAAAACAATTAAGACTGAAAAGCGTTCAATACTCTGATCTTGGGCATAGTTTTGTTTGACAAGCTAGTCATTCTTCTTAAAGTTCGATAAATTACCTCGTCATCAGCAATTAGTCCGTCAATCAGGCTATTGTGTAGGAGTACATCATTGTTTTGCGGGCCCGGGACTGAGTAATAAGAGCGTTTGATAGGTGGTGTGCATCACACTCTTTTGTGTGCTTCCTTTCGGTGTGACGCTTTCGATGGGGTGCGTTGTCACGGCTACGGCGATGACCGGCTTTTAGGGCAACGCCTTCTTAAAGGGGTACTCCGGCCTGAAATTAATATGAATTGAATAAATAGAGTAAAATTAAACAAACAAATCACTGAAAATTTTATCGAAATCGGATGAAAAATAATGAAGTTATGGAATTTTAAGTTTTGCATTATTTTGGTAAAACAGTTATGTGCACGTCATCATGAATATGCAGTGAGTGAGCTGATGATGTCACATCCCCACTTTTTCTTTTGTATTTTATTACATGAAATTGAAATTATTCAAATTTTCTGCTCCAAGCCTATAACTAAAAGGAATGACTCCTTATTTAATATGTAAGTTCATCATTGCTGTAACTTATTTTGTTACAAGGGAGATATTTTTTATAGACATGTATGAAAAAATGAAAAAATGAAGATTTCATATAATATAGTTAAAAAAGGAAAGTGGGGACATGACATCATCAGCTAACTCATTACATATTCATGATGACATGCATAGAACTGTTTCCCCACATAATGCAAAACTTACAAATTCAATAACTTCGTTATTTTTTATCGGATTTCGATGAAATTTTCAGTGTTTTGCTTGTTTAATTTTACTCTATTCATTCGATTAATATTATTTTCAAGCCGGAGTACTCCTTTAAAGGCCGATAGAGCTACATAATAAGTAAAATATAATGCTTTGTCTTTCATCTTATAATCATCCCGCTATATTCCTGTCTCTATCTCGCTCTATCCGTACGTTGTTCATATGTGTGTCTCTGTCTCTTGCTCTCTTTTAGTTTGTAATATTAAAATGATAACTGGTATTAAGCTATATATAAAGCCCGGCGCACACTGTACGATCCGACTGCGACCCGATTTTCGAAAAAATCGCAGTTTGCATTAAATGTGAAAGTTTAAAAAAGTGAATTATCTCATTTGAAGTTCGGAATAATGATACGAATACTAATATAGAAATTTTGGTTAACTGCAATTCTTCTGGTTAGAGTAAAGGCCAAATCGGCTTCAAATCTTAGTCGATCGCAAGATTGGTATGACGTCACTACGAGTTGGAATTGAATTCGCTTTTATTCCTACACGGGGGCTCGCAGTAGCCCGGAATTTCGATTTTAGTATTCATACTACTATTCGGAACTTTGATCACGAAGATTTTACATGTTTGAAGGTTCATATCAAATGTTATGACAACTTTTCCCAAAATCGCATAGTAGTCAGATCGCGCAGTGTGCGCCGGGCTTAAGTTATAATACTATGTCGTTTACTTTTGATTATCCAATCTACCTGTCTCTCTATCTCTACCTCGTTCTATCAGTGCGGTGTCGATCTGTCTAACTCTGTTCTCTTTTGTATGCCTGTATGACGGAATATTCGTAATGATAACATCCATTCATTACCACAAATTATTTCACCGGGACCTACATCTTTGCAAGCTTGCTTTCATGTAGGTCCCATCATATTTCTCTCAGTAAAATGACTACATTATATTGACCATTTACCTTTATGTTATTTTTGTATGTATTTATTTTTGAAATGTAAATGTATGTTCATGAGAAATATGAAAATAAAATGAAAATGAAAATGAATTAAGTGATTAAGTGATGATCGACTATGGTTCGGGGCATTATTGTCAACTAAATTATACCACATCTATCCAATCCAATCAGGGTATTTAGGTATATAGCGCCAATATCTAGTTGCCTAATCAAAGGCGCTGTTGAGACTGAAAAACTACCAAAATGTCTGTTCATGATTCTACCTGGGAAAGACAAGAATATATGACTAGTTGTAAACGTCTAGACACCAAATGACGAAGAGAGATAATAAAACTTGTTTAAAGGAATACATATATACAATGCTGTCGAAGAGAATTATATATATCATATGGTCAGCCAAGTTGGGTCAATGACTCCGAACCAAGAGAGATAGCAAGAGAGTGTGTGCATTATCATGTGACAACTCTCTTTCTATGCAGCTTATTGATAAGCTTTGGTGACTTGTAACCAATTGGGATTCGCTTGTCTCTCCTACAAGCATTTCATTTTTGTCTGTACGCCTGTCTGTCTGTAAGTCTTATATAGTCTACCAGTATAAAAACGTCTGTATTTATCTACCTTCGTCTCCCTTCTCCGACTCTCCTCTCTCTCTCTCTCTTTCCACACCTTCTTTTTCTATAAGACAGATTTTGGTATTTTGGTCTAAAATCACTGTTTATCGTACACGAATTAAGACTAAACATTTAATGCTAATTCATCTTTATGTTTGCCAGTTGAAAGTTGTCTTTTGGAGATTTGAATTGGTAACAGAAACAATGGAATGAATTCAAACAATGTTTGAAGAGCATTTCAAGAAGTTGATGTATTATTTTGAATGGATTGAAGTTTTTGAAGGTTTGCATGGTGAAGTTGTAATTCAGAAAAAGGTTTGCGGTACAACCATGTGAGTTGGAATAACTCCACGTTTGGTGTCAAAATATCTACTCCTTAACATTCAGCAAAGATTTAATATGTAAATTTACTTAACTATATGGTTTGTTATTTTTTGGATCTGGACATTACCATATATGATCAATTGCAGTTACATGAATGGTAAAATGATAATTATACAGACTTTACAACTTGTACAAAAAAGAGGAAGAGCTTCAGAAAGCATAACTGACAAAAACGCCGTCATGGGGGCTGCAAAATCACTTTGAAAGTTACACAGACTCCGTATGATTATAAATCAGTCGTTTCTTTTAACATTGTGAGGGGTGTAGACAAATTGTCTATACTTCTCATACCAACATGGGCGCCAGTTTTGTTCCTAGTGTGACTTATCATCTTCATTATAACCATAGGCCCTATACCTTTAAGAATGCATTGTATTTATTAGATAATGGACATACGGATCGCTTCGTGTGTTAATACTCACAGCGCGGATAGAAACACGATTTTAACGCTAATTGATTTTAATCTGTCACTGTGCCATACCATCGAGAAACGAAGCAGAACGATTTGGCAGAAAGACCGGAGTGGTCATCAACCTCTGGCCAGTATCGACAATACTGGAATTGATGATGATTCGGACAATAGCAATGAGCATCATTAGTCATTTGCTTCTATTTGAGAAAGTAGGAGATTAAAGATCTGGTCGGATGACCGCTCGCTACGCATGCCTACACCCGATAGTCCGTCCAGCTACGCTACCTGCTGAAGGGTTCTTGTCGATCTCAGAGATTGCATCACGGGCAGGGTGGGCGAGTCAAGAACAGACACGGAAGTTAAAAAAAATGTCTTTAAAGCTCCTTTAAAGTGTAAGTTATAGTGCAAAAAATGTCTGTATTTCATAGAACATAGTAGTAGTAGTAGTAATAGTACAATCCTACAGTGGCTTAATTCTTTACCACATTATGTGAAAGATTGTTTTTGAAAGTTCAACAGGCAAAATGTGCGAAATTCCCTGAAATTTCGTCATCGATATTATTTCTAATTTGGAAGGCTCCTGACAATTCTGTGCAATACCTTTCCCTCATATCTATCGTGTCTATGGTAGCCAATGTATCACGTTACTTTGTAAAATTTAAGATAATTCACACCTTAGCAAGAACAAATATATCTTATTAATGGCTTGGATAAAGATTATTATAATAATAGATATCAACATAAAGGACAGAAATGGTTCAAATATTATCAAAAACAGGAGTAATTTTTCGCAATTCTCTTATCTTTGACTCCTTAAGCTTTTTGACATAATATTTGCTTTGTAACATTTTAGTCTGCATTTGTTCATTTTCTGCTTGGCTTGATCACATTTTTAAGCTAAATTAATGAAATTGTGGTAGTCTTATCAATATTCAGCCTGAATAACTATGATATTACAAGACTGTAGGACTCAATACCATGAATATGATCACTATATTCTGGTTTCTGTTTCAGCGACAAGATTTTTCAAAATGTTGAACGGTTAAAAATAGACCCAATAAGCGAATAATGTTGATTCACAACTATAATAATATACCTCCAGTGAGAAGTATTTTCTTCTTGCAATCGATACATCAATCGATTGGTTGGGTCCCATCGGCTGGAATGACGTTAATAGCCCAACGCGTGAAAACACGGTCAAACTCCGATACATGTCCAATTAATCGCTTGGGATATCATGGCCAGATTAGGGGACATTGTCCAGTCACTATAGCTGGACAGTTGATGTAGTTCGGTTTATTGGCGGTCATCCGTCATCAGCACTGCGGCATGACCAAGATTTGTATCAAGTAAGGAAAGAGAGCAGAAGGAACGATTTCTATAAATGTAATCATACCTCATGATCCGATCATCCACATCATCATCGTCATCATCATCATTGTCGTCGTCATCGTCATCTGCATCATCGTTATTTTCTCGTTGAGAATCAATCACGATATTGTTGTGTGACAGGTAATGAGACATACAGAGGAAGCAAGAGTTAGAAAGGGAGAGAGAGAGAGAGAGAGAGAGAGTTACTATGTAGTAAACAAATAAAGGAGAAGAGAGACTGTGAGGAACAGAGAGATAGAGAGAGAGAGAGAGGTGAAGAGGGAGAGAGAGAGGTGAAGAGGGAGCGAGAGAGGGAGGGGGGGGGAGAGGGGAGGGAGAGAGGCTGAGGGAGAGACACAACTAAATCAAGAAATACGTTTATTATATAACTTTACAAGTAAAATAATAATGATCAAATTCCACAAAGCTGCCTTAGAGGGATGAAATGAAACGGAAACTACCCGTACCAAAGAACACGCCTTTCCACAAACATAGATATACAAGACAAGAAAATAGGCCCGAGTAAAAGGAAAAGAAAAAGTAAAGAGAAAGACATTTATGAATACACCGAGTCTAGGTAGTATCAGGTTCTAGTTTTCACGCCCCGTGCATGCTTTCATACTATTTTCCTTAATTCCTACCACCGCCACCACTAGCTCTAAGTTAGATGTTGACCCATCGGTGCTTCGTAGGGTGTTTATCCTGAGTTCATTGACCCCTCGGTATCTCTCGCGTCCCCGTCTACCCGACGCTACAAGGGCTTATTAAGTACCACTAAATGGTCTTGATACGCTTTAGCTTCATACAGTACATCATGCTCGAAGGAGGTCTAACGATTTTTGGTAGCGGTTTCTGTTTCCTTCTTTCTGGCCTAGACATTAATTAAAGTGTTAGACTAACTCTCCGCAAGTCTAAATTAATGATAAGTGTTGTTAGAAATGGAACGAAGCTGATGGAAACCATGCTAATGAGGTTGATGCAGGGAACTCGAGGATACGTTGGTCAGAATAATGAAAATGTTGCGGTTATGATCGTGGTTATGTTCTATCAATTGATAAAGTTTCAACATTTCATTTTAACATGTTGATATTGAACCGTACTTCGTTGATTATGCCGTTTACGTGCAAGATGCGTTTAATGTCAATTTGCTTCTCAAGTTGTATCGAAACATTAGATTCATATTGTAGTGCCTTCTACATCCATCCCTTTACATGATATTGAGCTTATCTTGTTGCTCTCGG
Organism: Heliocidaris erythrogramma; assembly: GCA_025617745.1. Classification (NCBI taxonomy): domain Eukaryota; kingdom Metazoa; phylum Echinodermata; class Echinoidea; order Camarodonta; family Echinometridae; genus Heliocidaris; species Heliocidaris erythrogramma. The sequence goes on from CM046868.1 coordinate 35,440,623, forward strand.
TAAGTGGATCCAGGGGCCAAAACGACAGCGCCCAAAATAATATATCAAGATATATTCCGGGGCCCCCCCCCCCCGGACAATTGGAATGCCAGCGGGATTGCCGAAATCATTTTGCTGGGAAAGAAAAATAATATTCCTCTCCAATTTTTACATTTTCTCACCCCCCCCCCCCCCCCATCTCCCTCTCTCTCTCGCTCTCTTTTTCTTTCCCCTCAATATTTTTGCCTTCACTATTTCAAAGTTTCTAACATATTACAGCAAAATTACGAACATTTCACTTGTACCACAATATTCTTTCAGAAAAAAAGAAAAATAAAAGGCGCCTCATTTCTAGCCCTATGTCATATCCACCTCATCTAATCATTCATAATATATCCACCCAGCGCTGACAGTCCAGATGTGCTAATTTTCAAACCATTAAGGTTTCCCTATAAATTACCATGACACCCTCACTGACATTCATAGCCCGTCCCCGCTTCGAAAAGTCATAACAATCCTAATAACTGATATCGCGCACACGCTCTGTGATTTACACCGAATTTAGCTCATTCAATTATACAAGTCTTTTATTTTCCGACCTCGGTTCTTTTTTAAAATTCCTGATTCCCTTTTGTGAAGGAGAAAAGCAATCTCGTGGTTATTTATCACGTATTATTGAAGATAATTGAGCTGTTCTAGAACGAAGCGTTCCAGGGGAGCGTACATTGAAAGTGAGATTTACAATCGAAGCTTTCAATACCCTAAGAACAAAACAATATCATTCACTTTAGATAGAGCGAGGACATAAAAGCTTTAACACATTTCACAGAACACGTACGAGTAATACCAGAAAATCTCTGCAGTCATGATTATAGTCATGGGCATACGGGCACAATTGCCAGGGACCTTAAACATCTCATGCGCTACTAATAACTTTCCTGTTTCTAAATTTTGAGAGCGAGGGGAGTGTGTAAGCAAAATTATTGTCACTTTTTAATCTTAAAATGTAATTTTGTCATATAACATACTTATTATAGTGACAGTAAACTGAAGCTCCTAAATAGTGTCTGTGCCTCTCATTTTCCCATCATTCCCCATTCTAGTTTGTAGAAGCTTAGAGTATATACCTGCAGGCAAATTTCCACATTGCAAGTAAAAAATAATAGTTTGAAATATAAACTGTGCCTATTATCCAAACATGCCGTTCGTAAAAATTCAAAATAAAATGCAATTAATATTCAAATAATAATCTTAATTTAGCAAACACTGCAAGATGGCGCCAGGGGCCTGGGAGCCGGGGTGCATTTTTTTTCTTTAAAAAGTAGTTAAAAAGAGACACTTAAATGCTGAGGACCTTTTTTTTTTTTTTTTTTTTTGAGACTTAAAAAGAGACACTAAAATGGTGAGGACCTTTTTTTTTTTTTTTTGCTTGTCAGATATTTTTGGACTTAAAAAGAGACACTAAAACGCTGAGGACCTTTTTTTGGCTCACAGCACCCCAAGTAACAAAATCGTTTCTAGGCGCCTGGATGGCGCTGTTCAAATTCTACCAGTTTAGTGCCACTTTAAATGATAAAATTTACAAATAGACCTCATCGCAACGTTAATATTACGTCACGGTTGCCCGAATATTAGTAAATTCATTTTTATTTATTTATTTATTCATTAAAAAAAATAATTTAATTTAATTTAATTAATTTATTTATTTATTTCATGTTTGTTCTTTCTTTCTTTCTTTATTTTAGTTTTTATTATTTTTTTAGGGGGAGGGGGTCTGTAACCTCGTCCCCGCCTCGTGACATGGAAGTTGACCATTTGAGTGGTTGTTGAGAAGTTTTTCAAGTTTGAAATAAAGCAGTCAAGCGAGCGATGTGCTGACAGTCTTGTATCAATCAGGCAGAAAAATACTGGATCAACTCTAGGCAAAATAATATATATAAATAAATATATCTGAAACTAAAAATCCTGTCGTATATTGGTAAACCGAACTACGTAGACCTATCTGATGTGAAGTAAGCTATGTGTTTGCCAGTTAAGTGGATTCAATAAATACCATGTACTAGTTAGCATAAGTATTTCTTTCCAGGAAATTCTTTTGTACTTACCTTAATGTTACCTTGATTCCGATTGCTGTCACTAATTGATTTGAATGAATTTATTTGAACACCAGTGGAGGTACAGAGACATATTCTTTTACAAGCGTGAACTGGTAAGGTTTTCTTACCTAGCAGTTCCTAATCTTTTTTGTGTGTAGCTGTAAAGATAAACAATAAAAAGAAATAACTACCTTTAAATCAAATACGATTTTATTCTTCAGGTATAAATGATTATTGATGAGAATCTTTAAATAAGGATAAGCAAACATGCAAAAAATCATTTGAAGAAAACTATCTGATTTAAGGGTAACGTTGAGTTTGGGTTATGCAATTATATTGTAAAAGAAACTGTCTGGAAGCAATAGAGCGCTTCTGTAATGTATACAAATTTATGCTCATTATATTCTCTGAGCACCTATAGTGACGAGCTATTCCATGAACCTGCTTTTTATAAATGATCCTGAATGATTGGAATCCAGTTTGCATACATTATTTGTAGCTATGTCCGGCAAGCTTTCAGGTTGTCCAGAACAACCTTTGTTTGAAAGGTATGCATAAAATTTGCATACATTACGGAAGCGGTCTATTGGGAAAGGTTGATCATGTCGACATAACAACTGGTGTCTATTGTCAGATTTTGGAACATCAAAATTATAAGAAATTGACCCAATTACGCTGAAAAGCACATGCACTGCATACACTAATGGGTAAATGGGACAGCACACACATGTGGCATGAATGTTCGGAAGGAACATTTCAGCTATTTTCTCGTCATATTTTGAATAATGAGGTCATTGGAAGAGCACTCTTCAGGGGACATTTTTACTATGATGTTCTTTCAAACTGACAAAAGGATGAGAGGAGAAAGCTCATAAATTAGTTTTCACATTTCCCAGAACTCAACGCTATGACTTAAAAATAGCACTGGCAATAAAATTAGTGGCCGGAAGCATCTTATGTACAACAAATGGAGTCATACTGCAATTTAAAAAAGGAAGATGTTTTTATCCATCTTTAATGATTCAGGTGGCGCTATTCATCATAATCAGATAATGATCACCATTTCATTATCAGCTATCCCTTTCACCTACGTTTCTTCTGTTGCAATTTAGCACTTCTTTGGCATTTTTTTTTTTATATCGCAACTGTTCCTTTTCTTTCCTTTTTTCTTTCTTCTTTTTTTTTCTTTCTTTCTTTCTTTCTTTCTTTCTTTCTTCACACATATCACACATGAATTATTGTCCTACCTGTTTGCAAGTATTCTTATAAAGAGCTGCCTCAATGGAAATTATTTCAAGGACGCCAACCGAAAGAGAAACTATTAAGGTTGTCAACTTATACCATGCTCTCTTGGGGTGAAAATACCCAGATCAATCTGCCCCACCCTCGAGAATACCAGCCTTTCGCTTCGGAGTGAATGATAATTTGACGGCATAATAATGGTTTTAATTTGTGCAAGATACTACCTGCGAATATCTCGCCTCAATTTTGGTATTGATTTACTTTGTCTCCTGATCACATATTAACTCCTTGTCAAAATGAATGAATGAAATGTTGCCTGGTCCCCCCCCCCCCTTCATCCCGTTTTTCTTCTTGCGACTTCTTCTAAGGCATAATGCGGTCAGTAACATTGGAGCGGAACCAGGTCACACAATAGAATATCAGGTAGGGGAGGGGGAAAATAGCCCTTCATATTACATCTGGATTCGATTTATCGGGAGCTCTTTTTTTTAAATCATTCACAGCATTATACTGATTGATGTGATCTGGAACCAATAGCCAATGAGTTGTTAACATTGTCGACAGGTGTCAAAATGTGCCCATTTAAAACCTTGGAAAACAGAGGTGTTAAACACGTTGGACATTTGCCACCTATTTTCAATGGCTAAATGATCTTTAGCATAGCAGAAAGAGAGGGGACAGGAAGAGGAGATAGAGAGAGAGAGAGAGAGAGAGAGGGAGAAAATCAATCTTCTTGCTTGAAGAATTATTTCTACCAACAATGTGCTATAATAACCCTTGACATGTCATGATAGGGGTGGTTAGGGCGTAATAATAGTGGGTAGTTAGAGTCTGGACACGCGTTCTCGTCAACCATGCACAGGACCATTTATTACCATTCACAGCTACGTTATTAGTCATGACAAGGGGCCCCAGTTTCTTTTTCTCCATTTCAACCCCAACAATGGATGGTGTGATCCGCATTATATTGGGGCGAAATAGAACTAATTCTGGCGGCTGCACCGCCCCGACTCAATCCATTTAAAATGTGATCGATTGGACAGTATAGGTAACAATTAGACATGGGCTTAGTGACAGACCATTGTGTGTCGGGTGGAAAGAAACCTCAGGGCTTTCTTTTTTTTCTCTCTCTCTCCTTTTCTCTCACTTTCTCTATCCCCCTCCCCCTCTCCCTCTCTCCCTTCCCCTCTCTCTTTCTGTCTGCTTGTCTTTCCCTTTCCCCCTTGCTCCCTCTGTCTCTTCCTATCTCTCTCTCCCCCTCCCCTTTCTAAAAATTATATTCTTTATCTTTTCTCCATTTCTCTCTCATTCGCATATTTCTTCATCTCAAACTCCCCGGATTTTCTCTCTCTCTCTCTCTCTCCCTCTGTCCTATCTAAGTTCGATACATTAAATAAAATCTCTTTATCAACCGTATGCTACTTTGATCATAACAATCGACCACCGTTCCCATGGCCCCTTCCTACCAACTCCCCCTCCCCCCTCTCTCTCTCTCTCATTTACCTTCCCTGTTCCATTTCCTAAACGCCACTTTGGTGTAGAGGTTGACTTAGTCATTATAGCTTTCGACAGTAAGAGGGAGGCAAGAGAAAATCCAACAGTAAATCAGACGCCACTAATAGCCTCAAACTTTCGTCAAAACCTGACCTCGTTTTTTTCACGTCTCGACTACATAATGTAGAAACCTTTACCTCGGGGAGATATTTCAAGTTCGTTGGACATTCAAAAATGCTGTAGGAGGTATATGAAATTATTTTACACAGAGTGGGCGTTTCGCTCTAATTTCTGGTCGCCATTATGAAACAACTTTTCCTCAAGTCTTAGCCGCTATTGATCGATCACTGTCTTAGTTTGCAAGAAATTTTCGCCAAGGGGTGGCCAGCCTTTCTCTAAGAGTTCAACACCACAGGCTCTCCTGGCTCTAGAATGATTTTAAAGAGTTGATGTAGAACAATAATATTAATGCAATGTATTAACACAAAACAACTGTGCCACTGGGTGAACTCGAATGCAACAGTCTCCATTTTACTTCAACCTGTCTCTTCAATAGCTTCCGCTCTGTAGGTAGGAGGAGTTGGGGGCGTAACGAAATGACTTAAAACCATGAACAATTGGGTCAAGAAACCACAGGGGCCATGTTAGAGTTAATCTACAGTTGGGAAATATATAATTTACATAATCAGTGAAAAATCACCTTTATGTACATATCTCTTCCCAATCCTCTCCAGCCCCACCTACTTAATTGGTTTTCATTTCATATACAAAACGTATATTTTTCATTGAAAAAAATATTTCAATATGTTTGAATAGTACATTGATCTTTTTCAGCTTATTGATTTTTTTTCAGAGGGAGGGAGTTTCGAAGGATTATAATCTTTTTATAATCCTGTTCTCTCATTTGCTTTCTACAATTATGTTTCGCATATATCTAAAATACGGCGTGAGTCTGGCCGCTTCCCGTGTGTTTATTTCTTTATCCTACTGACAATAACATCTTGGTTCGATTTTTCTTCATTTGAACGGTGAGGTAATATATTTAGTTCATGATTTCATTCTTTTCATAAGATTTTGCAATTTTGTAACGTCAATATTACGATGACCAGAATGATGATGATGATGATGATGATACACAGCATTTATATGGCACCATATTTCTGGAAACAAAATCAAAGGCACAGGCTCCCCATAGCGGTACAGCGTCTCCATTTAGTGAAACCTTTGCCATGTCTTTCGATCCAATATGCTACGAATTACACATTATACATGAGCAGAATGAGACAAATTCACTGAAAATATTGAATCCCCTTTCAGTTCAGTTTCAGTTTATAGACATTTATTTCCAATTTCCAATATAATTATACAAAGTAATACATGAACAATATGTTGTACATGTATTTCTAAAATATACATTCATCGTAGTACATATAGACAAAGTTGGAGTACACACATCTAGAAGCAATAGCTTAATATATTTAAAAAAACCACCACAACAACAACAACAGAAAAAAGGGAAACATTCCTATTAACCGCTGGGCTTGATTGGAGAGAAGAAAACGGAGGGGGGGGGGGGGAGAGAAAAGGGTGTAGGAGGTGCAAAAGAAAAGTATTTAAAGGATTAAAGGATTTTTAATACAGTACGTTGTGCTGTTCTCGAATAAGAGCGACTTTATTATAACTAACCATTAAAGTCTCTAAATTGGCAACGCGGTGTAAAACATATAATCACTACTTTAAGTGCAAATTGGCAATTTTTTTCTTAAGTTTTGAAATTTTCATTCACATTGCTTCATTTACTAAAGATTAACATTTTTCAAACTATGTAGGAGTAAATATATGAATTGTTGCCAATTTTAGGAGGGAAAGCTTATTAATTTAGATCTTAAAGGGGTACTTCACCCCAAAACCAAGTTGATTTGAATAAATAGAGTAAAATTAAACAAGCAAAACAGTGAAAGTTTTATCAAAATCGGATGAAAAATAACAAAGTTATGGAATTTTAAAGTTTTGCATTATTTTGTGAAACAGTGATATGCATTATGCAAATGAGTGAGCTGATGATGTGTGTGTGTGTGTGTGTGTGTAATTGGGTTTTTACAGACGTGTATCAATCAGATATGATTATTTACGTCTGGGACCGACCTTTAACGTCACCATCCGAAAGACGTGACTCAGTCTCGAACCTGGGTCCGCTGAATCAGTTTATAACTTCCTCTGGTAGCTGGATTACAGGCGCACGCCACAACGCCCAGTTATCATTTCGGAAGCAGGTGTGTGTGTTGCCGGCTTCTTCTTGGGGATCTTCTTGGGTTAGGGTTAGGGTTAGAAGCTCGGTGCTCTTCTGGTAGCGGCGAATCTCTCTCAGTGCGACTGTACCGGGCCTGTATCGATGAGGTTTCTTGACTCCCCCAGTAGCGGGGGCACTCTTTCTGGCAGCCTTGGTTGCCAGCTGCTTGCGGGGAGCCTTCCCTCCTGTAGATTTGCGAGCCGTCATAAGCCCACCTTTTCTTTTGTAGTTTATTATATGAAATCTGAAATATTTCATTTTTTGATAGATGTACATAAAGAATCTCTCACTTGTATCAAAATAAGTTACAGTAAGGCTGATTTTACATTCCATGAGAAGCCAAACCATGTTTTACATTCTTGGAGTAGAAAACTGAAATATTTGTAATTTCATATAATAAAATACAAAAGAAAAAGTGGGCTTGTGACGTCATCACCCCACTCATTTTGAAACAGCCTCGTTCACTGTTTTGGGAAACAATGCAAAATTCAAAATGCTGCAACTATGTTATTTTTCATCCGATTTTGATGAAATATTCACTGTTTTGCTTGTTTAATTTTACTCTTTTTATTCAAATCAACTTGTACTCAGTTTGGAGTACCCCTTTAAGAAAACTATGAACTACTATGAACAATCTCAGTATTTACACATCTGGGCCCCGTTTCATAAAACTTAATTGTTATCAATAACAAGTTACGATAGTTGTTATAAGCTACTGAAATCCTTGCGTCTAAATTTGTCATAGAAATGTGGCAGTTGTTACTAATAACAAGTTTTATGAAACGGGACCCTGGTGAAATACAGGTAAGGTGTAAAGTATTCTAGGTCGAGAATCAAGATATTAATTTCAACGTAATTCAGTTTTTGATTTCATCAAAATCACATGTCATGTGATCGAGTTGATATTATTATGATGAAAAGTATTTTCATTAAGTATGTTTATTCATTCGTTCAAACATATTTATTCAGGATGACAAGATCAGTTGTAGGACTGTTTTTACATCTTGGCCCTGGTATTAAAAACATGAATATTAACATCGGAGTATTAAAATAGGTACATTCAATACAATAATAATTACAAAGGAGGGGAATCAATAGTAATACAATAATATGGTAAATATAACAAATAAAATATGTAAGTGAAGCAGTCATTCATTTTAAAGATGGCAAACTTATTTAACCTTGATTACAAACCTATACTGAATACAATCAATAAGGGAAAGGGGTACAAATGATAAGTGCTACCATTGACTACTTTAGGCAAGGAATGGTGAGTACATGTAGTTTAAAATAATTAATTGCTCGTGAATAAAAAAATGATAAAAAGAACATAAAAAAGTTGAAATATTTTTAAAATTTAAGATATGTTTTTTATATTTACATTTAAAGTTATTGAATGATACATGGAATCTGAAGATCATTAGGGAGTTTATTCCAAATATTTGCTCCAGTATATGTAAGTGTTTTTTTTAATTATTCCAGCTTGGGTTTTGGTAAAATTACATTTAGAGAATCAGCATTCCTTGTGTTAAAACCATGAGGATCTAACACCTAAAAATCCAGTGGCTTGAGTTTTTTTTGGGGATCCATAACATGAATGACAATTTAGTGATGAAGCAAAGTATAAAAGCATAAAGCAAGCTGAAGTTATAATACAAAATACAGAACATAAAACAATAATACAACACTAAGAACAAAAGAGATGATGTCCAGTATGAAACTTTCCTGCATTGTTGTCAATAACGACAAATGCACGACTAATCTGCATGTCTAACTTGAAATGAACTTTAAATATAGAATAAATTTCTATTTGTTATCCAATCACTTTATAATTTGACACAAATTCTATGAATGATACATGTTTGCTGGGGGTTTTTTTTCCTTCAAATTATGTTCGATGTATAATTACACTTTATTGTGTGTATCTTTGTGTATTGTCTGTTTCTTTTCTTGAATAAAGAAATGATATCAAACATTTGTACTATGATATCGAGTCGACACAAGTCCATGCTATGGCGTAAAACATCGTGAAATGAGCCGGAAAGGATGAAGTAAATGATATATGTTTTAATGTGCATGGCATTTACCATGTTTACAGACGAAACAGACTATCAGTAGTAAAGTTGTGGATTTAAACGCGCGAAAATCTAATTTGTCGGCTTTTTTCTTTTCAGATTATTTGCCGCTCATTTGATCATGAGATAGAGCAGTACCATAAACGACCTTCTTATACGTCGCAGCTCTGACTAAGCGTTTATTCAACCTGTGCTCTGTTTTCACATTCTGCTTTTTAACTGCGTTTATCAGGCATTTCCACAAAATAGGTGTCACCTTACTCCCAATCTGTGAATCATTACTTAGCGGCTGAAACTATCATTGCATCCCGCGCTCCATTTTTTTTTGTTCTCGGACTCTTTACTCTTTTCTCCCTCTCTTTCTATCCTCTCTTTCTTTTTTAAATGTACCAAACGCACTTTCGAAGACGTTGCTAATGTACTTTAAACCAATGATGCTCCATATAGCCAGTTTACCCTAATTGGATAGCGAGGCATCATTCTCAATTTAAGTAACAAGGGGGAAAAGCCTCATGATGGACAATTTATTGCCTCTTTTATTTGAGAATAAAGGAGAAAGAGAGTGTGAGAGAGATAGATAGGACGGGAGAGAAAGGTAGAAAGAAGGGCAAAGGCAGAGCGAGGCGGGTTTCTCTATTCTCCGCCCAAACTTGCCCGCAGCTAAAATTGACCGTAACTACCGTGGAATGACATTGAAAAGCGCTGCAAATCGTACTATCTCTAGCTTGCTGGAATAACACACAAAGTTGTGAAGAAGCGTCGGCGAAAAGTGCAGCCATTCTCGGTTTTTTTCCTCTTTCGCCTTGATGTCGTTTTCCTTTTCTAAACCCTCTTTTGAATAGAAATACAAATTGTCTATCCCTTACCTATACATGGACCGCGGAACCGGGTGTGGGGGCTGCAGCCCCCACTTTTTTTGAGTAGACACGTTTCACAAAATCTCGGGAAAAAGGTTCGAAAAATGTCACTAATGAGTGAAATCAAATCAGCCCCACTCCTCCCCACTTTTTAAAAACGCTCAACAGCATCTGCTTTATCCCTTTCCGCATACTTATTTTAGATATGACCACGTTGACCAACAACTAACTATTAGACGTAGTTACATAACTCTATGATAGGACGACCATGAACTAACCGCAAAATTTAATTTCTCATTTTACAACAGTGAAAGATATCAGGGGTTAATGAGGCAAAGATTTGAATTTTTCACAGGTTGATGCAAATAGCAACGGGAAAGTTTGGACCACAAGACCTTTATTACTAATCCCAGTGAGAGGATTTTGCCTTCTCTGATTCAGGAAAAATTCATTTTTCTTCGAATTCATTAATACTGCTTGCCTAGTACCTCCTTATTGATACTACATGTTAATTGCAATCAGTAGTAATGATGATGATGATTGATCTATCAAGATCTTGATGATAATAGACGACGATTAATTTTAATCTCTGAATTTCTTTTCCATCATAAAACAAGCTCTGATATGAACATTCCCTGTCCACGCTGCTGTCCTTCAAAATCTAGATTCTTGTTTCTTCTAAAATCAATCACGAGCTCTACCACAACGCTGGATCTATTTTCATTTCGCTCCTGTAAATGCCATCTCCCCCTTTTAAAGAAACATCGGCCGTTTCTATGTTGCCTAACCACCATTCATATGAGAGTGATGAAGTTATTATTTCTTGGCACCTCTTCTGTACGGAATCTCTTCTTTGATATATCCCCCCCTCTCTCTCTATCTGATCTGTCCAAACCATCGATGATTCGCGATCGGTATCGAGGCCCGAACCTCAAAAAAAATTTTCTCGAAGAAGGACTCAAATCCCGCTCGTTATTTTTTTGTTTATCCATCGCCTGATGAATTATATCAATATTTGTTTGTGAATTTTAGGTTAACAGAGTGTAGCCCTATCTTGTTCGAACTGTAATTTTATATATTATATAATTAAACTTCAAAAGCTTGCAATATATATATAATATTCTCTCATTTTCATTTCTCACAATTATATTATTTCCACGAGTGTTGCCAAAGCTGTTGTCTATGTTATTTCTATATAAACTTTGTATTCCATTAAATCATGCTGATACTATAGTTTTCACTTTTCCTGGTGTACGCATAGGTAATTGCGTATGGTGGTGGGGTAGGGGGTGGAGTGCTAATCGACAAAAAGCATACCACAACCATATCCATCTCGGACTTATTCTCTTCATAAAGATTTCATTACAAAAAAATTATCAGAAGATAACTTTTACGGAACGTTTGGTCTACTTTTCTCAATTTGGGGTACTCTAAAAAAAAAACGATCCCCAATTTTCTGACTCTAACCTTCTGAATTTAGAGATAATCAAAGTATATAATTTTATAACGTTTATTGAAAAGAGTGGGGAATGACAAAATAGAACAAAATTTTACATTTTGGGGATTGCTTGAATGCATCTTTTTTCCATGAGAAAATGAACAGAAAGTAGACGTTTTGAGGTAGTAATAACCTGCGACTCTGTATGAAAACATCGACACCTCACCAACAAGCGTGCTCGACGGGCGGTCCGCCATTGTTGCTTTAATCATTGTGGACCTTTTTTTCCTCCTTTTATATCTGAACCTCGATATGGGATAAACGATGGAAATATAGAGACCAGAATAAAGGTGTAGTAGTTTTGTTTGCTTTGACGACCTAATTTGAAATAGATAGTCTTGATTATTATTTCAAATTTTCCTTTCATTGCACTGTCTTGTAACGGCAGACATGTCACCGTTCCAGTGCATGTACACACCCGCATTTAAGTCAGGACCTCAATTGGAAGTATACATACATGGATATTGTGAATGGACATATTATTCTGATTAATTCCAATATTTAATCACGCTTATGCTTACATTTATCACAAATTACCTCAATTTTGGATTATATAAGAATAAAAATGAAGCGGAGAAAACAAATATTGCTCAGTAGATCATTGATCTATAGACGTTTGTAAATGTGATTGTTATGAAAGGCAAACGTGTAAAATATTAAAGAATAACAATGTTGAAAGAGGCTTGTACAAGAAAATATATTATTGTACTTTGTATTCGAAATCTCTATCACTTTCCACGTCATTTCTACATCCTGTATTATTAGAAAATAGTATATTAAAGAAAAGACGGCAGAAAAGATCTAAGCTCTGTCAGGCTTACACCTTAAACCTCAGGTAACCTTTTTACTCTTCTCTGAAACAATAAAGAAAACGATAGCTGTTTAGAGGACGGTCATGCCTAGGAAATAAGGGATGAATTAATTGCGTTTCTCTCGCGTCGCTTAAGAGTGAAATCAACCATTTCACGTCTCAGACCAAGCATTATCAATGCTGCTTCCAAGGTCATTTTAAGAAAAGAAAAGCACTGAGAAGAAGCTAGGTGTTAAGTTTAATAAAAGCCACCCTGCATTATATCTCATCATGGACCCAATGATATCGATATTGCGTTGAAATATTCACACCGATTCGGCTCCATCCTTGGATAAAATAATTGCCAATATTAAGGCATCGGTTGAAGTCATCGCCCAGACCAGCACTGCCTGGGCGGCTCAGTATTCTTGGAAAAAAACAAAAATGAGGCCTTGGTTGCTCTTGTCATTTCAATCCACATCTTTTAATGGTGTTCCGGAAACAAAAAAGTAGAATTAGGACAAAAAAGTAGAATTTGACATTTTTTAATGAAGATTGAGTAATATTTGTTTCCTCTCTTTTATGGTTTATAACAACTTTGAATATTTGGAAGACAATTGCAACTGACTCCTATTATTAAAGTTCTGATACCTCATCCAACTCATTTCTCTATCTCTTGACATTAACCTGCATTATATATATCTGGGGGTGTTTCATAAAGCTGTTCGTAAAGTTACGCACGACTTTACGAATGACTTATATATGACAAGCGAAATGGGATGCTCATTCGTTTTTAACTGCATCAACTAAAGTTGAACTGTGCAGATGTAGATTAACATTCTTATTATAACAAATATTTTTAATGCAAAGTATATTTTTGCCATTTTTTTAATTGAGGTTATTGGAAATACAGTCACACTTTGTTAAAACATCAGGAAAAACTTTGGGCATCCTATCTGGCACTTCATATTCAAGTCGCTCGTAGTGTCATGCGTAACTTTACGAACAGCTTTATGAAACACCCCAGGATAGCTAAAAGTGACCGACAAACAACATTTCTTTTACCTGAATGTGTTGTTTGTGAGTTCGTACCGACGAGGAACAATGCTGGTAGACGCGGAGACCACGCCCTTCAATACAGCCACATCTCTATAATTTTCATCAATTTTGTTTCTCTTTAAAAGCCTAAACACACCACAAAACGCTACCACAATTGCACAAACACAGCAACACCATCATCATCATCTCCATATTACACAATAATACAACTATTTTTTTACCCTAGAGATAAATAGAGAGAAAGTCGAAATTCAACTCCAATATCTTCCATATTCGCCATACCACATCCACAACCACCACCATCACCACTACCAGCATCCCACCATCATCATCCCCACTATCACCATCACCACCTTAACCATCCGCATCCTCCCATCTTCCTTTGAGCCTCCGCGCTCGTCGGCACTTCATCATCTCCGCGCCAGCGCGGATCCTTGGGAGTAGGGTGACGATATTAGAATAACTTATCCGCCTGGTTTATTCAGTGACGTGTAACAAAGGAGAACAAACACCCGAGATCGATGCAGTTAACACCACTGATTGCGACACGGGCCAGAGCAATCAAGCGGTGATACGAGAGGGAAAACGATGACGACAAAGGAATACGACTTTTCTCCGAGATTGAGCCCCAAAGTGAGCGAAATCATGCCAACCTGTTTTTTCAAGCGTTTCGCGGAATGAATTGACATCCAACTGTAAAGACGTGAATTGCGGAGTAATAAAAACACACACACAAAAAAAGATAGAAACGAAGCTTTCTCTTCGTCTTTTACAATATTTTGATTCAGATAATCGTTTTATTTTAATAATTAAAGTGATATCAAAATTAACAAAACATTAATATTGAATGTAAAAATAATAACAAAATGCACTCACTTGTATTCAGTAATATTATTCCATCTCTTGTTTGTGCATAAACAACCGTCAATGTGACCAACAGAATCATTTGAGATACCATATATTAGCTTTACTTCTTCAGATTTTGTATTTATACATATATATATTTATTTATTTACATTCTATAAGTCACATTCATTACGCCCTATCCAACTAGATGCTAATGAATTTGTAGCATAATCTGATTATCAAGTTCCACAAGTTAGCTAATTTAATATGTACACTTGAAATACTGATCATGGTGAGAGTCGCGCATAGTGAATGGGTAAATGAGCGTTTTGACCACAAAAAAAAAAGAAACGAAAATCGGAGTACAAAAATATAATTCTTTGGAAAAAATACTGATGGGTTCAATCATTTGACCCACATTTCTTATTTCAGTAATTCATGAGAGCACTAAAAAAATCAAGTTGTAAATAAGAATGTTAAAAATAATCAATCGACTGAGATACAGAAACATTAGAAAACACAAATCATGATTGCTTGATAACAAAAAAAAAAAATGAAATCCAGTCTCAAATATATACTATAATCCTTATGATAATCATATTTGTTAAAAAAACAATTTTACTCATATCTTGAAAATGTCAAAACTAAACATTAAAAAAATGCAAAGAAAAGAATATTGCAATTACTAGGGAATAAATGAACAAAAAGTACAGATGTACATAAGTGTATACGGAACAAAATTCTTGAGAGGAAATTATTAAGCTTAAAAGGGGATGCTAAAAGAATAAGATGATAATGATAAAATGATGAAAAATAGGAAAAAGAAGAGTAGGGATAAAGACAACAAAGAAACCGAGAAATGGCTGGAAAAGGGAGAACACAGATCAAAGAAGATGAATTTATTTTGGCGGGGAAAAAATCCTCACTAGATTTTGATGAGAGTACTAAAAGTGCAATTTTGCACTTTTTTCCCAACTCTTCATTTCCTGTATGGGTTTTGCTTCTCTGCGACCCCGCTGATGATAATATCCCCATAACGTTTCATCAGGAGTGGGAGAAAAAAACTCCCTCAGCAAATCGCAATTTAAGAAGAGATTTAGTTACAGTAATATCCTCTGCAAGAGGGTCGATTTAATGCCGAAAATCTCACTCTCCTCTTTATTGGTCTTCTCACAAATAAATTGTCGCGTCTTTTTTTCTGTTCCCTCATTTGGGCCGTCAGCCTAACGCCATTTCTATTAAAGGCCGTGATACTGGACCAGTTTACACGCCTGAAAGTATTCGTATTGCAACCATTTACAAATCCATTGTCAATTCTAAAAAAAAATAGTTTGAACAATTTAATCCCGTTCTCTATTATGTGAAATAATGTAGAATTATAAGGTTTTAATTAAAAAAAGCATAATCATTATCAGATTCAAATATAAAAATTCAGCAATAACATCTTTAATTATCTCTTAAAAGAAGCTTGTATAAAATAATGTTTATTTTAGCATTAGTTCACGTTTGGGCTTCCGAGCAATACTCTGTATTATGATCCCTTTCTATAAATTCTAGATTTTGTTTCTTTTTCCCTTTTAAGGACTTGTATCATAGGCCTAAAGACAGTCATTAATATCATACCACTGGTACACGCACACACACACACACACACACACACACACATATATTTAACCTATTGTAAGGAAATAACATATACAGCAGCTTTGGCAACACCCTAAGATCGTCTCTGCTGTAAGAACGGTTTCGCGAAAAACCTGTGAATCCAGACCCATCTTATTTCTGGCGCCCACTTCATCTTCGCTTTTTGGCGCCAATGGTAGCCTTAATATGACGTCTATACCTCGTCTGTTGATACACATCGCGGCACGGAAGTTATTCCTCACATGCTTATAACCTATCAACATGGCGGCTGATATCCGCCAAATCACCAGCAAATGCAGCTTTTTCGCTAGAGGTTTGTTAAACACTGAGTTGCGAATCTAGGACCTAGATTACGTTTATGAGGTGAAAAAGGGGATCATAGTCGAAGGGGTGACAAAGGTGGTAATATCAAACCTAACATTAGGGTATAAATTCACTTTAACAGACAAAATATAAATAAATTTGTATTTCTCATGTTAGGCCTATGAGGTAAAATGAAAATGTTTTCATATCTAGATTAGATAGGTCAGTGGAAATTGGACGATATGAAAATTGCGCTTAAAAGCTTTTCGTCACAACTGTCGGAAAGGGGTAAAAAAAATTGTATTCTACCTTTGTGAAATCATCATTCTGCTCATTCGGTCCTCATCATTAAATCTCACTGCATGCTGGGGTAAGTTATTACATTGTCTTTATCAAAATATGGTGTTATTCTATTGCTATCTATAATTATTTGAGTGAAATATTTCATATTTCCGGGGCTTTTATTCGCAGTATTTCTTGTTTAAAAAATTCAAGTCGCTACGGTAAATTCAATAATTTCTCCTATATTTCAACCCTGATAGCAGAAAGTGTGAAAAATGACGTGATATTTACGTCGTGGTTTTCGTCTTTTTTACGTCCTGCAATTACGTCAATAAGACGACAACTTGCACCAACGCAAGACGTCAAGAGAACGTCTTATTTTGACGTCATCTCTACGTCTTCATTCCTCTTCCCTGATACCAGAAAGTGTTAAAAATGACGTGATATTTACGTCGCGGTTTTCGTCTTTTTTACGTCCTGTAATTACGTCAATAAGACGACAACTTACACCAACGCAAGACGTGAAGAGGACGTCTTATTTTGACGTCATCTCTACGTCTTGTACAAAAATGCTGTTTATAGCACTTGTAGTGTGCTAATTTACCAGCACAAAAATTGTGACCGTGGCGAGCCTCGAACCAGGTTCCGCTGATTGAGAGCCGCTGACGTTACCGATGGACTAACAAATGCTTCTTGCAATCCAGTTTAGTCATGGGAGTCAAGTAGATAACATGAACTATGTGGTGTCGTAAATTCACTATGTAACAATTTCTGCTCTAAATCGTACAATGTGAGTTAGTCTAGCGGTAAGGCCAGCAATTCTCGATCAGCGGACCCTGGTTCGAAGCTCGCCCAAATCATTTTTGGTGAATGTTTAGCAGTGCTGAAATAGCACGTTGTGTGCATTCAATAGCACTCTGAGAGCAGTCCCTATGCATGCCTTCACAAAGTGCTCAGCACTTCAGTTTTTGCAGTGTACAGATGACGTCAATATAAGACGTCCTCTTGACGTCTTGCGTTGGTGCAAGTTGTCGTCTTATTGACGTAATTACAGGACGTCAAAAAGACGAAAACCACGACGTAAATATCACGTAATTTTTACCACTTTCTGCTATCAGGGAATATATTCATCGAACTTTTGGTTTGATATGTAAATATCAAGTTTTTTCGCGTACTAAGTAATTTCAGGCAGCACTATAACACAGTCACAGGTAAGCGTACTTTTGTGTACTTGATTGGAAAAGGAACTTTAACTCAGCGACTCTGTATTGATTTTGTACGAAGCAGCATGGGCGGATTCAGGAGGCTAAACTGACAGTCCTTCTAGTAGTATGAAGACAGGAAAAATAAAGTCTTTTTAGATCCCCTAGACCCCGAGATCCCCCCCCCCACACACACACTGAAAGAGCCTGGAGAGGGCCATCGAGATTCCTGAAATCATGTTCCCTGGGAGGGGGGGGATTACTACCGAGAAAAAAAATCGCTCCCCTTCAGAAAATCCCTGGGTCCGCCCCTGGAAGAGGAGCACTACGAGGCATGTATCCGGAACCTCCTTTATACCCCATTCTTAATAATAATAATAATAATAATTTGATTTATATAGCGCTTTTTGCTAGAGGTACAAAGCGCTTTATGCTAGAAAACCCGATGCTAGAAAACAGACAGCGTTAAAGACACCACTTACCTTATATTTCCCCTGGGAGCATACCAAGACACGTTATGATAGGTGCTGGAAACGACCCTGTTTAAATAGAAACCTGTCACGTTCTCGCGCCCCATTTCGCACCTCCTCTGTCAATCTGCATTTGATATGTGCGATCATTTCATTTTAAGGGCAGGTGAAACTACTTTGAGGATGGGCGAAGAGGGTGGGGCGGTCGAGTTTTTTTACCTGATCAAAATCTTTCGTCTTGTTCCCGTAACCTCAATCGTCACGACAAAATGCCAGAGGCAACATAACGTGGTTTCTAATAACAAAAAAGTGTAATTGCTATAATATGACCTAATAATTTGTGGTAATTTGACTATAATATATTATATTATATGAATTTTTCATATTGAGACACACACACACACACACACACACACACACACCCACCCACCAACACTCACTCACCCACACACACATACATACATATATATACATGTATATGACTAAGAACAAAAGGAACTTGAGTGAAATAATAGAGCAAAGAAATTTGATCATAAGTGTTTGTTGTTACAGCAAGATAAAAGACACAATTTAGATATTTCTTTCAAAGGTTTAAAATTATTGGTAACAGTAAAGAATGTTTATACGAAGGGCACAAACTTTTGAAAATGTGTTTCTTGTTCATTTCTGAACAACTGAACCAATTTCATATTCTAATTTAAAGTTGTAGTAAATAAGACTAACATTTGACTTTCTCAGATGCGTTTAAACAATGATCCGGTGTCAGTTCAACCTAGATTTGGATCGGAATTAAACGTATACGAACTACAAAACAAGATCAATAAAAGAAACTATTTACGAAGTGTTACCACTGACAGTACTTTGGTAGATAAAAATCATATCATTCTAAAAATCAACAATAAATGTAACTCGTAAGGAAATGTTTTGAAGTCATCTGCACGCCTCTTTCCCGCCTTCATTTGATTTTAAATCAAGTTCATTTAATCTCTATCAGCAATCTACACCTATATATACCAAATCATCAGGCGAACTAGTTCCCAATTATTTCTAAAAATATCGTTTATAAGAGTCTTTGAAAACGTCATTTATCGTTCAAATTGCACGCGTTGTAGATCATCACCACCAATCATAGATAATAATTGAAATGTATTGAGGAAACAAAATTACAAAACCGGTCGATTTAGTCGGCGTTATTACCGGTCTTTCATAGCAATATCTATCAACGAATTTGCAAGCGATATGCTGTTTAGATGTATTCATCGTCTATCCAGTAACCTCTCAAAAATGAAAATCAAAGTCAGATTGAGTCGGTGAGCAATTAATTTATAACTTTAACGATCTGCAATCTTATATCTGCACAGCATGGGTCATATCTCTTTCCTTCCGAGTCGTTTAGATGGGCACGAGAGCGACGCCGGTAAGTGACGTAAAATAAGCGAGCTACATTGTTGCGGTTTTTCCCCCTACATCGATGTAACCAGTAATTATCTATTGAGAGTTATAAATGGAAAATAATTCATTCGAAAAATGATTTTGATGTTTCTTTTCTTAAGAGTTGGTTTCGTCTCTGCAGGTAGGTGGAACTTTTCAGGAAATATTAATGGGGAAATGGATAGCAATTACTAAAATGATAGTGACAGGGACAAGCAGTGAACGGTATAGAGTTAATGCATGTACATTTATATACGTTTTGTTGATTAAATTCTAATTTTTGAACCGTATTACTAGATGACAGCTTTTACATTATTTCCTAATAAATCGTTCATATAACGACTCAATCAATCTGATCTACTGCTTCAAAACCTGATTGTGATTCTGTTATTTACATGCACTTTTGTTATTTTTTCCCCTCAAGAACGTGTATAGATAGTTGTAACTATCGAGTATATTTCTTACAAATGTTCATATATAATACTTAGCAGACTACTTGGCCACGGTGTAAGAGTTTATTGTTACGCGCATCTTATAGAAATAGAGTACCGAAATGATGACGTCACAAAAAGCTATTTTTTAATTTTGACATTTTTTATACCATATCTCAAAGGAACATGGTGAAAAACATCCAGAGCCCAAATTTTATGGCAATTGGCTCACTGGGCCCCGAGATATGGCCGCATGAATACCTCCTTAGCCCCATTGAAGTCAGTGTTAAATTGGCCTGGTTCTAAACTGTTAAGAACCAGGCCAATTTACACTGACTTCAGTGGGGCTAATTAGATATTCATATAGCCATACCTTGGGCCACCATGAACTGATTCATGTCAAATTTAATGTGTGAACGTTTTCCATCATGCTCTACCTAAATATGGTCATAAAAATACTGAAATACAAAAATCAAAATTTGATGACGTCACACTTCGGTACTCTATAGCCCCTCCAGTAATTGGGCACAATTTTATGAAACTTAACACGTATAATTATTTTGATACAGTTGAAAGTATCAAATGCAAAAGAAAAACATATGTAAAGATACTAAACCTACAAAGTATTTGCCTCATTTGCTGTAAGAAGCTCTTTTTTTAAGAAAAGAAAGGAATATTTTGCCAGGTTTTCTGTAACAAACTCTTTTTTTTAAGAAAAGAAAGGAATATTTTGCCAGTTTTTCTGTAACAAACTCTTTTTTTTTAGAAAGAAAAGAAAACCCCTTGGCGCTTCTCTGGCTTCAGACAATCTCAGTAGCAAAAGTTAAACAAAAGTGCTGGGTCACCTGCATTAAACCACATATCATTCACCTCAAACTTATATTTCGCATTACTCTAACTCTCAAATAATCGAAATTGTCAAAGGAGACTTTCCAGAAAGCCACGGAATGACAAATGTACCTCTCCTTTGAGCGCACTTCTGCGATCCATTTTCTAACGAGCTAGTATTCACAAATTAAATATAGCTATTTGTTTTGTAGCTCTGCAAAAACCGACCCCGTAAAAAGCCAACAAAAGTGTACTATCAAATCAGCAATACACACACAAAGGAGATGACGATTCAGAGTCAATGCGAACAAAAGGACATCTTGCTAAAATTTGGTGAGATAGATAATATTTCACTTTCCTTGTCTTTTCTCTAGATGCTGTGAGTGCCAATTACGACCGGAGACGGAGTGCAGGGTTGATTCTTTAAAGGCAAGGTCACACTGAACAAAAAAAAAGAATACATCAAAACTGAATACTCGAAGGCAAACTGACATGTAAAAGAGAATAAAAGAGATTGAAAGTTTTGATCTCAATCTGTAGCAAGAGGAGTAGAAGAGGCGAGGCAAAATAAGTGGGTCGTTGCTGAAATACAATGAGGCCGGTGAAATCTTTCTTGGTTACCGAAGGGGGAGAAGAGAAAAGGGGGAAATCAAATGAGCTGAGTTATGGTGGAAATTACCCTGGTATATCCCACTAGAAAACAAGAGAGGCAGAGATAGTGAGAGAGAAAGATAGACAGAGAGGGAGAGAGACAGACAGAGAGACACAGAGACACAGAGATAGAAAGAGAGAGAAAGGGAATATTCAAAAAGATGGGAGGAGGGATATAATTTGTTTTTATCTTGTTTGAATAAGACGAGCGCGAACGATCTACCAGCGATGTGAATGTAATTTAGGCAGTAGTAATGGGTCATATCAACATATTTTCCGCCAAGATGAATGCACCGCCTGCTTCTATAACCGTACTCCAAATAAATAAGAAGACGAGTGACGGGAAAAATAATTTGAAGAGTGGCAGATATAACGATGTACAAATAGATAACAAATATATAACTTGGAAAGCTCTTATTGCGCCATATTTTCCTTTGTTCGACGTAAGTTTCACCCAGTTAGCATTATAGTACAATATCCATCGCTCCTCCACACGTCTTTAACTAGCCTTCACTTTCCATTAAGCCTGTGATGGTAATTCATTTTCAATTTGTGGTGCACGTGGGCGAACCATTTTTTTCTAATCGAAATTGATTGGAAGAAGATGCACCTAAACTTTCTTTATTTTTCTCTTACTAAATCGACGAAGCGTATAGATCAAGAAAACCGACGGTGCTGGAAAGATCTTTATTCGAAACTTTGTTCTTGCGATGTCTTTCCCGCTCTTTTCCGCTTCGTAATTCGAATTTTAGCCCCGAGAAACGTCCCCACATTAAAAGTAAAAATCAAGAGAAAATATGTACTAACGAGTGGGTAACAGCTCTTCCAATCTTTGGTTGCTCTTTCACGCCTCAACTGCAGGCGATGTTCACTGTTTATCTAGGCGAGTCGATAATCGTCCTGTGGCAAATTTGCAAGAAACGGCCAAATTTGAATGATTAAAGAAAAAGAGTAGAAGAAAAAAGAGAAAAGACGGTCGGCAGTCATCTTATACACTTTCTCTGGACTACGCTCTCTTCGAAAGAAACGGCGCGAAACCCTGGTCTATTTACCACTTGTAATTATTCCAAACGATCATTGGGAAATACACGCACTGGTGCATAATCGGGCAATCGAAGCAATATCGGCGCGAGCTAATTATTAAATTAGCCGTCTTGCCGAATATTCATGGACTTCTATGTAAACGCTAGAACAGAACGAAAGCCGAAATCGAATTCTAAAATGCCTTAGAAGTGATGTGGGAGGGGAAAAGAAGAAGAAGCAAATGCAACGCTTGACTAAAAGAAATAAAATTAGGATAGTGGAGGAAAACATAAAAAGGTAGACGGCGGGAGGGAGATAGAAAAGACCATTCCTTGACAAACTTCACTGATCACCGAGAAATTAGCAAATCTAATTTCGGCTAATTTTGTTACGGGTGCGACCAGAATATGGTTAGTGTTTCAATCGAGGCTCTTGCGCGGGCAATCGGCGCGCTCGTTACAAATCAAAGAAGCGCATGAAATCAATGAATGGAGCCAAGTGGAAGGGACGGTTCGGTAGGAAGAGAGAGAGAGAGAGAGAGAGAGAGAGAGAGAGAGAGAGAGAGAGAGAGAAAGAGAGAGAGGGAGAGAGAGAGAGAAGGGTAAATGGGATAAGAAGATATATAAGGTGAGACAGAGACAGAAAAAGTGTGAGAAATAGATATAAACACGGGGAGAGAGAGAGAGAGAGAGAGGGAGAGGGGAGAGATAGAGAGACATACAGACATACAGACATAGGGACAGAGAGAGAGAAAGATAGATGGGGAGGGAGAGGTTTATATAAAGAAGAAAAGGGGAAACAAGAATTAAAAATGATATTGACAGTTAAATGATAGGGTATAGAATATAATGAGAGAAATTGTGATGATTTATGTATTAAAGATTATTAAAAAATACCGTCGTAAAATTAATGTATTGTTTACTTCAGGAAAAAAAATAAAACCATTGTTTATTTATTGTTTTAAAGCAAATTCAAAGCGAAAATGTATTTTTTAATGTATAAGCATAAGAGAGAAAGAAAAGAGAGAGAGAGAGAGATATGTAGCAGACAGACAAATAGACATCCAGACACGTACTAAAGCGACAGAATGGGACGTTAGTGCATAAAATGAAGCGATAAAAAGTTAAGTAACTGGCAATATGTAGATTAATTAAAAGACAACAGCCATGAACAAAAATAGACGAAAAGTGAACGAAAAAGGACGAATAAAAAAGAGAAGAGAATGAATGGAAGGTATACTCGTAAAAAGAGCTGCCAAGCAAGGCAATGAGAGCCTTGTCACTTTCTAAAACATGTGTAATTGGACGTCTTCTCTTACTTTCTCACATATCAGTTTACCCTCTATTCTGTTTGATATGTAAACATCGTTACCCGTGCTTCTAAAAAAGGAGTTAATTTCTCCGTTATTGCACAAGAGTCTCATGCCTTGCCATCCTTTTTACTCGGAAACTAATTTCGTGATAATTACTTGCGCATTGTCAAATGCTGCCACTTTGAATACTTTGAATTTTTATCATTCAAGTTATCAAATTAAGCTACTGTATATCAAAAAGAGGAACTAAAAAACAAACAAAAATAGCCCTGCTACGAAGCTCAAGTTGCAAAAAAACTGGTGGTCCAGTCTATTAAAATTGGCCTATATTATTTTGAGGTTAAAAAATGCTTTACAGGGCCATAATGCAAATAATGAATGAATGAATGAATTGATAAATGAATAACTATAAATATAATTGAATTAAAGAATGAATAAGTAAATAAATACATGTATACATATTACATATATTCATAGCTAAATAAACAAACAAATAAATAATTGAATAAATGATTAACGGAATAAATAAACACGTGAATAAAAAAATACATTAAAAAATAAATATAATTTTCATGCATATATAAAGAAAATTTCCAAAGGAACTTTGGTCATAGACCACCCATCTATATTGAATCATAAAGGCTAAATGCTAACGTGTATAAATCAACAGTATACACCTTAAAAGACATATATACATCTGAATGAGGCTAATAAACAAAAATGAAAGAGACATGCTTGACGAGAAGAGGCTACTGACAAAAAGTTGTACTTTATTTGACGCTTTTACGACTTAATAACCTGTTTATTGACACCTTGAACTCCAAATACTATACATGAATGATTGTTATTCATGTACAATGAATATTTCTAAACGAAAAATCATAGTCCCGGAACATTTTGGGGATTCATTTTTCTCCACCCCATCCCCAAGCAATCGGGATTCCCAACATTATGTTTCTGATGAAATCACTGTCGGAAAAATCCCACTCCCTTTCTGAAAAGCCTGATTCCGCTCGTGATTTATGTACTGTTTGTATGCTTCTCTTAGCTCCAAATTTCACCAAGTTCGATATAAAAAAACACTTACATCATCCGGTAAACTGGAACATTTGCTCTTTTTGCTTTACCCTCAGGCAATAACATTGCGGGATTTATTTCACTTATAAGTTTACGAAAGGCTAAAAAAATCGATGATTTAGCTCACTTAATCTCGTCGATAGAGGTCACGTGGTCATGGTGATTAGAAGACGACTTCCTACAAAAGATCCAATTAGTCAGCTGCTTCGCCGTGGCTGTGCCAGGTTTATGTAATTACTCACATTTTCTGAATCTTATTAGGTTGGCAGTCCAAACAGTGTTCGGATCTGATTTGATCATCAGAAGGGGAAGATATGTCTGGGGAATGGCTGATTATGTTGGGTTGATGAAACGCTGTCTGATGATGCTTAGAGCGTCATGATTAAGACGTTTATTAGCAGTGGCAAGGTAAGAGAGAGAGAGCGAGAGAGAGAGATAGAGAGAGAGAGAGAGTCAACTTTCTAGAGAGAGTGAGGGGGGGAGAGCGAAAGAGGGAGAAAATAAGAAAGAGAGAAAGAAAGATTGAGAAAGAGAGAAAGAAAGTAAGATATTTTGCTTAAAGGCATTCCAAAATGATTGTAAGATCCTTGAAATTCTCGCGAGCCTTTCGCTCTGGGCGGCTTTTCATCTACCACCAGGTCCGTAGAATCCAAATAAAAAATATATATGTCCATAATTTTCTATTTTTTTGGATAGATCTGTAAAACCAGTTAGAAATACACAAAGTCTTCAATGAGATATGGTTGAAGAGGTAGAACTCGGGAAAGAGAGAGAGAGAAGGGGGGGGAATCATAGGAAAATAAAAAGTAGACATGGTAAAAATCAGATACAATGTGGGGATGAGGCAGTAGGAAAGGCAGAGGATGAAGCATATAGGGCCAGATTTTAAAAGAGCATAGTGGGGTACGATATAAAAAGCAAGCTAGGAGAATAGAGAAATGCTGGATCGTACAGGTGGTCACATAGACTTTGTTCGTGTTACACTGTCCTGCCGTTACAATTTTTCTTCTCCTTCTTCCTTTCTTCCTCTTCTTCTTCTTGTTCTTCTTCTGCTTGTTCTTCTTGTTCTTGTTCTTGTTCTTCTTCATCTTCTTGTTGTTCTTCTCCTTTTACTTCTTCTTTCCTTCTTCTTTTTCTTCTTCTTCTTATTAATTATTCTTACTAATTATTTGTTGTTCTTCTTGTTCTTGTTCTTGTTCTTGTTGTTCTTCTTCTTCTCTTTCATATTTTTCTTTTCTTTACTCACATTCTGAGCTTTGCTCTCCTTGTACGTTTAGTGAATCTGATACTTCTATTCCGTTTCGCTTTTTATTGCATATTATTCAGAATTAGTTATAATGTTACTCTAAACATGCTTTTTATTGAGGTTCCCCACGTTTTACATTTTCTTATTTTTTGCCAGTCGCTGCTATATCACTAGAAACTTTTTACCTATTTACCGTACATTCTACTTGATTTGAGTTCTTTACCCGTATGTTTCGAAATAGACACTTATGCTTGTAAAATCCGAATTGTTTGTTATATAAAGTGGAACAAATAAACTTTCCAGGTTTTAAATATTACGAGTGAGCGAAGCGAGCTAGCAGAATGATAACAATTTATCATAGTGAAAACGTAATTCGTCATGAGAAGATTATAATATAGGATACTTATTATTATGAATATGTCACATCACTGCCTAGATGAAAGTTAACTTGGCGGTTGCCCGAGTATAGATAACTTGTGACCCCAGAAATAAAATAAATCTTGCGACCGTTCAATATTCATTCGATGAAATGGCAACGTGCTAATAAGTTCATTTGAAGTAGCGTGGGTACAGCCATTGAGCTAGGGGCACTGTGGAAGAAGGGGCACCACTCTTACTAGATGAATGCAATGCGAATTAGCAAGGCTATAGACTGCCCCTGTGGCTACGCCACTTAATATAACCATATGAATATCATAAGCGGGTGTCTAAAAATGAGGAGAGATATGTAGAATGGACAGTTGCATACCAATAGTATTATGAAAACGTCTTTTTAAAGAAAAAAAAATAACGTGGAGATGCATGATAACTCCATTTTTTATATTTGCTTGATATAAAGCCTAGAATAAGTTGTTTTCCAATTAGTTTATCTCTTCAGTTTATCTCTGTTCAAATTTCTACATTTTAGACGAGACAATTATGCCGAATTTGTTCCATCTTACAAATTAGATTACAAGTCCCATCTTGTCATTGCTCCTAGCTATATCCATCAATGCTGAATTATTATAATGCACTGACAAACCAGCCCAAAGTCCATCGAAAACCCTAATCAGTAGCAAAAAATGACTTATTCATCGGGACAACCTCAAATAATCGTAATGGTCTACTTACCATAAACCACTGAATTCATATAGCACATAGAGAGGGACGGGGGAAGGGGCAAAACCGTGTTTATTTTTCACTCCCTATACCTGCCAGCGATTATAACTACTTTCATCGTTGACAGACGATGATGTTATAAACGGCAGCTTGATTTGTCTTCATCCATATTACGGGGCGCGCAGTGCATTCTGCAAATTGAATCATAATTACACGGTATTCGGCGGCAAAATGCAGGCAGGTGCGAAATCCAAATTTGAGATGTTTTTTGGTCGTGCGTTTTCTTGTTTTTTCAAGGCGGTCAATTTGATGGCGAGGGAACGTTGTGCGCAAAGGATACAATGCCCCTTAATGAATTGCAAATGGCGCTTATAACATTAGCCCCCGCTTGGGAGAGAGATAAAAGAAAACAAGAAGTAGACGGTAAATGGTGGCTTAAATATTTCACTTTAAGTTCCAATCCTGTCTCGTTTGTTTACGCGACGATATAACTTGATAAAAACTTTGAAGATAATATCGAGTTCTGACAGCAGAAAGGAAATCAGAATGAAACTTGTTGAATATGTCCTCGTAATTATTGTTCTACCTATACATCAGAATGTACTTGTACTAGATACATGCTTTTGGATACATTTTAATACACATATCTGAAGAAACGTCAAACTGAGGTACCAGTCATCGGGAGCGTACTGCGCATCAACAATAGTGAGATTTCGAATGTGTCGACTTGAACGCCTTCCTGTATCCTCCCAGTTACAATGGACTGCTTTGTGTTAGCTGCATATATACCGCGCTTTGTCCAAGAACGGCTCACCCGTCCACTGGCTTCTCCTTCGTCCACTAGTCAGATCGAGAACGCTTCAAACATGGTTTTACCGTCTTCTCTAAAACGTGAACCTCGCTTCACCCTTTGTTAGCTTCATGCTTCACCTACTTTGTACGCAGTCAACGAAAAAGCAGTCCATTGTCGCTGGGAGGATCTAGGACGGCGTTCTAGTCTACACATCCGAAAACTCCTTAATGTCAACCTGACAATGAGGTTCTTAGAAATTCCTGTATTTATTGAAAAACAAAGCTTACTGCTTGTTTTAAGCCGTAGCCGTCGTTTGAGGAAATTGTATATCGGATCAGGCACTGAAATTATATTTTCACCTCTCATTGAGTTATGAGACATGAGAAATTAAAAAAAAAACCTTTGCGTCAGCTTATATTTGTTAGTATCTAGATTTTTTATCATATAAAAAACAACTGGTGAATTATTTCTTTCTTTTACTTATCCAAACATTACATCTGCATAAGATGTTCGTAAATATCAGTAACAATCGAACACGTTAATAAGTTTGAAATCGACTGAAACATTTTCACGGGAACTTTTACCAGTTTGGTATTGACTTTGACTTATTAATATACATACATGTACAAATCTATTGGAGGCGCCAACGAAAGATTGATTGAATGTAAATACTATTTAGCTCATTACTGCTATACCCGATGACTCGCCGCTGTCATTGTGTAGCAGCAATTGCCGCTTAGAGGACCAGAATCGTTTTGGAGAAAGCTGTCCGGTTGATCAGCATAACAGACTAACAGAGTCGCTTTGGGGTTATAGTTGTCGAGTGATCAGGGGACCGTTTCATGAAAGGAAGTTGTCGGATATTTTATCCGACAACTGTTATAAGCTACTGAAATCCTTGCATCTGATTGGCTGAGAGCAAATTTGTCGGATAAAATATCTGACAAGTCCTTTCATGAAACGCCCCCAGGGGACCAAAATCACTGTAGAGATAGCTGTCCCTGGGATAGACAGGCTGACACAAGCAGTAAACATTCAAAAAGATCTTATTTTTGTCCGCTCTTTTCACGCTCAGGATGAATATGTTTTTAATATTATTGTGGGATTATATTTAGAATGGAATGCCAGGAGGGTGGAAAGCATTATCGTTACCATGGTTACTATACATAAAGGATTCAATAGGATTCGATTGTAACTTTTTCTAAAACAGGTTCTGGCAATATACATGATATATGCGTCAGAAACCTTCTTTTTCTAGACTACATATGTGTGTGTGAAGACCAGAAACGCATTTTTCATTAAATTGTAATTGAATTAGATGTATTCCTCTTTACTCATGAATAATTTGAGCCAGAAACAAGTTTCAAAATGCCAGGTTATAGTTCAAAATACAGCAGGCTAGATAGAGGAAGATAATTTATAACACGGGTATTACTCCCCCTCATCAAGGCTGTTAATTTGATGTCAGTTCTTTAGAGGCCATTTGTATTAATACCCACTCATCATCGATGACAGCTCATAATAGGGGGGCTTACTAACCGCTCATTTGCTGGAGATTTGCAAACAATTTAGCAGGAGTGATGAACAACACGATTGCGAGAATTAAGGCAGAGCTTTGGATTTCTACAGGATGGTTCAACAAATATTAGAAACCAATAATTTTAAAGATAATTTAAGTACTTTTTACAGAATTTATCTTTCTTGTTTTCATAATTTGCATTTCTGCATGTTGGCTTATGTACATACTGTACCTGATGTAGCCGAATACCACACAACCCGCCTCCGTGGTGTAGTGGTTAAGGCGTTTGGCGTACAGGGCCAAAGACCCGGGTTCGACTCCCGGCGGAGACGGTATTTGCAACTCCTGCAGTTATTTCCACAAAAAGGAAGTCAGTAAGGAGGAACAATGAATTTAGCTACACAAGTTATTTCTCTCAATCATTCAATTGATTTTTCACATTATGTAAATTTGCACGATAGTTGTCAATGCTATAGTATTAGAACATAAATTTCTCACATATTTTAATTATTTAATTCTAATACATGGATCCGCCATGGATCTAGCTAGTTATGCGGCTGGTCATTGTTCAGTACTCCCCTGTCCCTCAAAGAATAGGAATGAATTAAATGCTAAGGGGTTGGTATTGCTGCATGTCGGTGTTTGTACCTGGTGTAGCCGAATACCACACAACCCGCCTCCGTGGTCTAGTGGTTAATGCATTTGGCGTTCAGGCCAAAGACCCGGGTTCGACTCCCGGCTGAGACAGTTTTTGCAACCCCTGCAGATATTTCCATTAAAAAGGAAGTCATAGGAGGAACAATTGATTTAGCTGGGCAAATCATTTCTCTCAATCATTCAGTTGATTTATTACATTATGTTAATATACCCACGAGAGTTGCCGATGCTACAGTATTAAAACACATAATATAATTATATATATAGTACAAATTTTTAATAGGCCTGAAAGTGTTGCTTTAGTGACTTAGCTGGACAGTCTGTTTCGGCCGAAGCCTCATCATCAACTCTCTCTCTCTCTCTCTCTCTCTCTTACTAAGAAAGCAAAGATATTTGCTTGAATACAACATGCCATGTGACATACGAATTTAAGTCCTTTGACTTAAATGACTTGCTAATATAGGAGTAATCGATTGGGGACCAAACAGCACTAGTACACTTGGTTTCGAACCCGGGACCTCCCGGTTACAGGACCACTACTCAAACAGCCATCACGCCTTTTTGTAAGAGTCAATATACGTGTATATATTTTATTCATTAGCATGATTATCATCCCTCTTTTAAATGGTGAAGAACAGGGCAGGGATTTGACGAATTTCTATTGGGGTATCCTGTACAAGTAGGTTTTATCGATTGAACCTGAGGAACGTGAGAGTTGGTGTTGTAACGCGGGCTGATAATTCAATGATCTAATGACTGTATCATTGAGGATTTATTAGCACACAGAATTATGCCATCTAAGCGACATTGATCATTATTAGGATGATTTTGTTCCAATTTATCAAATCTAATTACAATTTGATAAAAAGGACACTGTCGTATATTTTCCTCTCATTTGAGCAACTCAGAACTATTCATTCACCTTGAAACGCTCCCATGGATAATTGAGGAAGAAAGAAATGTGTGATGTTGTAAAGTAGAATCGAGGTAGTCGCGTCAATGGTTTTGATATATTTTTTCAGACTGAACACTCACTATTGAATGTCATTGGAATAGAAATGGTTTAATAGATGTTTAAGTGACTCTAATCATTAGCACGCAACAGAATGGACGTTATAATTGGGGCGTGTAATAATGATTAGCTAGGATTCGAAAGGATTCCGTTATGCAAATCACGCTCTTGATCTTTAGCTGTCGAGGTTGTATAGTCTTGATATAAATAAAAACCTTTGTATTAAGATCAACCTGCTTTTTGAAAAAGAATGTCAACATGTCGGAGTGATTTATTTTCTTTAAGACGTATAACTTCACTATTATGCGTGATTTACATGTTTATCAGTAATGTATATATATATATATATATATACATGTATTTAGTTGTAAGTGAAGGTTCCTCTCGCAAAGCTTGTTCACGTTCTAGTTAATGATTGGCGAGAAAATTGTGGCGACCTTGTTAGAACTGAACAAAATCCGTGTTCAAGTCTCGCTGTGATTAATATCGTCATCCACCATATTTTCGTAGTTCCGATCAGAGGAAAGGGGTGTAGGCAGAGGGCTCTTGCCCTCCCAATTACTTAAGAGTTAACAGTTTATTTAGGAGGGTTTAAAGGAGAATCAACCCTTAATTACAAATTTACTTATTTTGGAAGGTGTAATATATTCCTACTTATTGGCCTAAATCATTTTCTAATAAGATATCAGAAAAAGGGAAAAATAAAGATATTCCAACAGCCGGTATCGTCTCCTACTCATTTCCATGGGGGCTGCCATTTTCTTGCTGATTTGGAGTTGTACATGAACCATTGAGAAATGTTCCAGTCAAGAAGATATATTGAATCCAATACCTAAATTGCTTTTCTTCATTAACTAAAATCCCATATGTGACGAAAAATATAAAGTGGGTGTTTACATGTATTATAAAAATTAAATCTTTATAATGATATTTTTAAATTGTCTGGTTTTGCTTAACAAAAATCTATTTTCTTGGGTTTGCCAAACAGAGCAGAACATAATATATGCAACATGCATTCTGACTTTTCAAATCCATTATCCGAAAGCAGGTGAATGCATAGCTTGCCGCTATAGATGCTCAGGGATGAAACATCCATAAATTTGAATTAATTTGCTCCGTCCCATACGTCACAGTATCGAGAAAATAGATTTCTATTAAGCGAATATCGATTTTCAACAGAAATATATAAAGAAATCTTCAGTTTAAAAATAAATTGACATATCTATTCAATATGTTTAATCTAAAACTGGTTTTTAATTTTGAAAAAGGCAATTGGGCATTTGGATTAAGAAAATCTTCATGTACACATAAAAAAAAATGGCAGCCTCCATGTACTGCTAGCAGACGATACATATTGGGAGCAGATGATAAATTTTGCTCAGAAAATCTTGATTCGTATCGATCTCGTATATTTTGACGCGAAGCCATATAGTCCAACAAGTAGGAATAAATAACACCTTTGAACAATATCGTCTGTATTTTTGAGCGTAATTCTCCTTTAAGAACGATTCATAGATTTGCCCCCACCCTACACACAGAGAAATATTTACTTAATATTTCATTATGTAAACTTCCTTTTGTAAAATTTTTACTTAATATATGTAAAATTGTCTCAAATGAATGTTTTTATGTAGTATTTTACTAAATATTTGTAATGAATTACATTTCGCATATAATGTGTCATGCAAAATGTAAAATTTTATGTAACATTTACTTAGCACTATTTAAGTAAAATTCATTTTGCAAAAGAAATGCCTATTATGTAAAATGTGTTAAGTACAAGTATTTTTAAAGGGAATTTTATCATGCAGATGTTATAAGTCATCATTAAGTGAAATGTTTTGTAAACTATTGTGTATAAAATACATTTTACGAATGTCAGTTGACATTAACATGATTTTGATACACAGTTATGTAAAACTGACTGAACAAATCTTGCAAAATAACGCTGTAAGATATTTCTTCATAAAGATTTTTGCAATATTGCCCTTTTCGTTAAGTTTATTTAACATGCACAATGTAATTTGTCGTCATTAAGTAAAAATGTTTTGCAAACGGTTTTGTAAAAAATGCATTTTCGTATTTTCCCTCAATATTGGGGGAAACACTTATATGAATATTCATGAATTTTCAGTAGCGTATGGTTTGGGGTGGCCCGATTTTAATAACTATTACCAAATGCATAAAAAATTATAATGGGTATATAAGAGCTTGCACTAGACTGTACCAACTGGATAGGATAGGACTAGGATAGGATAGGTTAAGATATAGGATAGAGATAGCTTAAAGTAGGATAGGTTAGGATTGATAAGTTAAGACCCAGAAAGACATAACAAGCAGGTTTATTTTTTTTTACCTGGGTTGGAGGAAAAAGGAAACAATTGGGCAACTGAATTTGCCCAACCACATAATACATGTGTAGAATTGTTTGTTAGGTAAAATTTACACATGAATTTTAAGTACCTATATTTAACATGACATTTTACATAATTATCGTCGAATATTTTGTTAGCTAAAATTTACACAAGTTCCTATTTAACAAAACAATTTACATAATTTTGGTAAAACATTTTGTTAAGTAAATTTTACAAAAAAGTTATGGAGTTCCTATTTAACAAAACAATTTACATAATTTTGGTAAAAATTTCTGTGTGTGTATGCACCCTCACGCCACCCCCTTTTCCCCATCCTACATCCTGAAGATGGGTCGATTTCACATTTCAGAGATTGAAGGCTCTTGAAACAGTCGTGATCATCATGACCATTTTATCTTAATTAATCTGCAATTTTCTTCAATTTGACTTTTTCATGGTGGTCCTTGAAGAAAATATCTTTATCAAACAGTGAAATATCATCCAAATTAATCGCCTCATTCCATTACTCTAGTATGTTATGGGTTATATCAAAACCAACTTGCTAATGATGTTCACATTACAAGTATGATACAGTTTGCATCTTAGGCGTAGTGCTAGGGGCAAAAAAGCGTGCTTTCAAGGAAACCAAAATATGGTTTTAAGAGGAAAATAAACCGAGGATTGAGACATTAAGCCACCACAGATATAGCCATGGATTTTCCAGTAGGTCCATGTTGTACGTCATGACCTTAAGTACAACCTAGATTATTCATGTGACCGCGTACAAATCAATACGATTCATCCTCCGTGTTTGAACATCTTCTATTTAGATATGTTTGTCAAAATAAAGTGTAAAAAGTGCAGTTCCACCGCCAGAGAAAGTGTCTATGTCTTCTACACTAGGCTTAGAATTCAGACACAGTTTTGATACAGTTAGCTCACTTGAAGAATGAGTGTTCGAGACTTTTATTCTCTTTTTATAACAATCATACCGTAGAGATCTAAAGGTAATTTATATACCTGTAAATGTACTTTCATATAATTTAGCCAAGCATCGAAGTAGAGACCGTCATTCCAGTAAATATAGATATCAAAATTGGTCTTAGATTACTTAATCATACTAGTATATTGAAGTGCGTCTTTGAAAAAAAATAACCAAAACATCATCATCATCACCATTATCATAATGATCACTATCACTATCATGATTAACATCGTCACCGTTATCATTCTAATTATCATCATCATCATCCTCTTCTCTGTCATCATCTTCATCCCTCACGCTCGTCTACAAAATACTATCGTTACCCTGGTTTTACGGCCCATTTAAAAGAATATGCGAGTGAGATCATTATTATTTAGCCTGAAAAAAAAAGTTAAAGAGGGGGAGTTAAGATATTAACTGCACTGATGACCACAATCTTGGACGCTTGTGGGAATCTTCCGTTGTATTGATGACCGTGGTCGTAGACTACGGCCCCTCGTCATCGATGTCAGAGCACATCTACCGGGCTGTTCCCGATGGGCGGTGACCCGGCTTGAATCAACACGCACCCCGTGCAGCTAATCGTTTGCGGATGATTAATGAAGCCTTATTGCTCCAGATTGCTCAAGTTAAAACCCTCTAATTGAATTAAGCAGCAAGCTCTTTAATCCAGTTATCGGGTAATGAAAGCGAGGCTGACCGAGAGCGAAGGATGGAGAGAGAGAGAGAGAAAGAAAGAGAGGATCAAGAACATGTGACCGTCATCGAGAGGACAGGTACCCGTCATCTTCATCCGTGATCGTGCTTGATGTCTCCTACGCTTCCAGCCACCTACTTCAGTTCAAGAGGCTGATCATGGGCGCGGGATTGCACTGAACAACCACTTCTGACTTCGATCGTGATCAATTTCGTTAAAGGAATATCAGTAATTTAACTAATTTAACTCAGCGATGTCAATGGAATGATGACATATTAACACGATTATCAGTGATCAGTTTAAATTTGGGTAAATACGCCTAAAGCGGGAGATAGAGAGATGAAGATACGGAGACAGGCTTTTTACAGACGTGCATGTATTAATCAAATACGTGTATGATTATTTACATCTGGGACCGACCTTTTCACGTCAACATCCGAAAGACGTGACTGAGATTCGAACGTGGCTCCGATTAGAGTCAGTTTTAGGCGAATGCAGGGAGCTGACTGTAGACGTTACCGCTAGACCATCTATTAGAGAGAGAGAGAGAGAGGGGGGGGGGGGAGGGGAGAGAGAGCGAGAGAGAGAGAGAGAGCGAGAGAGAGAGAGAGAGAGAGAGAGAGAGAGACACACACACACAGAGTGACATACCGTAATGTTAGCTACTGAAGATATGAACATCTCATCGCAGCGATCTAAGATAATAACATCAGCAATACTTCAGATTTTCACTTGAAAACAGAATAGTGTAATGCATTTCACGAAGACAACGATGATGATGACGGTAATGGTGATGATGATTATGATGATAATGATGATGATGATGCTGGTGATAATGATGATGATATTGATGATAATGATGGTAATGGTGATATTATCGTTTTCAATTATTCAGTGGAACCATGGTTACCTCAATTACCTGGGCCTGGAAGGGCAAAAACGTGACCTTCTATTCTGTCCTCTTAGTAATTGGGGTGTTCCACTACAACGGGTCCCCCTATATTTTTACGAATACAGTGGGCATAGTGCATAGTGCATAGAGCGTGACTCTCCATTCAACGTCCTATCTGAGGGAATAGCCTAAAATTGATAACGATGATAATGAAGATGATGATGGTGATGATAATGATGATGATAAGGATGATGGTAAATCTCAAGCAGGTAGTTTGCATCTAAACCTGGGAAAAATATATTTGGGCATTTCAACTTCTTTTTCTTGATGGTCGCTTGGTATCACACGCAATAAATGGTATGACAGGAGGAACGTTATTTAGGTAAACATTATCTTAGAGAGGGTAATTAAAATGAGATGGGGAGGAAAATGGTGAGGGGGATGGAAAAATTTTATAGCCTTCATGGCCCTAAAGATGATAAGTACGCTAAAGACAGAAAACTGAAGTGTGGACTTGATTATCGTTGCTTCCTTTTAGTTTTCAACTATCTACACAAACATGAGAAAACATGAATCTGATTCAAGTAAGTTCGTATGGTGATGATTGGAGAAAGTACTTAAGTACATGTAGTAATTTTGATGTCTTACTGATTTCA
Organism: Heliocidaris erythrogramma; assembly: GCA_025617745.1. Taxonomy (NCBI): domain Eukaryota; kingdom Metazoa; phylum Echinodermata; class Echinoidea; order Camarodonta; family Echinometridae; genus Heliocidaris; species Heliocidaris erythrogramma. The sequence goes on from CM046868.1 coordinate 35,477,412, forward strand.
TTATTATCAATCATCACCTTGTTAATGATTTCGAACAAAAAGTTAAAGAGGGGGAGTTAAGATATTAACTGCACTGATGACCACAATCTTGGACGCTTGTGGGAATCTTCCGTTGTGAAAGACAACTTAACTTGCTGCACAATAATGCAACATGTATCTGCTAAAGCAATGATTATACCTAGTGATTTAGTTCTACACTATGAACACTGTCTTGTTATCTCAGTCATTCTATGCTTATCAATACTAAAAGCGTTTTTCACTTCGAAATCATTGTAATGATTGGTTTCGCTTGTGCCTTCTCTGTTCCATCGTACATAATTTTACAACGCATGCATAAATATCAGCAAGATACTCCTACAGCCAAGTATAACTATATCAAAAGCCAATTTGGATACAGGTTAAATTTTAATTTGTCGTATTGTTATGGTAACAAGATGGAACCAGCACCAATTTGCTCACGAAAATTATTTCTCATTTTATTAGATGGCACTGACCTTGGCTAAGGAGACAGAGATATAATTCGCCATTACCCAATCACCACAATAGACTAATTTGCATAATATCTTCAGTATGATACGTGTTCAGTGTGCAGGTTTTAGTGATACGGTTTTCCTCAGCGTTTTTCATTTCAGACTCCCTGGGTATAGATATTTTTGCTATGTAATGATTAATGATGACGATGATGATGATGGTGATGATGATGATGATGATGGTGATGATGATGATGATGATGATGATGATGATAATGGTGGTGCTGATTATGGTGCTGAGTTCAATTCAATTCAATTAAAAAATGGTCTTTATTAACATACAAACATGAAGCAAATATATTAATCGTACATGAAAAGCAGCCTCAGCTGGAATATTCATGTTTACATGTTCATAGGCACATTTTTAAAAGACTAAACATGTAAAAAAGGGTACTATACATTGCACAGGTTTTCATAAAATATGGTGACATGTAAAAGTCGTTATTAATTGCATGTAAAAAGATTGAAATATATACATTCATAACAGTCGACTTGGGGGAGGAGACTAGCACTTATACCTGTGATAAAAGTGATAAGAGAGAAAAATTAAGAATTTTCAACATTTGTTGAGTAAATCAACTAAAAAGGGCAATGGACTATTTTTAAACCGTTTTGTTCTAGCTTGAAATTGCTGATAAGTGTGCATACGGCGAAGGGATATGTTAGTGTGTTTTTTCTGACATGTCTGAGGTAACCATGTCTGACAAAAAGGGTGATTTGAAAATGATTTGGCAAATTTTATACACAGTGCTAGTCTCCTCTCCTCAAGAGTTGGTAAGTTACATAACCCTTGACATGAATTTGTATATGAGATGTAATTATGCCCTAAAATGATCTTACATACTCTTCGTTGTATTTTTTCAAGATTATTACTTTGCTGTACGGTAAGACTACTATGGAAAGCTGGAGCACAATATTCTAAAATTGGTCTAATATAACCTGCATATATTGTCACTAGATCCTTCAAAGGCAAATTGAATTTCTTAAGTTTCCTCAACATATATAGTTTTCTATTGCACCTTTTGACCAAGTCATCAATATGTAAATTCCATTTTAAATTGGATTGTACAATCACTCCAAGAATTTTAATACTTTGTACATTGCAGAAAACAGAGTTATTAATGGAAAGAACTTCAGGAGGAGGAGGATTTTTCATAAAAGTAACATGCAAAGTAAAACACTTTGAAGGATTGAGTGACATATTATTTGATTTTTACCAGCATTGCACAGAATATGGGTTGTAGTTGTGAGAAATCAGTTGATTTACGACATTGTACTAAGGACAAATCGTCAACATATTTGAAATAATGTATAGCAATATTTTTACTTAAATCATTAACCATAATTAAAAAGAGAATGGGGCCAAGGCGTGTCCCTTGAGGGACACCGGCATGATTAACTTTAATATCAGACATAGTTCCATGATATAAAGTACTTTGTTTACGACATTCTAAAAAACTAATTATCCAATTTATTATCCAAGGTTTTATATGATAAACAAGCAGCTAATGCTTGAGTATGATGATGATGATGACGATGATGTTGGTGATGACGATAACGACGATGATGATGATGATGATGATGAGGATGATGATGTCGATAATGACGATGATTCACAGCAATTCTAAGGCCTTAACTTTCAAAGGCAGACCATGCGGGAAGTTAAAATCCAGGACTATAGTTCATTATTGGTATTCATGATCATATCACTTTTTGAGATAATCCTAACGCAAGTAATTATACAGCAATTTATTAGTAGTAGCATACAACTTATTTCATAATTTTAGAGACACAAATGATATGACTGAACATACTCAGTAATAATAGGATCATGAATGCATTCACATTTTGGATTTAATCCGTATCGCTCATTGTATGGCTAGTGGATTATTTCTTGAGGAATGTATTTATTTTTAACCCTTTCAGGACAGGAATTATTTAAGGGCTAAATTATCACATTTTCTTCTTCAAATTGGCAACGATAATATTTTTCTTTTAGTGCTACATGGTCCTAAAGATGTTATGTCTTGAAAACAATATACATGGTTAGGAACTTTGTAGAAAAGTTGAAAAAATTGCCAATTTCGATCAAAAAACAATGATTTTGAACCTCTCAATGTGTTGCCAATTTAAGGATTTGAATGCTTATTCTTCTATTTAATATTCCTGGCATCAAACGCAATATGGTCATGCAACAAAAATTGACAGTGTGTGCAGAAATTTTTCCTTTTTCTACTCCTGCATCTGGTATATTTTTTAGAGCTCTGAATCAAAAATTATTGAGCCAAACACAAAATGTGGTTAATTGTATCGAAAGGGTTAAAGAGGAAATATGTAAAAGGATACCAATCAATTAAAGGGAGCATTTAACATTCCCTTTCAAACTATCTCAATTCATTAGTAAAATTTCATGAATTTTTTTCCTTCGTCTGAACTTTTTTTTTCGCAAAGAAAACACAAAACCGACACTCATCGTGACCAATTTGATTATCCTTGTTTACAATTCACTAGAAATTAGGTTGAATAATCGACGTGTTGCTATTGTTTTTCTTTCCACAAACTGACAGGGCAATACATTCAGAAGAAATGATGAATAAAGGGCACCTAAAAGAAGAAAATGTCATTGCCAATTAATTAGAGAATGACAAATTTAGTTGAGCGGTCGATGTGACGGAAGAGGCAAATTGACCTTGTATGTATAGTAACGAACCATGAATAAGGGTTTTATTGGACGCATTCTGATTGGCAAATAGAAAATACTAAATGGTAAAAGTTTTATTCGCTGTGGTTTAGGTGTACACGGAGTGATGTGGATTTAGGATTGCGCTCTACGGATTTTCTTCTTTCTCACCGACCATGCCGACCAGGAAGAGAAAAAAAAATCAACAGTGAGAATGGGGTTTGCAGGAACGACGGAGAGGTCGACTTGCGAAAAAGTTAATCAACAAAATTGTATGATTGCACAAACTTGGTCTATTTTCAGTAATTCGTGACAGTTATTACATATTTTGCTCCTTCATTTTCTTATAGAATCAATATTTCAAACACAAGGAAACCGTTGTGTCAATTGACATAGTTGATTTGCATTTCGGAGCGCCAGTTTGTTATCGAATTCTTACATAATTATGGAGGAAATCTAATAATTTTCAAGATGAAAGTCGGGCTCCTTCAATGGAATGTTAACTAAAAAATACTTTTCGAGACGACAACATTATCAAGGAATAATAAAAATAACAGTAAATGGGTCTTTATTATTCATCAAATTATCAATTCGTTTATTTATTCAATTTTCAGGAACAAACATGACAATGAAATACTCAATACAATAAAAAACAAGATAGATGTGTTTGCAGCGATCATGACAGCGACAAATGATATAACTAAAATACGGGAAACTCTCCTCTTTACGCCGTTCTATTTTCCCCATCTTATACTGCTTGTACTATATTTATGCTGCTGCTGCTACTACAGCACCAGACATACTACTAATGGTACTATTACAAAAACTACTACTATTAGTACCATGACTACTACTACTATTACTCCTACTACTACTGCTGCTGCTGCTACTATGACTACTTCTACTACTACTACTACTACTACTACTACTACCACCACTACCACCACTACTACTACTACTACTACTACCACCACTATCACTACTACTGCTGCTACTACTACTACTACTACTAGTACTAGTACTACTACTACTACTACTACTACCACTACGTGCTGCTACTACTACTACTACTACTACTACCACTACTCGTACTACTACTACTACTATACTACCACTACTACTACTACTGCTGCTGCTACTACTACTACTACTACTACGACTACTACTACTACTAGTACTACTACTATTACTTCACTACTACTTTTTTTTCTACTACTACTACTACTACTACTACTACTCACTAGTACTACTACTGCTACTACTATACTACTACTGCTACTACTACTACTACTACTTCTATTACTACTACTGTACTACTACTACTACTACTACTACTAGTACTACTACCACTACTACTACTACTACTACTGCTACTACTATACTACTACTGCTACTACTACTACTACTACTTCTATTACTACTACTGTACTACTACTACTACTACTACTACTACTAGTAGTACTACTACCACTACTACTACTACTACTACAACTGCTGCTGCTGCTACTACTACTACTACTACTACTATATGATCTGCTCTAAATCGTACAATGTGAGTTAGTCTAGCGGTAATGCAAGCAATTCTCGATCATCGGACCCTGGTTCGAAGCTCGCCCAAATCATTTTTTTTAAATGAATGTTTAGCAGTTTAAGGAGCCGGTCCAGCTCCCGTGAAAGTGCTGAAATAGCACGCTGTGTGCATTCAATAGCACTCTGAGTGCAGTCCCTATGCATGCCCTCAAAAAGTGCTATATATAGCACTTCAGTTTTTACAGTGTACAGATGACGTCAAAATAAGTCCTCTTGACCTCTTGCGTTGGTGCAAATTGTCGTCTTATTGACGTAATTACAGGACGTAAAAAAGACGAAAACCACGACGTAAATATCACGTAATTTTTACCACTTTCTGCTATCAGGGGTACTACTACTACTACTACTGCTACTACTAATGGTACTATTACAAAAACTACTACTATTAGTAAAAT